>JAXGFM010000010.1:24770000-25370000 GCA_039880935.1 Streptanthus diversifolius | reverse complement strand
ATCTGAATCGATCTCTTGGGTCATATTTGTGCTTTGTTCGCTCATTTGAAGATAGAGCCAACAAAACTAGTAAATTTGTGTCAATTGGAATTTGCCTGAATCTTTGGCAAGTTTTTCTGTTCTGTGAAATGGGATTGTTTCTATACTTAAAAAAATGAGTCAAAATGATGATACTTTTGGCTTATGATTTCAGCTTCTTAGTTGCATCTATGGGTCTTCAAATGATTTGGAGCTTTGGACTGGCGTGTCTTGACGTATATGCGATAAGGCGAAAAAGTGACTTGCAAAGCCCCATCTTATTGAGCCTTTTCACAGTTGGTGATTGGGTACTAATTCTATCTTCCATTTCATTATAGCAAACAGCGTTTCATTAGCAATGGTTCTGTTGTAAAGGTTGTGGTTTTGATAGTTTTCTTTTGGAATTCTGCAGGTCAGTGCACTTCTCTCTCTTGCAGCCTCGTGTTCATCTGCAGGAGTTACGGTTTTATTCACAAAAGATACTGAATTTTGCAGGCAGACCTCTCTCTCTTGTGATAGGTTTCAAATTTCTGTCGGTTTAGCTTTCCTCAATTGGATTTTGGCTGCTATATCCTCTCATGCAATGTTTTGGATCTTGATATGACATTAAACAAACCCATCTCCTTGATTTTACAAAAATCCATTTCTATAATCGTTTTTCTCTTTTCTTTTATCTAATACACAACCGGAAACGGGAGCAAGGGTACAAGGTCATTTTTGGTGAATCCTAAGGCAACTGTGTCTCAGTAACCTCTTGTGACAGAATATTGATGATGTATTCGATCTCATCAGCAACCTCTTTCATGGAAGGCCGGTTCTGTCTCCGCTCGTTGAGGCATGCGGATGCCAAATTCCCGAGCTGTTGCATCGTCTGCAGGTCAAGCTTGTTAGCAGTCTTCTTCAGCAGGGGATCGATGCATTCAATCAATCTCTCTTCATCCATCATCTTGTTAATATACATCACCAGGTTCACATCTTCCTCTTCTCTACTGAAATCTATCGCCTTCTTCGATGTAACCATCTCCAGAAGCACAACTCCGAAGCTATACACGTCGCTCTTACCGGTTAGCTGGAAATTCCGATAGTATTCTGGATCGAGATACCCCAATGTACCTTGCGCACCCGTGAAGATATGGCTCTCGTTGTTAGCAGTTTCCGTCAAATCCACGAGTCTACAATCAGATGGGCATTTGAATTTTTTTTGGTTTTTTCGGTTCTGTTCAGTTGTAAAATTTTTGATTTCTGTTTGTTATGTTCGATACAGATTAGTTGTTAAACAAGTTTGGATTTGGTATATAGTTTGTACCTGCGAAAACAACGGTCTTCTTCTTTTTCTTGCAGTGTTTCCCACGGCGACATTTACCACCTAAAGCAGGTATATATGTGAAGAAGTAATCAAGCGCAGTTATATGATTTAATGGTTCACTTGTTATGCGGTTTACTTACATATTGCGTTAACCGGATCCCATTCCAAACCCTTTTTGCAGGAGCATCGTTTCAGGCCGAGACTCGTCGGGTCAGGCAAGCACTTTGATTTACCCAACAAGAGGTTACAATCTACATCCGTTTTGCAACTCTAGCCCTGGGTCGGGCCATTTTTTCCCGGGAGGTGGAACCTCTTTGTTTGGATTCAATCCCACAAAGCTCTGGTACGCGAGACACCTCCACCGTTGATCCTGATCGTGTAAGCGGTTTGATCGGTTCTGAAGGTGCAACAAAAGGGAGCCTTGGAACAAGCTGATGCGTTGTTCTTGATGTAGCTGTGGCACAAGCTAGTCCCGGTACAATCTATAGGCGCAGTAAAGGCCCAGTAACAGCCCACATAACGGACCTCGGCAATAACCCATGTAATGGCTACCGGGCCTTCGTAATGGCCCATAAGTAATGGCCCACGGGCTTTCTTGAGAACGAGTTAGTAATGGCCTACGAAATGGCCCAGTATAGGCCCAGGTAAAGGCCCATGCACGGCCACGTATTGGCCCATGAAACGGCCCGGAACTGACCCACATTTCGGCCCACTTCTTGGCCCACGGACCCCAATATTAGCCCACATGTCATGTAATGGCCCACGGGCCTTCGTAACGGCCCATTTGTAATGGCCACAGCCCACGTAATGATATAAGGCCCACGTAACCTCGGCAGTGATACAAAACGGCCCAGTAGAGGCCCAGTAAAGGCCGATGAAATGGCACAGTAACGGCTCACGTACGGCCCACATTGGGCTCATGAAACAGCCCAGTAAAAACCCAATAACGGCCTACGATAACGGTTTACATAGGCCGTTATTGGGCTTTTACTTGTGCCATATAGTGCCTTTTCGTGGGCCTTTACTGGGCCGTTTCGTGTCACTGCGTGGGCCCACAATTATTACGCGAGCCGTGGTCATTACTAATGGGCGGTTACGAAGGCCCGTGGGCCATTACTATGTCATGTGCGCCAATATTAGGGCCGGTTATGAGCCACTTCGTAGGCCCAAAAAATGGCACAGTAACGGCTCACGTACGGCCCACATTGGGCTCATGTAACAGCCCAGTAAAGACCCAAAATAACGGCTTACGTAGGCCGTTATTGGACTTTTACTTGTGCCATAGTCTTCTCGTGGGCCTTTACTGGGCCGTTTCGCGTCACTGCGTGGGCCGGCTATCATTAAGCGGGCCGTGGCCATTACTAATGGGCCGTTACAAAGGCCCGTGGGCCATTACTATGTCATGTGCGCCAATATTAGGGCCGGTTATGGGCCATTTCGCAGGCCTCCGCGTGGGCTATTAAGTGGGCTGTTGCATAGGCCCGTGGACAGTAATCATTATGTGGGCCACTACTTGGCCTTTACATGGCCTTTTCCTGGCCGTTACATGGGCTCTCCGTGGGCCTTACGTAGGCCGTTACTGGGCTTTTACGTGGGCCTCACTGTGCCTTTTTGTGGGCCTTGGCGTGGGTCGTCTATCATTACTAATGGGTTGTTACAAAGGCCCGTGGGCCATTACTATGTCATGTAGGCCAATATTAGGGCCAGTTCTGGGCCATTTCGTAGGCCTTCACGTGGGCCATTAGGTGGGCTGTTGCAGAGACCCGTGAAAAGTGATCATTATGTGTGTCGTTACTGGGCCTTTAATGGGCCTGTACATGGGCCATAGATGGGCCTTACGTAGGCCTTTACTGTGCTTTTACATGGGCTTTTCTGGGCCTTTTCTTGGGCCTTTACTGGGCCTTTTCTTGTCACTGCGTGGGCTGTCTATCATTATGCGGGCCGTGGCCATTACTAATGGGTCGTTACCAAGGCCCTTGGGCCTTTACTATGTCATGTGGGCCAATATTAGGGCCAGTTCTGGGCCGCATCGTGTGGCATTATGTGGGCCCTTACCTGGGCCTTTACTGGTCCGTTTCGAGGGCTATTACTAACCAGTCTTTACGTGGGCCATTACGTGGGACATTACATTACGTGAGCCATTACGATTGCTGAGGCCAGTGGGCCTTCACTTGTGCCATAAGGTGGGCCTAAATTAAGGCCTGTGTGCCATTGCTGAACCATTGCTGAGGCTCGTGGTCCATTATCATTACGTGGGACATAATCATTACTTGGGCCGTGTGGGCTGTGGGCCATTACTAATGGACCGTTACGTGAGCTATTACATGGGTCACTCTCGAGCCACTCTCGAGTCCTGTGGGCCATTGCCGAAGCCCGTTCCTTTACGTGGGCTAATATTAGGGTGATAATTTTAGGGTCCGTGGGCTAATATTAGGGTATGTAAGCCTACAAGTGTGTCATGGGCTAATTAGTGGGCCGCTACGAAGGCCGTTAGTGGACCCTTTATGGGCCGTCGTTCGGCCTTTACGTGGGCCTTTACCGGGCCTTTATTGCGCCGTTACTATGGGCCTTTTCCGAAGCCTGTGGGCCATTACTATGGGCAGTTACGAAGGCACGTGGGCTGTTACTATGGGCCGTTACAAAGCCATGTGGGTTATTACCAAGGCCCGTGGGACATTGTCTAGGCCGTGGGCCAGTTACGAGGCCGTATGCCATTTTCGAGGCTCTTGATAAATGCGAAAGAAAAGTCTCAACTTACATCAAGAAACCTTGAGCTTCTGAAGCAATCATCTTAAGAATCCAAATTTGGGTAATTGAAAAAAAAAAAAAATATATATATATATATATATATATATATAATATCATAGGTTCTTGATCAACTTATTGACAAATACACGACCAGCAATTTGGAAATTACAATAAACCGCTGTACATTCCTAAAATTTAATTTGATTTGATACTCAGAGTTCTTCTTCTCTTCCTCCTCTATAATTTAAAAAATTAAATTAAAGAATTATAATTTTAAAAAATGATTTATATGAACCTTTCATATTTCTACCTCGATACAATTCTCTTGGCAAATGCTTACTTTCCACCACTATACAACATGGCTTCTGGGCGTTTAGAAGTAGAGAAGTTTGATAGAGAAGGTGCTAACTCATATGGATCGTTGATGGAGGTGGACTTCTCTGTCAGGCACTTGTCTTCTGCCACAATCTCTTTCCCTACTTCATGGCAGTTTTCAAATAATCAACCTTGCATCGGTAACACTGCTCGTCATGTGATACTTATGGAGAAAATATATTTCAGTATTTAACATATTTTCCATTCTTTTCTGTTGAATTGATTGGCACTGCTACAGCTAATGCGGCATCTGACAAGACATGGACCATGCGTACAACGTTTCCAGAATATGTTGTTGCCCTTGCTACAATCGTTGGGTCAGTGCTCTTCACGGTATGAACATCCTTCTATCAGTTGTTTTGTGGTACCTCGTTCGCCTGAAAGGCATATAATTGTTCCTATATCATGGCTTCTTTGTGCTCTATTGTAGTTAAAAGACTTTTGGTGGCTCTAATTTTTTGGTTTCCTCTAAAGATTCTCAGAAACTCTTTTATCTCAAATTTTTTAGATATTTGGTGGTGTTGGTATTGCTTGTTTACCCTTTTCAGTATTAATTAGTCACCATTTTCATTGTATTTTTCCATAAAAAAATAAATATATACTTATCAGATAAGCTCTATTTGTACCTTCATTACTGTTTTCTGATATTGAAAGAGCTGTACAAAGACACTAATGATTGGAGCGACGTGTCGTTAAAGCGGACACAAAGGGCATAACAAGTTACACAGAAAGGAAAGTGAGAAGTTTCTTGACGCTTAAGCAACAACTAATCAAAAACAAAGAAGCATCTTATTTCGGAAAAAAAAAACAGAAACAAATTGAAAATAGTAGTAATTTATTTGCTGTCATGGAAGCTGAGGTAATTACGCAAAGGTCGTGGACTCACGAGGTTGGTTAAAAATTCAGAAACATTTATTTTTGTAACATGAAATATCGATGAAGATAATCAGTTAACCATTTGGGTAGAAAGCATTTACCGCGTTTCATGTGGGACGACCTCTTTTTATTATATCCCTCGCAACCATCTCCACTCAATAAATAAATTTACATTATCTTCCAACTTAAAAAATTAATCATATTTATACAGATATGTAAAATATTTATAACCAAGAGATATTTATAGATATCAAACATAAAAAAATAATAATTGAAAATGATAAATTATTGGGAGAAAAACCTAGTCTCTAAATCCAAGCTGATATCTGTAAAACCAATTTTTTTGTATAATATAATTTTATGTGATTCTTCAAACTCCATTGAATTTCACAATTGAGACAAATTATGGTAAAATAATTAAAGGGATAAGCATCTAATTACTGTATGTAAGAGTTTGTGTTTTGGATTTGCTGCTTATATATGCCTACACACGAGTTATCAAGATGGAGTTTCGTACTTTGCGCTGTTACCAATGTTCATCATTCCTATCACTGTCTTCACCATTTTCATATCACCTTCATAGTTAATTAATTTTCCAGACTTGTGGTATATTTGCACAGCATTTTCCTTTCTGATAGATTTTGAATAAAATTTCTCTTATATTATATTTCCTTTCTTCCTTTACTTTCTGGGTTTAGCTGATTCAACTTATTTTAACTTTCTTCTTTAGCTACCAAATAATTCCAATCAAAATATTATTAATCATATCATCCAGAAATTTTGAGTAACTAATCTTCGGACTGACGATAGTTTTGGAGCTGAAGATTATACCAATAATTATTAGGTTGAAGAAACATTGATTCAAATTATGTTAAGTTTCACAAATTTTCATCAAACTAATTGTTGAAATGGTTCATGTCCCCATATGTAATATATCTACCGGTAATACTATTGTTAGAAACTCACATCTCTAACCAAGAACATAAAAAACAAAATTTTGCACATGTACTTTAAGTATTATTCACATTGTTTTAAATCAATTTTTGTTTTAAACTCATTACATGTATACGATATCAATAATAATTTTTAAAAATAAATAAATGTCATAGTTGAATAACTTCAAAGATTTAAATGCACAAAAATTATTTATAAATACATAGTTGAATAATACTCATTGGTATTTTTTATTTTCTTTTATTTCGTGTTTCTTAGCTAAAAGCGAGGGTAATTAATTATTTATTAGTATCCGGTTTAATCTGGGTTAACAAAAAAGCGTAGCTCGTGTTACGCAATCTCTTACACAAACGCCAATAAACCGACGCATCTTCTTCTGATTTAACCGACGTATCTTTATTTTTTATTTTTTAACTTTCAACTGTCTTTCATAACTTCCCATTTTCTTCTCCACGACTCTCTCTCTCTCTATATACATATATATATATATATACGTCACTTTCTCTCTCTGATCTCATAACACTGTTCCCAGAGTGAAAGACTGAACACCTTTAAACCGGTTTAACTAAATCGGTTCTAATGGATAATCTACTTTGCGACGAGTCATGGCTCTCGGGTCCTTCAACTCCGGAGCCTTCACCAAATTTCTGCTTAAATATTGACGACGACCACGTGGCGATGTCTCCGGCCATGAATGCAGCGACAGTAGACGAAGCCATTTCTATGGATTTGGAGAAAGAATTACGTTTCAGTAATCACGGAGACAAGTTTATTGAGTTTGTCGTTTCTAAGAAGTTAACCGATGCTAGGTTTCAAACGGTTCAATGGCTCATTCAGGTATCTTAATTATTCTTATCATATAATACTTTCGTTTTCCTTTATTTTTCTTTCAATATAGTTCGCATCTTTTGAAAATCTGTTAGTAAGATTTGGACGAAGCCGCTAAGTATCACAAACCCATATAATCATTTGGATCGGTCACCACTAGAAGTCAATGTGTACAAATACCAAATCTACCTTTACTCTAATCGCATGTTTTTTCAGAAAATAATATTTTTTTCTAATGAACGGGTTCTTTTCTCAGACTCGGAATCGGCTAAATCTTTCATTTGAAACGGTTTTTTCCGCCGCAAATTGTTTTGATCGGTTCGTCTACGTGACTAGCTGCGACGTAAGTATATGGATTTTCAAATATTTAAACATTTTGTATTGAAAATGCCTAAGATAAGACACTGAATTAAAACTTACTTATAAATGCAGGAATGGAGTAATTGGATGGTGGAATTAGTCGCAGTAACCTCATTATCGATCGCATCAAAATTTAATGAAGTTACTTCTCCTTCACTTCAAGACTTTCAGATGGAAGGGATAAGTCATATGTTTCACTACAAGACCGTGCTTGGGATGGAATTCATTCTGTTGAAAGCTCTAGAATGGCGTGTTAACTCGGTCACAAGTTTCTCTTTTTCGCAACTTCTGGCGACTAAAATGGGGATAGTAGAAGGAGACATAATGATGCATCGTATCACAGATCATCTGCTACATGATTTATGCGGTAAGAAGATATATATATATATGTATATCTATTCTGAGTGTTTCTTTTCCAGAAGTAATTATATAATACAAAATGATTGATCGATTTTGAAACGTGAATCTGGATGCAGATTTGAAGGTGCTTGAATATGCACCAAGTGTTGTGGCGGTTGCGGCTGTGTGGAATGTCCTAGAAGAGAAAGCAGCTCTAGATGATAACCTTGGGAAGGTTATGAATCTTTTTGGACAAGAACACAAGGTAAAATTAACTGTTTATTATTGTTTTTACGTAATACAATTGTTTTCGTAATTTAAATATGTATTTATTTGGATAATTGCAGGAGAATATTGTGAAATGTGTCAATGTAATGAAATTACGAAACGTTGATAAGGGTCGTTGGGGAAGAAAAGTTGTTGAAGTGAAGAGTCTTGCGAGAGTGTTGCAGAGAGGGGACGTGATGAACATGAATAATGTTTATTACGTTGGAGATCTTTCTGCCATTTTTCAGATTTTACGATCCGAAGGAGCCGATAAGAAGAGAGATAGAGATAAGTACGAAGACAAGATTCGTCCTGCCAAAAGAATGACATTTGTTATGTCAAAAGTTAATTTGGCATTTATGAATAGAAAGTAAACCACATTTTTTAAGTAGAGTAATAACAATTTTTTTTTCTCTTACACAAAGAACAGTCCAAACCGTCATGTACTGTTGAATAAATAGATATAAATGGGAATATAATATTTGAAATAATAGCTGTTGACAATATTGTTTGGACTAATTTTGGTCTCTTATAAAATGACAAACCCATTAGACAATGTTATAAAAACGCCATATAAATGGGATTAATGTATAGTACTGTGATTATGTTTCTTCTCATTCACAATCTATAATATAAGAAGTTATAAAAAATTAAAGTGGAATTAATTTAATAATTTTTTTATGAATTATTATCATCACGTTTTGTGGAGGTAAACGTGGCAGAAAATGATTGGATGGGAGGAATAATCAGTGTATATCCACGAGCTGAATACTGAAGATAGAGAATGTGGTCAAAATATAAAAGATTTATTGTAAAAAAAAAGAGCTCGACATTGTTATCGTCATCTCTCTTTCCTTCTTCTCTTTCGACCTTGTCGGCTCATGGACTTGGTCGGAGCCTGAAGTTTTGTTTCAGTCGGAAGCAACAGTGTCTCCGTATTTGAGCTGCGAAATGTAAAAAGGGTTTAAAATTAGAATCCTTTCTTTGTAGGTGATAATGCCAAAATTAAAACCCAAATCTCAACCATCGTTTCACACAAACGGCTGAGATATGGAACTCGAGAGCTTGCATGATTGGTCTCATCGGAACTTTCATCGTCGAATTGATGAGTGTCACAAGGCTTTTGCAATAATGATTTAGATATACGAGGAAACTAAACTGAAACGTAATCATGATTTTCGTTTTACAGATTCTGAACAAGGGAATACTCTGAGGTGATCGGTGTAGAAATTGGGAAAGGGCTTGATCTTCCTATGTAATGTGTTCTTTCCCAATTTTGGGCACAAAAGACCTCTCTATGAAATGTAAAAACTTTGAGCTTCATTATACATCAAAATACAAAATTTGTATGTATCTCTTGGGATTCTTCACAATCACTGTTACGTCTTTAGAGGACACGAGTGGTGCGAGCATCTATGATGGCTACTTTACCTAATGGCTCGGAGAGAGTCAATGCCTCTGAAAGAGAGATACGTCTGTTTCTCCATGCAGATTCAGCCCATGATTTCATTCTCTCTCCTTCGCTTTTTCTGTTCTCTTGAATGAGTAGTAGCTCCGCATACCCTCCTGGACAATCACAAGTCCAAGTTTTTTTTAGTAAATTTCGCAATCGTGAAAAAAGAAAAGACGGAGTTAAAGCTTGTATCTTTTCCACCTCTAGCTAGAGCCATTACTTCCTGAGTTTCCATGTTTATCATCCCTAGAGAAATTATAAAACTTTGGTGAGAACAATCGTATGATCGGGGATTCAACTATTCAAGAATCGCGCAAAGGTACCTTCGGAATCTAGTGGAGGTGCTTTCATGAGCTCCAATGCTCTTCTAAAGAGTCCCTGAGATGAAAAGAAAAAGGTGTAAGATGAAGAAATGCTCATGTTCTGGAGTCTAAAGAAACTTCCGTCTGACCTCTTGAATCAGGATAGAACTCGAGCGTTCTTGCTTTGCTTTGTTTCGGTACATCAGAGCTACTCCAGTTAAGATCACGCCAATCTTGGAATGATTGTGTCCTGATCCGATGAAGCACAGAATCCGTTAAGCTGGTGTTAATCAATGAAATGATGGGAAAAAAATCCGCACCACACAGTACCGTAATGTTCCTCAGCGCTTGTCAATGCACTTGTCAGTGTTTCTTCCGCATCACCAAAGTTTCTAATAAAAAGCAAAACAAATACAGAGACGAACGATATAACCAGAGATTCAATGATTTAAATTAGCGAGGACCCGTATGCCAAAAAACTCAAAGCTTACCCAATGTGTGACTCGAGCTGCCCAAGAGCAAATGTGGCTGCCAATGAGACTGCTTTCAAATTCATGTTACAAGAACACATAGATTCTTTGGTGTCTGTCACTCCTTGAATTGCCTTTTGATACATCTCCGTTGCCATTTTAAAGTTTCCAGTGGCGTGCAAGAATTCACCATAAGAAAGAGCAATATTACCTAATTTTATGTAGTTATTAAGAGGTCCCAACAAAATCAGGTTTCAACATAAGAAAAGACAGGATAGCTCCAGATTAACAAAAGACTTAGTGTCAGTTTGTACTTTTGCAGATCTCATGGTTCTCAAGTCCTCGGAATACAGATTCGGCTGCACACAAAGAAAAATCTTACCATTAAGCTATACATAAAACTAAGGAGGAAAAGTGGAATAAAAAAACACATAGAAGAAAGATTGAGGTGCTTTTCTCTACCGGATTCGATACGTCCTTTCATGAGCTCAGCGAGGCCTTTGATCGTTTTAGCTATCGCAGCCACATCCTGAAGATTCTCATCGCTTCTCTCTTTTACCAGTTCCATAAATTCGTCGGCAATCTTCAGTGAAGCATCATCCTGAACATGAAAAACATCAACAACTTTCTAACACAAGTTCCTAAATGTAAACACACAAACATAGTAGCACTGTTGAGATTTTAACTTGTCCTGACTGAATCAGCAGACCAACAAGAGCTTCCACAGAGAAAGCTACACAACACAATACAATTTCAGACTCAACAACCTTAAAAAGCACATATCCAAAAAATCAAGGTTTTGAAAAAACCTCTAATAGCCAACGAAGACAGTGTCAGAGTCATGACTTGCTTGAGGCGTTCAATAGACTCACTACTGTTCCCTCTGTAAACATAAGAAACCAAACACTAGACGTTTATAGAATCTTTAGCAAAACATTGAAAAAACAGAATTGAGAGAGAAAAGGGTAAAAAAGATGAAACCTTTCGTATAATAGATCAGACATAGCAAGCAAGACCGTTGCCTTAGAATCTTGAGAAACCTGATCATCGTTAGTTTGATTCCCAAGGCATTGTTCAAGCACTAGCATCCCTTGAGCATAAGATTCATCTGCAATTTTCAAATTTCACGGAGACCCATTTCGAAAATCTTTCAGAACCCGGTCAGAAAACTGGGGTTTAAGCACCTGAAAATTCGATGATCGTAAAACCTGATTTTTGCGACCTAGCGTGGGAAAGAGCGTAATTAACCATCTGAATAGCAACATGATTCGCGTTTGAAACGCTGATTTCACCGTGAATCAATCTCAACGGCGTCGAGTATCGAACAAGGCTGCTTCTAACCGAGATGGCGTTGCCACGAATCGTCGCAGCTGATCTTGCACATTTGGCAGCAGCGTGAATCATACTCGTTCGATTTACTCTTTACCTTGTTCAGATGAAAGAAAGTTTCTTCTATTCTATGGAAAACTCGGCTCTTCCTCGCCGTCACTAGCGGTGGCCAATTTCAATCGGTTTGACCAGTGATTTTAACCGGTATCATTTGAGTTTGGTTTAGCGATTAATTGGGTTGGTCCTTTTTGTGTTCGTCTAATTGGGTTGGTCTTGGTCCATTAAACTACAAACCACACACACAAAATTCCAATAGAATTATGATTTAATTTCTCACGAGTTTAATTAATTATTGTATATGTTTAGTTTTGTAGATTTTGTTTGGAAATCATGATTTTCAATTTTATCTAGTTATATATCTCTTACAATATATAATTTATCTCTTGCAAGATACTTATCTACCAAGAACTTCAACCTCCCCACATGTTATAAAGATCAACAAAGTCTAGTCTAGTGACATTCTTGGCTTCAATCTCTCTTACTACCTTTAAAAAACAACAAAAAATTAGAAGAACATGAAAAAGAGAGTGTAATGATTTTGTTTTGTGCAAATATATCATATGTTTAAAAGAAAGCAAATCTCCACATTGAAGCAATGCATATATGCTCTTGTTGATTTGCTCTGCAAAGTGAAAAGGTCGTAGCAAAAATAAGAAAATGTCAGGAAAAACTAGCAAGTGGTGAAGTTTATACGCATTAACATATTATGTAAGTACAAGAACTCTAAAAAACAGCCAATCTACAAAATATAAATTCTGAAATTAATTAAAACGTTTGATGATGAAAATTTAGGTCTAATAATTTGCTAAGGATGATTATTAATCTACGAGTGTTTGTAAAATCCATAATAAAAGGATAAAATTTACGAATATTTTTTTTTCTAATAATAAATGTTGAGAGAAACATGAATCTTCACTTTTTCTTTTAATCCTCCTTTAAGCCATACTTATCTTTGTTTTTAAAAATCCCTCATTTAACCTATTCTTAAGAAGAAAAAGTACAAAATATGTCTTTAAAAGAAGGCTCACAATCAAGCCTCCCTAAATCTCTCTATCTTTCTCTTTCCCACGAATCACATCAAAGACTCGGGTTTATAAAAAGGTTAGCACTTGGCAGTTCCCTATACAACAAATCCACTTCACCAATTACTCTTGCAACTCAAGTTTCCACTTCGTCCTCAACCACGTCCTTCTCCATTTCCTTTATTAATATTCTCTTGAAAATTACCACACTCACAAGCAAAAAGAGCAAACTTTAGGGAGTTGAAGATCCACACAAACAGAACAACAATGGCGAATTGTGCAACTCTCTTCCTTCTCTTTCTCACTATCTCACCCTTTTCATCCTTCTTCACTGGTCCGATCACTCTTCTTTTACGAAATGTGTTTTTCCTTTCTTTTTGTATTCTTCTCAGAATGGGTTCACTTCAAATTTTCCATTTTGTTTTTCAGATGGAGCGCAGCTTATACTAGTGAACAACTGCCAGGAGAGCATATGGCCGGGAATTCTCGGCGGCGGAGGCCAAACCACGCCGAGGAACGGCGGATTCCACATGGGAAGCGGCGAAGAGACTATCATCGACGTGCCGGATAAATGGTCCGGTCGAATATGGGGTCGACAAGGCTGTATCTTCAACCAAAACGGCAAAGGCTCATGCCAAACCGGAGACTGCAACGCCGGCTCAATCAACTGCCAAGGAACCGGCGGTATTCCACCAGCAACCGTCGTGGAAATGACGTTAGGCTCATCTTCCTCGCCACTTCATTTCTACGACGTGAGTCTCGTCGACGGATTCAATCTCCCGGTATCGATGAAACCCGTCGGAGGAGGAGTAGGATGCGGCGTGGCGGCTTGTGAAGTCGATTTGAATGTTTGTTGTCCTTCTGCTTTGGAAGTTAAGAGAGATGGCAAAGTCGTTGGTTGTAAAAGTGCTTGCCTGGCTATGCAATCGCCCAAGTATTGTTGCACCGGAGAATATGCGAATCCTAAGGCTTGTAAGCCGACACTATTCGCGAATCTGTTTAAAGCGATTTGTCCGAAATCTTATAGTTATGCGTTTGATGATTCGAGTAGCTTGAACAAGTGTAGGGCTTCTCGTTATGTCATCACATTCTGTCCTCCAAAGTGAGGATTTTCATTGATTCTTGTTTACTGTTGGGGCTTTGTATTGTTTATGCAGTCGCTTGATTTGGTATTGTACGGTCTGGTTTTAGGCTATTGAATGAAAAATTAGACTCCTTGGAGTTAAATCATTAAAAGTAACCATCCTTAGCAAGTGTTCTAAAGATTCAATCTTTAGCTGGTGACAAGAGGCCTTATTTTTTAAACAGAAGGTGGTTCATGATAGAATGTGATCCACAGTGAATCCAAGAGCTGTCTTTCTTCTTTAGCCGCCGAGAGATCCTTTTCGGACATAAAGCTGATTCCTTTGATCCTATCTCCTAGAATCTGTCTCAGTTTCTCATCGCCTTTCTCTAAGTTAGAGTCAGAAGTACAGTATTTTCTATCTTTCGCCAGCTCAAGCAATCCTCGAAGAGCAGCTTCTCTTATATCAGCATCGAAGCTAGACACAAGGTGCATCATCAAATCGTGCAACCCTAGTTGTACAGCAATATCGCAGAGTAATTCTCTTGTAGAAGATAATGCAACAAGTTCAGAGCTTTCCTGACGAATGAGAAAGCAATGACATAAGTTTTGAAAATTACACAATAGGGGAACATAGTTTGGGACTTTGCGTTCAATGGAGTTCAATAATCCGAGTATTACGAGAAGTCCAGAGTATTACCTTTGGAATCTTACACTATCAGATTCCAAAGCATCTCTCAAACCAGTGTAACCATTTGCAAGCTGGAAACCTGTGATCCCGGGTTTATTCTGGCGAATCAAAGCTAGTAAGCCCAAAAAAAGAATTAGACCGTTCTACATTCATCAGATTTACCATAAAACAGAGTAAAGATCATCTAAATTTATTAGGACTCAGAGCAGCTTACATGATATTGCGCCGAGCGCCTGTATTCGAGAATGCAGATCTGTATCTGACGTAAAGTTCAAAAGCAAAGAATTCACCATTAGCCATATCAATTGATCCAACATGATCATGCAACTCATCCCGCAAATCTACCAAACAGCAGAACTCTTGTTTTAGTAAAACATACAAGAGGGAAATAATAGCTACGAAACAAATATGAACTGGATTTTCAACCTTCAATATCTTGAGAGGTGACTTCATGAGCCTCCAAAACTTGCTGAGGTATCTGCATTACCTGCGTAATCTCTTTCATCCGCTTGATTACATCTACGGTCTCATATTGCATAGCCTCTGTAAACCATTTTCGATCCTCTTCGCTGTCTCACCAAACAATTCAAATCAACAAAAACTATCCACCACAAACATAAATCAGGTTCATTTAAAGCTAAACCAAACGATGGAACTGAGGAAAGTGTAGACCTTGTAATCCCCGACTTAGAACAAGTTTCTTTGCATAAGATTCCGAACATATAAGTATTGGCAAAGACCAAAGAGACACTTACTTATTCCCACCCAGAAAACTCCTTAAACCCCTAATTTACATAAACCCAAACGATCGGATTCCATTTCATGATTCTTTTCTTCATAAAAAAATTGACTCAAAGCAAAACAAATTTCTACGAAAACCCAACCAAACATTCACTTGAAACAGAAGCTCCACTAAATAACCAACAAAACCTAAAATTACAAAGAACTTCGTTACCTCAACTGGCGAGTACGCCGAGTACCATCGGCGTGAAAGAGACTCCATTTAAGCAGCCCGTCCCAGTTAGGCCCGTCTTTCGCCATTGAAGAAACAAAAGAGAGAGAGAGAGAGAGAGAGAGAGAGAGAGAAAGAGAGAGTCAGAGATAATGACGTGTCCCAGTGAGAAATAGCTCGGGCCTTAGAGGTCTATTTTAATGTTAGGTTAAAATGGGCTTAAATGGGCCCAATCGTCAACTCAAAATATCTTGAAGGGGCCCCCACCTTATCCACACAAAAAAGGAAGATACTGAAGAACTGAAAACGTTATCCACTTCCTTATTGTGACACGTGGTGAAGCAAATCCAGATTCCAAAGCGTTCGATATAAATCAAATCGCATCTTACTTCGTTTTCTATCAGAATTACTTAAAACCCTCCAAAAATCATGGCGATCGCACCGGCAATGCAGACGACGTTCGTGTCATCGACGAACTTTCTGAAACAATCGAGACCTTCTTCCTCTTCTTCGTGGGGATCATCACCGAGCAATGTGATGCTTCCCAAAAACAAGAGATCGTCTTCTTCTTCTTCCTCCGTAGTTGTTGCCGCTGTCGGTGATGTCTCTTCTGACGGAACCATCTACTTGATAGCCGGAGCCGCCGCCGTCGCGCTCGTCGGAACAGCTTTTCCGATCCTCTTCAAACGCACCGACACGTAACCACTCTCTTCTTTATCTTTTTGTAAGGTATTATTTTGGTTTGGGTTGAAATAAACCGGTTTGATGCCCGTTAAACCAAATTGGACTTGGTTTCTGTGATCAATTGCATATTTAGCATTCGGATTACTTCAACCATAGTGGTTCTGAATAAACCGAGCTATCTCCTCTGTTCTGTGTGTTTTAACGGTAAAACGAAGAAAGGCTGTGTAGATAATAAACTCTTAACCGATGTAGGAGAGATGTTCACTATAAGAAGCTCTGTAAATGTGTGGTTTAGGTGTCCAGAATGTGACGGAGCAGGATTTGTGAGGAAGCAGGGAGCGACTTTGAGGGCGAACGCGGCAAGGAAGGATCAAGCTCAGATCGTGTGCGCAAACTGCAATGGACTCGGAAAGCTTAACCAGATTGATAAATAAATAACTTGCAAGTCTTAACCGATGTACTAAACCATTAAACTGAAAATGATGAGTCCTGTACGTAAAAAACGCCACTTTTCATTCTTCTCCTTCCTCTTCTTCTCTGTAATACTCTGTAATGATACAATTGTTTTTTGTGTTGTTGTAATGATACAGTTGATTTTTGTGTTCTTTGCTCTGCAACTACAAGAGATAATATCTGATAAGGTTGTACAGTGTCTTCTCTTCAATCTTGCTTGCCCTTTGCCTCTTTTGGGTCGGATCTGTCGACGGGGTTGGATTTCAACTGCAAGGACAAGCTCTTGATTTAACTAACTTACCTGTTGCAATAGGAATTTATGGGTTTGGTTTTGGGAGTCACTCTGTTTTCTCCAACATTTACTCATCCATGAAAGAGCCTTCCAAATTTCCAATGGTGCTTCTCATGAGGTTAAAAAAACTTGCTTGTAATACAAGAAATATCTAGTTAGTATTTATTCCAATTCCTTCTCATCTCCTGACATATTCATCTGTGTGTTATGCAGTTTTGGGTTTTGCACGCTATTTTACATCGCTGTAGCGGTTTGTGGATACACGATGTTTGGTGAGGCGATTCAATCACAGTTCACACTTAACATGCCTCAACGTTTCACCTCATCTAAAATCGCGGTTTGGACAGCGGTTAGATATCCTTCAAATTAACTAACTCATCTCTTCTCCTCATTATGTTCTTAATGTTTTTCTCAATTAATTTGGATTTGTTACAATTAGGTCGTTACACCAATGACGAAATACGCTTTGACCATCACTCCAGTCGTGCTAAGCCTAGAAGAACTCATACCTTCTTCGTCAAGAAAAATGAGATCCAAAGGTGTCTCTATGCTTTTTAGAACCGTCTTAGTTCTCTCTACTTTGGTCATTGCACTCACAGTTCCATTCTTCGGTAATCTTTCAATCTCTATCACTTTCCCATTACCCAAATACCTTGCTCAAGAAACCCCTTCCTAAAAAACAATAACATGTGACAAAACTCGTTAATGTAATAACATTGATTGCAGCTACTGTCGGGGCTCTGATCGGATCTTTCATCGCAGTGGTTATCGTAAGTCTCCAACAAAACAAATCAATCTCATTTTGGAAATTAACGATGAAAACACCTTCTTGACGATTTCGGTTTTATGTCTAATATTCCCGTGTCTATGTTATCTCAGTATTATGAAGGGTAGATTAACTAACTTTCAGGTAAGAACATAGTTATATATATTCGATTTTTTTCTATTTTCATTGTCAATGCTTCACAAGTCGCTTCGGTTTGATTGAAAAGAGTTTTGGTTTTCAGATGGGGATTTGTATTTTCATCGTAATCATCGGCGTTGTGAGCGGCTGCTGTGGAACTTACTCTGCTATAGCCAGATTAATCGGCGAAATGGCTTGACTGGTTTTGCGGAGTAAGTAGTATTTGCTTTCTCGAGAAAAGTTCACCGAAAACAAATATAAGAAAAATATCGGATGGGATACTTTGATTAAAAACCGGTTCTTGATAATCCATTTTTTTATATAATGTAAACCAAAACTTTATTCTGTGTTACATTTTATTGAATTTCTTTATATTTTTATTTTCTTATCGCCTGTGACATTATATTTAGTTTTCTTATTATAGTTTAATACATTTTATAATTGAGGATGACTGGTGTGTTACAAAGTTGTAAAAAAAAAAAAAAATCTCTTATATTATTTCCTTTTTTTGATAACCAGCAAAACATATGTCTTCAGTTATTTAAAAATATGGAACATGATCAACAATTTAATATCACATAGTTAAGTTCGTATATGAACAAAATTATAATCACATATACTGATAATAATCGCCATATATCAAAATAGAAATTTACGTTTGTGAGTCGTGTGATTAAAAAATAGAAGAATATTTTGAAAAATGGGACTGGTGTATCACTAGATAGATAATACAGTTTTGGAAGTTAGTCAACAGAAAAAAAAAAGGAAATCCAAATGTATTATTTTGGAAGTTCTTAGAACAAAAATATTAGTATCGTCAGCGTCAATTCTACACCGCAAGAAGAAAAAAGAAACAAATATTAAAACATTAAATATTTTACTCTCCATATATATGTTTCCATATATAGAAGAAATATGTTTGACTCGCCGGAAACTAAAACCCGTTTTTCATCTCTCCCCAGATCGTGAAAATTGAGGAAGATGAAACTCGACGAAGAATTCTTACACGACAGAGACCATTCGTTTCTGACAGATGACGAGGAAAATCAGGCAGAGCTTGCTTGTTCCGACGATGAACACGACCGAGACGGTGATGGTCGGAGAACCGGAGCCAATTCCGATTCCTCCTCTCTGTTATCTCGAAACCGTTCCGATAACAATCTCTCCGATGTCTCAAATCCTCCATGGCCCCAGAGCTACCGGTAAAAACCATTAGTTTTCTCCGTTTTTTCGTTTTAAAATTTCAGACGATTCCGAGATTTTTTATTTTTTTTTGTTTTGGTTCAGACAATCAATGAATTTGTTGACCGGAATGACTCCACCTTCGGTGAGTTTCATGCCTCGAAGCGGTTCCCGGAGAATAGTATCTTCCTTCCACAAGAAGCAACAATCTTCGTTTTTCGATTCGTTTTCTTCTTCCTCAAGCAAACCTCTTCTCTCTCAACCACATCCTGACAAGGAAGAAACGATATTACCTGTCAAACCTCCCCATTTACCATCTCAGCTCAAGCTCTCCGTCGCCGATCTTCCATTACCAGAATCTAATCTCTGCTCCTTCTCTCAATCCGTCCTCAACGGTAAAATAAATTCATCAATTTAACACTTCTTATGATTAAGAATCTCTAATGATGACTGTTAGTTATATCTCATGAATAAAGGAACAATGTATAAGAGCAGATACACTAGAGTTACATAGAAATTCTGGATGATATTATTCAAACGTTTGAAAGTTGATTTTAGTAAATTAATGATTTTTTGTTCTTAAAAGTTAGGTGTTTAACAAGGAACCACATTTCACTATTGTGAAATTCTGAAAATTTGATGAATGTTGTAATTAGTAAAGATAGTAGCGAAATCATGTTCTCACATTCAAAGTAGCATATCATTTCATCGCCACTGTTTCTTTATTTTCGTTCAGGAACCAATGTTCTATGTGGGCTAGGATTAATAACAATGCCTTATGCAATAAAAGAAAGTGGATGGCTTGGTTTGCTCATACTCTTGGTCTTCGGAGTAATCACTTGCTACACAGGTGTTCTCATGAAGAGATGTCTAGAAAGTTCTCCTGGACTTCAAACTTACCCCGATATCGGTCAAGCCGCCTTTGGAATCACTGGTCGCTTCATCATTTCTGTAAGTTTTCAATCGATTGATCAAACCCAATTTCAAAAAAAAAAACCTTCAATGATTTCTGTTTCTTGAGACTGAAGCTTCGGTAATTGTTCTTGCTCTGTTTCTTGAACGGCAGATCCTTCTGTACGTAGAGTTGTATGTAAGTTTCATCATCGCTATTGTTGAATATTCTTTAAATTGTTCAATCAATCAATGACAAATATTTTGTTAATTGTAACTTTTTTTCCAAAAATAGGCAGCTTGTGTGGAATACATAATCATGATGAGCGATAACTTATCAGGACTACTCCCAAACATTTCATTGAGCATTACCCCAGGGATATCTCTAGATTCTGCTCATATCTTTGCAATTTTAACCACTCTTATTGTTCTTCCAACAGTCTGGCTTAAAGACCTTAGCTTGCTTTCTTACCTTTCAGGTTTGATTTTCCCCTTGAATCTCTCTGTCTTAGTTTTCTTGATTAGGTCGGTGTAATTGACGGTTCTTGCGGTTTTTAAACTCTATGATCTAGTTGGAGGAGTCTTGGCGTCGGTTTTGCTCGGTCTCTGCCTCTTTTGGGTCGGTGCAGTCGATGGAATTGGGTTTCATGCAACAGGAAGAGTTTTTGATCTCACTAACTTACCTGTAACTATAGGGATTTTCGGGTTTGGATACTCGGGTCATTCGGTTTTTCCAAATATCTATTCTTCTATGAAAGATCCTTCAAAGTTTCCTCTTGTCTTAGTTATTTGGTAAGTCCAAGAAGCCTCTCTTTACTTGTTTCTCATTAAACCATATACACTAATTCTTCCGTCTTTCTTATGCAGTTTTAGTTTCTGTACGGTCTTATACATAGCTGTAGCAATCTGCGGTTACACCATGTTTGGCGAAGCGATCGAATCACAGTTCACATTAAACATGCCTAAACACTTCCTTCCATCTAAAATTGCGGTTTGGACGGCGGTAAGATAAACATTCTCATCTGATTCTCTGTATATATTTATACTTTATGTATAATCAAATTGACTTTGCTCAATCTCTTAGATTGTTACACCGATGACAAAATACGCGTTAACAATCACCCCAATCGTTCTGAGTCTCGAAGAACTCATTCCAATGGCTAAGATGAGCTCACATGGTGTATCGATATTCTTCAGAACAATCCTAGTTACCTCTACTTTGGTCGTTGCTCTTTCAGTTCCTTTCTTTGGTAATGTTTTCTATATATATCTCTCTGTTGCCCCCTATTTTGTATAAATTCATAAATCATAAGCAGTAACCTAATACCAAGCTAAATGCTCTAACTTCTTACGCAAGTAACCCATCTCATAATAGCTTCTCTGGTCGAATTCTCTCATTTACAGCGATAGTGGCTGCACTAATCGGATCGTTCCTTGCAATGCTTGTGGTAATTTCTTCAATCGAGAAAATTAAAATTAAAAATTGATCGAACCCACGAAAAAAAAATGTTTCTTTTGGTTGCAGGCTCTTATCTTTCCATGTCTATGTTATCTTAGTATCCTCAAGGGTAAATTAACTAACACACAAGTAAGAACATATCTACTTTACTCCAAATGTTTTGTTTTTCCTTTCATATAAATAATAATGATTTCATTCTCGTGGAGAATTTTAACCTTGTTTGTGTTTATTTGTTCAGATCGGACTATGCATGTTCATTATAATCTTCGGATTGGTGAGTGGTTGCTGTGGTACTTACTCGGCTATCTCAAGATTAGCCGACCAAATGACATGACTATGGTGACTTAAATTAGGTGTTTGTTGTATACAATGTTTATAAATATCTAGTTTTTATTCAGTTTTGGTTCAGATTTGTTGCTTTTAGGAAACAAGCCTAATTGAAACCGAATATAGTCCAGTCTGGATTTTTGTTAATTGGAAGAAAATGTTTTTGTCATATGTATTATAGTTCGGATTTAACAGAACAACATTCACTTTTGTTCTCGTTTAGGTTAAGAATATGATATTTTAAAAATTGTAAAATAGTCCAAACTAACATTTTATCTAGCTTTCAGTAACGTTGCAACAAATTTCGGCAACTAAAGACACCCTACTAATATCAATTCTTTTGCATCGTCGTTGAAATGGAAAGTCAAAAGCATAGCGACATATAAAACATCCAAAGAATGCCATAAAATTTAGTAATATTCAAAGTAATGTGTCATACGAACATACTTAGTGGGCAAGTGAGAAGATGTAAGTACGACTGATTGGTAAGTGAAGGTGTCCTGATTTGGAGCAGGATTCAAGAAAAATGGACCCAAACTCATAAACGATGGAGCTTTGTCCTGAAAACAGCAAGGCAAACAACATGTGCAACCATCCCTCCCTATTCTCAAAAGTCTATTTCCATGTGAACGTCACATCTCCAAACTCGTGCGGTACCAACACGTGCGGTACGGGTAATAACTTGTCTATTTTGTTTGATTTTTTAACACGCTACTTTCGTTGCGTAATTATTTAATCTTCTGTTTTAGGGCTTTATTTCCTCTTTACGGCTTAATCATTTACCGCCATTGTTGCTGACCAAACGACCGTTAACTAAATTTTGGAGATGGAATCATGGAAGAACAGATTTTGACGTCGGAATTTGTTGATGAGCTAATTTAGCAATATCCGCGACTTGCTTACGTTTTCGAGCAAATTGTTGCGTTCAACATTATATATATATATATATCTCCACTTAAGTTCTTCATTTTGGACTTGTTTGTCCGTGTACGTACAAGATCAATGAATTATTTGGAGTACAATGATCAACAAGAAACAATTTTATTGTGTGAAGAAGATTCAAGAGTGCTATAGTACATTACCTGCTTCTTCTCTGCTCCTTATCGAGAGTACTATGTAATATATATCTATTCAAATATCGAAAACTATATTTATGCAGATCGATAATGTCGTATGCTTGTATAAGTTTCATTCTTACAAATTGTTTTAAATCCGTTCCTCGTGCGGCCTAACCCAAGATCCAACGGTTGCTCGCCAACTCATTTGCAGTCGTTTTTGGTTGAGAAGTTGGGTTTGCTTTTCTCTTACTTAGAATTTTATAATGCATATTCGGACACAATACATCATAATCAAGTAGTATGTATTAACAACAACAAAACTGATTTCTGGGTTCTGGTGGTATCTTCCAAGTAATAGCACATCTTTACGAACACAATATATATCTTCTTTTTGCTTATCTATTTATTTCTCTCGTTCTTGTTCGTACTATTGCAATTTGAAACATCTTCTTTGCATAGATTGAAATTGGATTTCGACAACTCGTATCCTGAATCTGAAATATTACTCCAAATTTCTCGATTCTCCGTTTGAAATCGAAATACTCTCTCGTGTTCTGCTTTCGTATGTTTACAGAAAGTTTTCATCTTCTGTGATAGTAACTTCCTCACTCACTCTGTGTTTTAAAGGTGAAATGTGTTTAGTATACGTATTTCTACTGCAAGCTGTTGAATGGGTTAAGAGATACTGAACACTTAAATCTTAAGCAAAGCTTCTCTCTACTCTTTTATGCAGATATTACTTGTGGAGTTCAGGTTATGCAACATCAAGCTTTGATGTTGTCTTGTTCAATTAATAGAACAATCAGAGTTACCATCAAATCTTCAATTTACAATCTCTCCAATATGAAAAATCGAATCAAACACACAATTGTACAAGAAACAAATCGCAGTTCCTTCTCTGAATACAATTTAACGGACAGAAATGAAAAGTCTCTCGAAATTCGAATTCGACATCTAACAGAAACAAAAAAAATACTAACTCTGAGAGAAACAGATCTCAATAGTAATTTCAAATTCGATACACAACAACGTCGTCTCTAAAGGATAAAATTTAATCTCTGAAAAACATTCCTACACTGAATAAGAAAACATGTATCTACACAAGCAAGCAAAGCAAACCCTAGATAGAAAAAAAAAAAAAAATCAAATCTAAGCGCAAACTTCTCGTCGAGGCTGTGCATAGAACAGAGTCTCCAGATCCGGCGGCTGAAAATAACCGTTCCTCGGCGGATCCCGCTTCCTCACCACCATTGATTTCTTCCTCGGCGGCGGAGGACAAACAGACGACACCGGAATCCTATAATTCCTGCTTCTGGGCGTGGTACACCCTTCCTCCACCACCTCCTCCATTCTCTCGTATAGATCTCTCTTTGAATCCATCCTCTCGATTTCAAAATCGTAAGGCGGAAATTTTTTGAAGTATGAGAAGAAGCGGTTACAATTTTATTTTATATAATGAATAAATAAACCGTTTGATTTCATATTATTTTCCTTTAAAATAAATTTCGAAATTTTTTGAAAATTTAAAATTTAGGACGGAGATAAAATAAAATTTAAAAAAAATTAAAAAAAGGAAAACGAGAATCTCCTTCACAGAGCTGTTTTCGTCTCTTTCCAGATCAAACGGACGGCAGAGATTGTTTGTAACAGCTGAGTATGAGCTGGATATGCTGACGTGAAGACATCTTATTAGTTGATAGCACCATATTTATGATATACGCGGCCCAACTGCACAGTTTCAAACGCTCTACCATCATTATTGGTAAGACTGATATATTTATTTCCACTTTTTAAATATATATTAAATATTTTATATTTTTCATTTGTAATTTTTTCTGTTTGTGGCGGCGCCAACTTGCGCTCCAAGTCCCTTTGCGCGGGAAATTTTTTAAAATAGAGTCCTGTCTTTTTGCAGCGAAAAGCCGAAAACTTTTTAGTTCGTACCAATCGGTTTAATAACTTTTAAAAACCGATATCAAAACCGGTATCAATGAAAGGGAAGCTAAAGCACATGGGAGGCACGTGCGGTCCAAACCCCAGTCTCTAGTTTTCCATTCTTCACTTCACTTTTGCCTTTTTGTCCTACCTAAGAAACACCCAATGGGCTACTTAAATGACTTAGTAAATATACACGTGAGACTCTCTTAAAAACCACCATGAAACTCACCAAAACAAATCTTCAAACCCAAGAAGAAACCAAACGGGTCGAAGAAAAAACTCAGCAAATCTTAACAAATGGTCCACTCGAGTTAACAACCAAATATACCCATTCGGGCCTGTAAAGCCCATCAAATCAAACCGGAAAGAGCTTGTTCTACCATTTTGAAGTTTTACAAAAGGCTCCTATAAGATCTAGTAGCTCCGGCGATGAATAAATTAAGCTCCGATAGGGATTACATTTTCTCAGCTTCGTGTTCTTTGTTGTCGTCATCTATTTTTCTTCCTAATCCTTTGCACTTGACTCGGTCCTCTAGTTTCAACATCGGTTTAATTGGTCCTCGTATAAGTTCTAATATATTGATTTTTATAATTACAACGTAGTTTCTAAGACGAATTTATTCAATATAAAAACAACAAATTTTATGTGGAACACAGAGTTGTTTGCAGGTCTTTGTTGTCAGGAAAAAAAAAATTCTTGCAATTTGTAATTTCGCAGAAATGTCAACGTATATGTATGTGAACATGGAGGCAGTGCCTATCACACTCTCTATGATGGTTAGGAATATCAGAAAGGTAATTGTATCTATTGGGTTTACAATTAAATAAATAATTAATTATCCAATATTGCTTGCAGGTCGACTTTATATAAATAAGTTCATTATCAGTCCTACTCCTACGCCCCTAGACTCCAAAATCCTGCTATTTATTATACGTTTAAAGATTCAATTATCATATGTAAGGGGAAAAAACAATTAAAGAGGTTCAATTATATGTTTTTCCAAAGAGGGAGATTCATTAAAAAAATAATTACTTTAGTAAATTTAATGAATAATATCCTAAACTTATCTTTTGTAGAATTGTAAAAATAAACAAAAGAATTTCTTTATTTTTCATCTTTGTTTATATCATACCATGGAAAAATTATCAAAATTATTTTTTAAGTTAATAATGAACACTACAAGGAAAGATATAAAAAATAAAAAGGAGAAAATAACAAGGAAAATGTTATGAGGGTTTGCATGATGCATGAGTCATGATGGGTCATCTCATGTTGATGTCTTTCTATAATATCAATTAAATTTTGACAAATAAGGAATATATATTTCTTGAATCTTGTTAGTACCTGTAGTTTTTGTCTCTTTCACGGTCTCACCAATTAATTAACCTTTTTTTTACGACTCAGAAGGTCCACTTCATTTTTAAATAAGTAGCGCGATTTTAATATGTATACTATTGTATTATAAACAGTAATACATTGACCTTTAATTTAAATCGGTATAGTACTAACAGATTCATATTTAATTAGTTTTTTCAGCTATGTTTTAAAAAATATATTTTATTCCAAATTAATTTGACCTCTTCTGTTGGAACCATTTGGGATCATATATGCTTTTATTGTTATTAAGATATTTACATTTTATTTATATACATGTTTACGTTTGTTATTTTACGTTTTCTTTAAAGGCTTTCTAATATATTTCGTGTTAACTTATTTAATAAACAGTAACTTGTAGAAGAAACACATGTTTTGTGTTTCTGCTGGCTGCATCCTTTATTAAATAATTTAATTGAATATATAACCGCTATGGTAATTTTGATAATTATAGTTACCTAATGTCATCGTTAATCAAGAAAAACAAACATTTATTATCAACTAGCTGTCAGTTTATTATAATTAATCGAGAACTTATAAATTAATTAGAGCAAAGTTAAAAGAGCAAAGATGTCAACATCAATGCCAACTAGCTACTTTCGATATAAATGCAACAGTTCGAAAAGAACAAAAAAACGAGTAAGAATCAGTTTTGACCCCGAAAAATAAGTTAGAATTTAAATCATACACTAGTAGTAATCAATGTGTCATTCTATACACGTAATTCCAAAAATTAGTAAAGTATTTAATTAAGGAGAATTTCATACAAATATCTAACAACTTTAGACGTATACCAAAGTTTCTAATTAGGACACTTGCGTTTAATGTTGTTAGTTCGTATTTCTTCACGATCCAAGAGTCCAATTATTTACCACTTTTATATATCAGAAACAAATATTTTATTTTTAAAAAGCTGAATTGCAAACAGCTGTTGTTTCCTTCTAAATTTCGACTCTTGTCTTTTTCATAAGTTCCAATCATATGGCCATTGTGTACTACTCATATTTTCTTTCTTTTCTGATTAACGAAAGATATTTATGACATAATTATATTGAGACAGATTCGCACTTTAGTATCTTATATTCACGTCTTAGCTTGTTTGGTAAAAAAGAACACTTCTCTACGAAAATTTAAATGTTAAATTTCGTAAATATAAAACTAAAAATGACATTTTTGAAAAATATCTATAGTTGGAAATACGAATAATAGATCATAAATATAGGAAGTTAATTTATAATAAAATAAACAAATTAAAAAATATTTATACAAATCAATCTACATTTTTTTTTCGTGCAATTGTTTCAATTTATATGTCTGGCAGTACATTAGTCTTCATATATATGATACTAAATATCACTTTTAATATACCAAATTACCAATCACTACTTTGTTTCATTTTCAACAAGACGAATTTAGAGTTATTTTTTTTGGATGGATTATGGAAAGCTAAATGCATTTTATGATATAGATAGTTAAACTATTATTTGTTTGGTATTTTAAATACTATAATGAATTTGATTCTCGAAAGTCAGTTACATGGGGACGCCTTATGATGAAATGATACATGTGAATCTTTGGGTTCACACCACTAAATAATTCCTGACAGATATGGAGATCGATCAGTGTCTATATTTTCTTAGAAATATTTGTTTTTTAATTGGTTGTTAATCAAAACCACAGAGGAATTAATCTCGTTTGATTTGCTTTGAGTATAATCGTGCAAGTTTGCAACTGTGTAAGATGAAGACACGTAATAAATAACGAGATGTACGCATGAACACTTGCACCGTACGAATTTGAAAATAAAATCGAATCAACCAGTTCGGTCTCAAGCCAAACCCGAATCGTAATAATACCAATCGATTTTAGATCATAAAACCAAAACTTATAATTAAAAAAGAAATATTTCATAAATAGAACTTTTCTTTATAAATTATATATATGTTCATCATCTGTGTTTCACTTTTGTTTTCGTTTGATTTTGTCAAACAACAAAACTCAAATATAGAATCCGTCTAAATTTTCTCAAACTACCGAACAAAACTGATAATTTTATGTTTATTGTTAGTATTATTTTTTTTCTTAAAGTTGACAAGGGAAAAAGAAACAAACAAAAACGAACTGAAAAATGAGAATGAACTAATACTCTTTTAATGTTACTCTAAATGTTTCTACAAAAACATCTGAAATTATTTATTCTATGTTGAGTATTGACGAAAGTGTCTCTGTGTTGGATAAAATAAGATGATTTTTTTTTGCAGATTGTAATCGTAAAGAACAGAGAATTGTACTCCCAAGGTTGTAACTATAAACTTAAATGACATAATGTTTAGCGGTATAGGCGACAGAAATAAATAAACAGCGTTTGATATGGGGGAATGCATGGATACAAAATTATAGAAAACATCTAATGTCATATTTTTAAAATAATATTTTTTTTTCAATTTTGATGCACATGTCATTAAATATTATAAGTCTATATGAACATCATACGTTCACATTCATTTGTCAACGATATATTTCACATTCTTTTATTCGAATAACCAGTGGTGATTCCGTGATTGATAGCTAATCAAGGTAAATATTAAAAAATTACACTAAAAATAATTGAGATAATAAATAATACAGAAAATTTGATCATGCTCGTGTTTCGCGTGGTCATCTTCAAGGAGACCGTGTTCAAAATGGAATGCTAGCTACGAGTGGAAGCTTCGAGCTTAATTACACTGCATGCATGCAACTCCCATTTCCTCAATTCTCACTCACAGTGAAACCAAGGGTTACGGTCTCTTGATGCAATCTATCGAGCTAGCCCAAATTTCAAAATCATCAAGATTAACTATTGTGTTTAAATGATAAAAATGCATAACTCTCCACATATTTCGGAAACTACAAGTTTATTGCCAAAATCTCCCGGTTATTGAAAAAGTATTGTCTATAAATACTCTTTTTCTTGTAAACTAATGACACCATTTAACAGGTACGTAGAGCTACCATTCATATTAATCAATTTTTTTGACGGAACTTATTCACAAAATAATTGCTTTGGAAATAATTTTTCGGAATAGGTGATGAAATTGATGGACGGTAATATGATATATAGAGCCAAGAAAAGTATATAATAATGTAACGCATCTCCGGGTGAAACAGTCAACAGGATTTTCCGTTTATTTTGTCACAACTATAGAGATCGATCCAAAAATAATAATTTAGCGAGTCCATAAATTCCAAAATTTGAGTCTTGACACATGTGTTTAAGTTCTAGATTATGTGATGTCCTAGACGCACCAAAAAAGTCATAAACAAAGTTTAAATGAATTTTAGTTCCTCAATAATTGGAACCAAAGAGATAGGATCGGCTTTTGATCCTATCTTCTAGTTGATATAATTAAATCCAATGACACAATTATTGACTGAAACCAAAAGGAAAAAAAAAACTTGAAATAACAATAGCTTTCAACAAAATTATCGTATTTTAGACACAGTTAGTATCTATTATATTTTATTTTATATAGTAAATTGTAGAATTTCAACCCAAACAAATATTAGTTGCATATATTTATATATATACAGTATATTTTAAATTATAAAAATCATATATATATATATAACTTCACATATCAACTATCTGAAAGTTGATCTTAGATACGTGATGTTGATAAACTTCGTGGCTTACAGCTTTTATAGTTGGCAACCGATATTGAATTCGTTGGTATGTGAAATTTTCTGGTCTCGTTGGCCATCTATTCTCCCCTTATCGAGTATATGAAATTCTTGTAATAAAAGAAAAAACAATTCCAGTGAATTTTAGAGTCAGTACATACATCAAATTTCGTAATGAATACATTTATTATTGAGATGTCCTATATAGAGAAATATAGAAATATTTTACATGTGAATTTTCTCAATGTTATATGACTAGAAAAACGCCATAGCATAAACCCATAATTTTTATTTTTTTTTGGTAAGTTTCTCGTAGATATAGGATTATGATATTATCTATTGCTTTCTGTAAAACAATCATATGATACATATAATTATTGCAATTTTTCATACATTAGCACGAAATAAGAAAGAAGAATGGCGTGGTCATCCTCTTAATTTGACTTGTACGTTAGAACTTAGAAACAGACGGTTTTTATTAAAAGTAGTTAGGATGAGAATATAATTAATTAAAAAGATAATAATATATAATTTTTAAAAAAAATTGCAAATAGCTTTTAATGATCGAAAAGAGCCAGAGAGAGTTTCCTATTTAAACCCTGTCTCTGACTCTCTCTATCCCTCCCCTACACCTTTCTCTCTTCTCTTAATATTATTCTCTCTGCTCTTTCTCTCTCTACTCTGCCAGTTTCTGTTCAAAGCTAAGGTAGAACTTCTAAAATTCTCCTCCTTCAACACCTTCCTGTTTCCTTCTTCCGTTTACGAACATTTCATTGGTTCTGTGTTTTGCTTATAAACTCCCTGCCGTTTTCTCGTTTTTCCTCCAAATTGCGTTTATTATTTCTTTTTATTTTTAGTAACTCAATACAAATTTTGTAACTCAATACAAATTTTGCTGGTAAAAAAAAATAATTAATCCACTGTAGAAGTTCTCAGGCCAAACATTTTAACCGGATACATAACCGATCACAGCTACGGTTTTCTCCAAATCGGTCTTCTATTTAAGTCAAACTGGGTCAAATAATGGTCAAATCTCGGTTTATACCGTTTTACTTAGATTACTCCATCGGTCATTTCAGTAATACATATCAATTTACATTTATTTCCTAAATACTGCTTATACATACACAATGAAATTGTGTTGTCCACACACGTGTTAGGCTTATATGCATACATGATAAGCACACTCATATATATATATATATATATATATATTATCTTTTGTTTGTATCTGTGTTACTAATAATTATTTGGAGTAGTCAATTAGTGGTTGTAATTCGCTGAATCTCTCAGTTCACGTTATAAAAAATCTTATCACAACTTTCTTGGAACACAAGCAACTTTGTCCACTCATTTCACATAATTATTTTTGTTAATATTTGTTTCTCTCTTTCATAAGTAAATATATAATCTGGAAAAATCCATTTGGATCATTATTATCCATGAAAAGTATCTGTGATTCATAAATTATCAAATATAGCTTTTCTTCTCTGATCCAATCAATTTTTTCAGAAAATGGAGTTCGAAAACCGGTACGGGCTTTCAACGACGCAGAAGTACGACTGTCTCTTGTTCGGTAAGTTCTTAACCAGAATAAACCAATGAACTTAATTTAATTACACGAATAGTTACCTGACCAGCTTATCAAAATTTCTCTATAGATTTGGACGATACTCTTTATCCTCTTAGCACCGGAATCGCAAGAGAATGTGGGAAGAACATCAAAGGTAACATTTTTGTTTGCTTCGCTATCAACTTATCGATTAATAAATCATTTCTGTAATCATTTTTTGTTTATCCGGTATGATAGATTATATGGTCGAGAAACTCGGTATTCCGAAGAACAAAATCGTTGACTTGTCTAATCTTCTCTACAAGAACTATGGAACAACAATGGCCGGTCTTAGAGTACGTGATCAATATTCAATAACATTCCTAAATCTCAATTTTTTTTGTTTGTACACTTTTTAATTTATTATTGGTATCATCATTCTTAATCCGATATATCTCTCGTCTTCTAGGCGATCGGATATGACTTTGACTACGACGAATATCACACCTTCGTCCACGGTCGTTTACCGTACGACAACATAAAACCTGACCCTGTTCTCCGGATCCTATTGCTCAGCCTTCCTATTCGCAAAGTCGTACGTGTCACAAATCATATTTTTTCACATACCATACACTTTATTGTAGCTTTGATAAATAAGTAAGCAACATTTTTCCCCCATTATTAGATATTTACAAACGCGGATAGAGTTCACGCGGCCAAGGCGTTGAAGAAGTTGGGATTAGAGGATTGTTTCGAAGGGATCATATGTTTCGAAACGCTTAACCCGACGCACAAAAACGCTGCGTCAGAAAATTTCGAGATTTTTGATATCGTTGGACATTTCGACCGGTCTGAACCGGTCGGATCACTTCCTAAAACGCCTATTGTGTGTAAACCGTCTGAATCCGCTATTGAGAAAGCACTCGAAATCGCCAATGTTGATCCTAACCGAACGGTATAGCTTACCGGTTTTCAATAATTTTTTTTTTTTTTCTTTCGATTTTTAAAAAAAGGAAGACAACAAAATTAATTTTTATTTTTATTTCTCTTCGCAGCTGTTCTTTGAGGACAGTGTTCGAAATGTACAAGCTGGAAAACGCGTTGGTCTTCACACGGTTCTGGTACGATTACGTTAGTTAAACCAAACCGGAATCTAAATTAATTAAACCGAATTTGTAGTTGACTCTTGAGTTTGTTGTTTTCAGGTTGGTTCATCAAACAAAGTCAAAGGAGCCGATTACGCCTTGGAAAACATTCACAACATGAAGGAGGCATTACCGGAGTTATGGAAATCCGACAGAAAATCGTCGGATGTTGGATATTCCGGCAAGGTCGCCGTTGAGACATCTGTTAGAGCTTAGGACTGTTTTACCGTTGTACCTGATTTTCCTCCACTGTCATTTTCAATTTTTTTTTTCAAATGACCTAATGTCATTTTTGTTTTTCGAGTTGTGTTTATAAATTTAAATAAAAGCACGAAATAGTATCCATCTAGTTACACGTATATAAATAATTTTAAAATCTTCAGATCTGATCCAATGATTTTCAATCTACAATCTAAAAACTTTGGAAAAATCCGTCAAGCATAAAGATTTCATTTTATTATTTATTATTGTTGCTAGTGAATAGTAAAGTATGAAAAACTTTACATTTGATATTGTTTTATTTTACAAATTTATTTTATGATATCTTTAAAAATGATAGAATATGATCCGGCATTCTTTATTTTATTTTATAAATACAGCTATATGCTACATTTTTCACCAAATGCTAATTTTGTTGACGCGGTCGTATACAGCACTATTAGTGCATTACTAAATAAATATTATAATTTTTTTGTAATCTACATTGTCATCAGTTTAAATTGGCTGTAGCGAGTTTATATAAGTGAGAGTTTGATTTTCTTTTCTTTTATTTTTCTACTCATGACAGACTTGACAGTTCAATTACAGTTGTTTCGGAAATGTGTAAAATGTTCAAAAGTCAATTCTCACTAATTTCATGGTTCTTATTAAGAAACAAAAAAAAGAAGAATAATGAACATTTCACTCCGATAAAAAGACTTGTTGTTTTTAGGCGACTAATCCGCGGAAACGGCACGTAGTTACATCTTCAAAATGATCGATTAGCATAAATGAACGTCTGGGACCCATAGCTGAACACGGACATGGGAATTGGGCCCAAAATATAAGTAAGGGATTATTAATAAGAGTGTCAGCAATCTGCACCGCTAACAAAATGACACGTGTCATACTCACCAACACAATGTCTTTACATCAGACGGTCATTAATGCTTACACCTATCGGTTCACCGTTTTCTTTTTTTCTCATCATACTCTCTTTAATAGCTTCGGAGAGTGTTTTTTAGTTTACCGGAAAAAATTTTAGAGCTTCGAAAGTTTCTTCAATGGCGAATCTTCCGACCGTTCTCGTTACCGGCGCTAGTGGCAGAACAGGTAATCACTGTTTCGTTTTGGGTGTTGTCAATTTTAGTTTTAGTTCTTTTTCGTCCCGTTAGATTTAGTGAGAAAACCGCAGGGTTTTAGGGTTAGGGAACCCTGGTTATTTTCTGAGAGTTTTCCTTTGCTGTTCGTTGGGATTCAAACGTCGCAATTCCCATCTGAATGCGGAGTTTATATATGTGATGGTCAGTCGAGCAATTCTCACGAAATTCGAAAAGATGATGATCTTGTCTAGCGTCTTGGTGTGATGATTTTGTTGATGAAATTGATAGGCCAGATTGTTTACAAGAAGCTGAAAGAGAGGTCAGACAAGTTTGTGGCAAAGGGGTTTGTCAGAACTGCTCAAGGAAAAGAGAAAATTGGAGGAGAAGCTGATGTTTTCATTGGTGATATAAGGGATGTTGATACCATTAACCCTGCAATTCAAGGGATCGACGCCCTCGTAATTCTCACTAGCGCTGTGCCCAAAATGAAGCCTGGTTTTGATCCCACAAAAGGTGGAAGACCCGAGTTCATTTTCGACGATGGACAATACCCTGAACAGGTAATTTACAGAGAACACGTAAATCCTTCAAATTTCAGCTTGATTTGTGTTCACTGCAGCTCTTTGTTTTCGCGTAGGTTGATTGGATTGGCCAGAAGAACCAAATAGATGCTGGTAGTTTGCTTTTCTTTCCATTTCAACTTCTCCTCTTTCTTGTGTCAAAAGTAAAAGTTCCTTATTTGGTGAGCTTCTATGAACAGCCAAGGTTGCTGGTGTTAAGCATATTGTCTTGGTTGGGTCCATGGGTGGAACAAAGCCGGATCATCCTTTGAACAAGCTGGGAAATGGGAACATACTGGTTGGTTAACATTTCTCTGTTTTTTCTTTATTTCTTGCCAAAATGAGTTTGGTTTCTTATACGCCTACCAACCTTGGGCTCTCCTTTCGCTACCTTATGTGGGTGGTTCAGGTTTGGAAGAGAAAAGCTGAACAGTACCTTGCTGATTCTGGAACTCCTTACACAATAATCAGGTAAAACAAACTCTTTCTAATGCTTATATTTTATCTACAAGACTATTTATATATTGTTGTTGATATTCACCTCAGTTTCTGTAGATTTTAAAAACTTTCCCTTACCTTTCTGTCTCCTGGTAAGTGATTAAGCTTTTTTTTCTCACGTGGATTTCTTGTTTTCCCGAAACTTCTTCTGTTGATGAAATTAGAGCTGGAGGACTTCTAGATAAAGAAGGCGGTGCACGAGAGCTCATAGTTGGTAAAGATGACGAGCTTCTTCAAACAGACACGAAAACCGTCCCCAGGGCTGATGTTGCCGAAGTTTGCATTCAGGTTTGATCACCACCCTCTTTGTTTTTTTATTTAAAAAATCAAATTATTACATTCTTTCCTTAAGTTTTTCAAAATCATGATGTATTTTTTTTTTACAAATACAGGCATTGCTGTTCGAGGAAGCTAAGAATAAAGCTTTTGATCTCGGCTCAAAACCAGAGGGAACCAGTTCTCCGACCAAAGACTTTAAGGCTCTCTTCTCTCAAGTCACCTCTCGTTTTTAAATCTTTATCTTTGCAAATGAATAATTTGGGATGTATTGTACCAAACCTTTAACAATAAAATCTCTGGGTTTAATATGTAAAGAGTTTTACTTCAAAGAAAATTGCTGGGCCAAAATAACAAATTTAAATTATGGGGCACATTTGTGATTTAGTAAAAAATACGGGCCAAAACATAGAATTTTTCGTTTCTATCACCCGCTTCATTTCCTTTCTATCGCCACATGAACCATAGAGAAAGCGATTTGTTCACTTCCGATATCATTCGGATTTTTGCTTCTTCCGTTATCGAACCTTAGAGTTCGGTGGCGTCTTCAACTGAAGCTACGATGATGACGGTGAGGGCAATCAATGGTTGCTTCATCATTCGCACCACGACTACCGGTGGCGGTCCTCCCTTCTCTTTATTTCGCCTCCGGATTCAGCGATTCAGAGCGTCTCATCTCCGGGAATTCTCGAAATTAGGGTTAGGTTTTCCAATACTCCGATCGAATAGGCGGTTTCTCGGACAGAACACCAGTGGCGGTGCTCCGAGCTGTTCGTCTTGCATTCGTAGTCTGGTCGAAAGTGTTTCCGAGGAGCTCGACCCCATCAGCAGGCGTAAGGGAAACCGAATAAGAGTTCGCGCCAGTGTGAAGTACGTTTCACTATCCATCTTCTGTATATATTGCTGGAATTAAACTCTTTTCGATTCAAAAGTTGAACTTGGATTCGAAAATTAAAAGAGAATTAGGTGAACCTGTAGGGTGAAATTAACAAGCTACGGAGAGGTTTTGGAGGATAAGCTATTAAACCAGGAATTAGAGGCGGGTTTGCTTCTGGAGTTTAAGAAGGACCCAGATAGGGTATTGTTGGCAGTTGCTCATAGACCTGATGGCAAGAAGAACTGGATGGTCTTTGATCAGGTTTCACTTGAATATAGATGTAGTCATACATGCTCTAACCATGGCCCAGTTCTTGCAGATTGTTAGACTTACTGAAACTTTAATGGTGCAGAATGGTGTTACTTGTTCCATCAAACCGCAGCAAATTACGTACATCGTCCCAGGTGTTTATAATTTTGACCATACAGGACTTACTGATTTTCTCCAGAGGGCTCAGGATAACTTGGTACGTAATGACATTTGTAAAAGGTTTTAGAAAGCTTTTTTTTGTGTGGAACTTCTAGTCTAAGATGAGGTTGTGATGTTACATGAATGGGCTTCTATCGATGCAGGATCCCCAACTGCTTGAGTTTGCGTGGACCGAGTTACTTGAGAAAAACAAACCTGTGACGCCAGAAGAGCTAGCAGAGGTACCACATCTTTGAGTAAATGCAGGGGTCGAGTCTGTGGTTTGACATTGCTTTTAAACTTGCAGATGATTTATGGTCGCTCAGATCCTCTCGAAAGCTATTGTGCTCATTTTTTGCTATCAAAAGACGATATATACTTTTCTGTCTTGGAGTCAAAAGGTTCTCGATCAATCTATAGTCCCCGCCGTACTGAACAGGTATATCTTGTGCATTTTTTTTTCCTGTATTCATAGGTTCATTTATGTCACTAAAAGAATGTTCTCCGTAGCTTTCTGTTCTTGGTAGTGTAAGACTTCCAATCCTTATATATTAGGATTTCATTTACTTTATCAATTATGCTGAGCTTCTTTTGTTATATGAATTTGTGAAATCAAGTAAAAAAACCTCTACGGGGATGAAAATTGTAACAATACTTGGAGAGCATGGCTGAGACCTGGTTTGTTTGGTGATGCTATTATCAGACTTGATGATATGTGATTAATGCAGAGAGATCTTGATTGTGAAGTTTGGACACTTCTATTTATTGACGTGATTTGCTCAAAGACATTTTATACTCTGATAATCTGACGTTTATTTGTTTCTTCTGTTTAGGTGGAACAGCTTTTACACAGGCAGCGTGTGAAGGAGGCAGAGGAGAGAGAGTTTCAGGAGTTTATTCAATTACTGAAGTCTGCCAAGAAGGCGCCTAGTCACGCCAAGCCCCCCAAATATTCGTGGTTAGCTGGTGATAAAGTGCGAGATAAGATTGGCTCACTTGAAGCTTATGCTATTGATGCATGGGCAAGCACTGACCAACGGAAATTGGCTGGAGTGGTGAGTCAGCCACATTCTTCTTTCGTAGCATTTCGTAAGCTGTTAACCTGTTACTATATGCATGTGAAGCTGCATCTCTCGAAGAATTTTATTGTTTGCTTGTTGAAGCGAACTGACAAATTTTTACTAATCAGATGTAATTTTGTGGTTGCTTCACGACAGATCTTAAAATCCATGGGTTTGCAGAAAACGGCTGTCTCGGCTCTAAACCTTCTCATAGACATTGGATATTTTCCTGTACATGTCAATCTTGATCTGCTTAAACTGAATCTTCCCACCCACCACTCAGAAGCAATCGTTGAAGCTGCTGAAGTTCTTCTTTCAGAGTCATCTGATCTTGATGCGGTGAGCACTTTTCCCTGCTTTTGATATGTGTGTTATATAAAAACATTTATCCTCGTGTTTGTGGTGAATTAGCAAAGTGTTGGCATAATCATTCATTCATTCTCCAAGATTCAAAAATTTTACTTGCTCAGACCTTGTTTAGGTTAGGAGGATTGATCTCACCCGCATGAAGGTATATGCAATCGATGTTGATGAGGCTGATGAGGTAAATCCTTTGAAGACTCCTATATTCATTCTGCAAAGTCTAGGTTTGAAAACCCAACTCTTAATGCTATCTCATTTCTGCAGCTTGACGATGCCCTGAGTGCAACGAGATTGCAGGATGGAAGGATAAAGATCTGGATACATGTTGCTGATCCTGCTAGATATGTTACACCTGGGAGCAAAGTGGACAGGTAAGTACGATGCATGTATTTGATCACTATAAAAACATGTTATTGGTCACGCTGATTTATTCGTATGTGCTCTAGAGAGGCAAGGAGAAGGGGGACTTCTATCTTTCTTCCTACGGCTACTTATCCCATGTTTCCAGAAAAACTTGCCATGGAAGGAATGAGTTTGAGACAAGGAGAAGTATGCAATGCTATCTCTGTGTCTGTTGTCCTGCGTTCTGATGGCAGGTAACTCAACATTTCGTTGCTCTTCTCTCGATTTCTTATCCACAGAGTAGTGAGAACTAAAAGAATACCTTACAACTTCTTATTACAGCATTGCAGAATATTCGGTAGAAAATTCAGTCATCAGACCGACTTATATGTTGACATATGAAAGTGCTGCTGAGCTGCTTCACTTGAACCTGGACGAAGAGGCTGAACTGAGATTGCTGTCTGAAGCAGCTTTCCTCCGTTCTCAATGGCGGCATGAGCAGGTTGGCTTGAGTTTTGTGTAGTCTGTCATCAGAACCTCATAGAAAAAAACCATAGTTTTGCTAAGGGTTTTATCTTGTCAAAAATTTTATCGCACAACGTTTGGTAGAGAATTTCTCTGGGGATTGCGTTCTTTTGCTGGGTGGTGTTTCTTTTTTGTGACACTTGCCTCTTCCTGGGCTTACACAGGGTGCAGTGGACACGACTACACTTGAAACACGTATCAAAGTGGTTAATCCTGAAGATCCAGAACCTTTGATTAACCTTTATGTGGAAAATCAGGCAGATCTGGCAATGAGACTTGTCTTTGAAATGATGATTCTTTGTGGGGAGGTTATAGCAACGTTTGGGTCTCAGCATAATATTCCATTGCCATATAGAGGACAGCCACAGTCAAATATTGATGTATCTGCATTTGCGCATCTTCCAGAAGGACCCGTACGTTCGTCATCCATTGTCAAAGTAATGCGTGCTGCAGAAATGAATTTCAGATGTCCTGTTCGACATGGAGTGCTCGGAATTCCTGGTTACGTTCAGTTCACATCTCCCATTCGTCGATACATGGATCTTACAGCACACTATCAGGTAAACTATCTCACCATCATATGATTTAGATTTGATTCTTCTTGATAATGTGTTAGTTGATTGTTTTATTTTCATGGTCTGAATCCAGTATACGTACTTGTGATTTCTGTCTTAACCTTCATTTGAACATTAACCAATTGGATAATTTGGCAAAGCGTGTTGTTTGAATTTCAGATTAAGGCTTTTCTTCGAGGAGGTGACAATTTTCCATTCTTAGCTGGTGAGCTAGAAGGTATAGCAGCATCCGTAAACATGCAAAACCGAGTGGTTAGAAAACTCTGCAACAGTGGGCTTCGCTATTGGGTAATAGAGTTTCTCAGAAGACAACAAAAGGGTAAAAAATACACCGCATTAATCTTGAGATTTGTCAAAGACCGGATCGCATCCCTTTTGTTGGTTGAGGTAATTGCTTGATACAACCAAGAAAAATTCTCAGGATAAGCGGTTTATATTATTCAACAAAGGCGAATTAAATCACCCATAAAATGTTTTCAGATCGGTTTTCAAGCAACCGCTTGGGTATCAGAAGGAAAACAAGTGGGAGATGAAGTCGAAGTTCGAGTAGAAGAAGCTCATCCCCGCGACGATCTTATTCTTCTCAAAGAAGTCCTCTAAAGAATTTACAACACTTAGTTTCCAGACAGATTCATCAAAACTCGTTTTCTCTAAATATGGGAGAGGCCTGAAACTGATAAAGAGCTTGTGTTTGCAAGAGAGGTAAGCCATCATCTCCACTCATATTCTAACTTTGATTCATGAATACAGAGAGGTTTCTGATTCTACATCCTAAGCCTATACAATATGAAATCGATGAATCATTTACACTACTTTAATCATTTGATGATAAAGGAAACTTGCTGATGGACGCAGCCATTTGTGGCTCGAGCTATGATCTGCTATAGGAATTAAACGAATGGGTAATATGGTACGCTGCTTATATAGTTCATACAGTTATACATGCTGTTATTGTAAGTCGACATAGGAAACTTCCTTTGTTTCTATAGAGCAACGGAAAAAAGGAATGTGAATATATGCTACAGTTTCAATCTTGGATTTGATCGATATAAAAGTCTCAAACAGAACTTGAAAGCCTTAAGAAAGGTATTATAAACTTAATATTAGGATATTAAGATTTCCAAATACGTAGCGTGGAGCTTAAGGTAGGGCCGATGTATTCAAATGGACTTCACATTGTGGAGCCTTTAACTCTAGGTGCAAGGTATATATGGAGTATATAGTACATTACGTCCTGAATGTGCATATGAATATATAGAGAAAGACAGAGATAGTGCCGGTCAAAAGCATAAAATAGATGTGGAAATATATCTCCAAACACCATATGGCTGTCTAAATGTAAATAAAATTACTTGACCAACGACATCTTGTAGATTAAAAATGATTGATAAGTCAAAAGTTGCAATGACCTTATGCGAATACTTTCTCGAATCTCGATCTTATATGCTAATGATTGTTACCAAATGAATCGTAGCTTCTCTTCTAAATATCTAATTCCAATTTCCAACACAAGAGACGACGACACTTTTTTACATTTATGATTAAGCATGAGGCCTTAAAACGTATAGTTAAAGCGGGTTTCCTTGTACGATAATACAAACTGGGATTTTTATAATTTTTATAGTGATAATAAACAGAGATAAATTATTTGTATGTTGTTTACAAAGTCAAAATCGTACCGAGAGTTTAGTTGCGGTGGAACATGAAAAAGTCAAACGCTGAAGATGTACGTCGTAGTAGAGAAGCAACACACACTAAAATGAATATTTTCATGTTACTATGTTCCTACATTATGTTTTCTAACCATTAATACCGGTCACCGACTAGTTGAAAATTTCATATATACGCATGTATCAACTTATAACACACATTTTTCGATAGATAGGAAGAAAATATCAATTCTTAGTTTAAACTATATAAAATAACATTTTCAAAACCAAATGAAAAGTTTCAAATTTGAGGTTTTTTTTTATAGAAAATGTAGCATAAATTTGTATGAATATGATTACCCCAACTAGGAAATAATAAAACAAGAAAAGGTAATGTGACGGTTTCGATTATACATTGGGAAGCACTAAACTAATGCTCGATGTCAAGTGGTACGGACGAAGTGAGATCTAAGTATTTGTTTGCTTCAAAAACTACACTTAACCAAATATTAACTGCACATGCATTTATCTTTATTCATTCGAAATTTAACTCACATGTAGAAACAATTTATAAATTTGTACTGTATCAAACAAAAATTAAAACAACTGATAAATTATCGTCTATCGGAATCATGTGTCACAGTGGTGGTCACCTCTGAAATTCATGACACAGGTCTGGGATTCGAACCCAGCACCCTTCAGTATTAATAAGGATATTAAAGCCACTAGGCTATGTTGACAAAAAAAAAAATTATTGTCTAACGCGGTAACGCCATAATTGATTAATTCTAGGTGAACATTCTTGGAAACAGTCACATGTGCTTCTTGGAATTTTACTTGAAATAAATCTCTGACTTTCATTGACTTCTTATGTAACTACATTTACTTACGTACGATCTATGTGTCTAAACAATGTGATTAGAATACAATTTGTTAGATCGACAAAAACTCAACAAAAGTGTGAAAACATTTATGGTGTACGTAACGTAATAGTAAAAAGATATATATATATATATTGAAGCCCTAAGGGTAATGGCTTACGTACCTTGAGATCAATTATTTATAGGATTAAACAAATGTAAACAATTGGCAATAAATGAAGCCACATGGATATAGTGGTCGAAAATTTTAAATTCTCTATAAACTAGTATGATACAATATGGAGAGATTCGAAATTTGATGGGTTGCTAAAAATAATTTAATTGTCAATATATCATTCGTTTTAGTATATTTTATATCATGTGATCTTCTGTATTTTTTTTTTCTTTATGCATGTCTGTATCAGAATGACTTTACATTACATATTACTGTTTGAACAAACAAACATATATATTTTTCCTTACAATCAATCAAAAAACACATTTATTCATGTGTTTTTTTTAACCCACTTATACATTAGATGCGTTCACTTTCACTTGATTTTGACCATACGCGTGACTATGTCAGTGGTAAAACGTGAAAATGGGCCCCGCAATCAGTTGAGGCCCAACTGCATCGACGTACGGCCCTGTTAAATGCGAAATCGTATTTTCCGTGTACTTATAAGGACACTCAAGTCTCATTTATATAGTACAGAAATAGACAAAATCTTACTTATATGATACTTAATCAGCAATTGCATAATAGTAAAACGTTCGATTGTCACTTATGTTGTCACTAAAATGACATAGATGTGAGTAAGGGAATTTATCCCCATTATCAAATATTAGTAACCGTGTATCTTTGTTCTATCTTTCATTAATTTCAAAATTATTGCTACTGTTAAAGAAAATTATTGCAGTATAATAAAAGGATTTTCAATTGGTCACAAGTCACAATTCGCAATTTGACCAAAGAAAAATGCATGAGATGCCCATGTGCGGACCACGTGCGTTTGATATCCTTTTGGCTTATATATATATTTAGCTGACCAACAATTGATAAAAAAAAAAAAAAATTATTGAGTTTTGGTATTTTTAATGTATAAACGAAATTCCTATTAAAAAAAAAATCCATGCTACATACCAAAATGTAACAATGATAGTTCGTTTTTGTATGAGCAAAATTATTAAAAAAATGTGAAATGTTGAAAAGGTGAACCGAATGATGGTTTTCATGATTAGATATATGAACTTAAAAAATGAAAAAAAAAATAAACTAATTTAATTATAGTCTCGATTCAAAATAATTATGGACCAAATATCAAATTCTTGTATTAAAAAAAAGCTATACTATTGAACTACAATGATGTGGTTCCATATTGGTGCTACTCATTTTCATACATAAATAAATGGTCTAAGCCAACAAAATTGTTTTTGCTTAAAAAGATAAGAATATCTTGGATAATTTAAATTAAACCGTGGGTTTTATAAGCTTTATAACACAGTGGATTTACAAACTTCAGAAAAGAATCCCCAATAATTAGTTGTTCAAACAAAATTTTAACAGTTGCCAATTAGTTATGGTCAGTGTGACTCAGATCTATCCCTACACTACGCTCGCCAGAACTACTATTTCGGCAAAATATTTTGCAGCCACTTATAACGCGTGTGCGAGTAACTCGCACGTCGTGCGCGTGGTGATTTTCAGAGGCGCTTACCCAAGCGACGTCAGCTGCCGGAAAAAGGGTTAGTTACTGGGCCAAGATGCTCCTTTTTATTTGGGCCGATAATTAATTGCCTGATCTCTAATATCGGCCTATAGTTTTTTACTTTTAATATTTAATTAAGGTAAGAAAAGTAAAAGTAACTGATAATAAAAGAGTGTACTGATTTTCTTCAGGAAAGAATTAGGCAGCCATGCTTGCTTGCAAAAAACTAGATATTGCCTGCATATCAAATGTGGATCAGTTGATGTTTTCCATAGATTTTTTTTAGGTATTGACTTTTGGTTCATAGACTTAAGTCCAAACTTTTATTTAAGTTAAACAGAAACAAATAAAATGATATAAAAAAGTTTTTGATGACGAAAAAGATCAGAAGATTTTCTTTTTCTCGCTTTACAGAAAGTCAGAAACAAGTGTTCAGTTATTCTTTTGCATTATTCTTGAAGAATAAGTACCAAATGTTGATTATTTTTACTATTATAATAAATAATTGTTTGTATACCCTTAATTTTTTTTGAAAAGTTTACTACTATGGATCCCCTTTTAAATATAAACATCTATCTAAATATCATGAAATCAATGGATGTTTTCCACAACGTTTTTATAACTATTAAAGAAACACTGTTCACTCATTTTTATTCATGATGAAATATGCATGCACGGTTATTAAATCAGGATATAATAAAACATAGAGACTCGAACGGGAACATAAGAAAAAAAAATTCGAATAAAGCAAACAAAAAAACAAATTTTAAATTTTATAAAACAGTTCAACATACTTTTATTAGAATTATTTTTCGGAAATAGGAAAATTTTAAACTATTTTGAGTTCGGCGGAAAATAATAGAAATATTTTATTAGATCCAGGAGGAAAAAAAAGCGGAATTACAAAATACTTAAAAAAGAACGTAAATAAAAAAAAGAAAATGGTAATAAAATAAAGCCGTAAACTCTTTTGAAGCCTCCTGTCTCCCTCCATAAGTAGCCTTCCTACCGTCTGCCTCCCTCACACACTTCTCCTCTTTCTCTCTCTCTCTCTCTCTCTCTCTCTCTCTCTCTCGTTCTGAAGAAACAAATGGCGGCGAAAGTGATGACAGTAATGGCCGTTATGGTGGTTGCAGCTCTGACGGCGACTACCGTGAACGCCAAAATCCCTGGAGTTTACACCGGAGGTCCCTGGGTCGACGCTCACGCCACCTTCTACGGCGAAGCTGACGCTTCCGGCACTATGGGTACACGCACTCTTTCTCTCTCTCTCTCTCACCCTCTCCGTTTTTCATTTTAGACCCTTAGTTTTCAGATTATTAATTTCATCCCCTTTTCTCACGTCTACCTTACACTATCCTTCCTCTTATTTTTTTTTGTTCATTTTAGCCGAAAAGTTTCTAATTATTAAACCGATCCTCTTTTTACATTCATTTTCATCGTAAACTTACATATTACCGTTGAATCGGAGTTATTTTGTCCTTCTTTTTGTTTTTGTTGTTATGGTCGGAAACATGATATTTTGTCTTGTAAAATGTCTAATTATGTATAAAAGGTTTTTAAACTTGAGGTTCTATCATATTCTGTAACTTTAGATATAAGATCTCCAGTACGAAACTTTATGTAAAGTCACGTTCTTGAACACAGTATTCACTGAATAGACATTTAAACTAACGGTTTGTATGGTTGTAGGTGGTGCGTGCGGGTACGGGAATTTGTATAGCCAAGGTTACGGTGTGAACACGGCGGCTTTAAGCACGGCCTTGTTCAACAATGGTTTGAGCTGTGGCGCTTGCTTTGAGCTCAAGTGTGTCAATGATCCAGGGTGGTGTCTTCCCGGAAACCCATCAATCCTTATAACCGCTACTAATTTCTGTCCACCTAACTTTGCTCAAGCTAGCGACAATGGTGGTTGGTGTAACCCTCCTCGTGAGCACTTTGATCTCGCCATGCCTATGTTTCTATCCATCGCTAAGTATAAGGCCGGTATCGTCCCCGTCTCTTACCGCAGGTAAAAAAAAAATCTTCATCTCTCTATGCTTCACTCTGTTCTCTTCTCTCTCTATGCTCTGTTTTCATCTCTCTATAATCAATATTTTCCGGAACATGAAAAACTGAGTCTTAATTATAAAAAAATGACTTAAAACACTTAATTTTTTTTTTGTCGAAAAACCCTTTTTCTGCTTAGCATATTTTCGAGATTGATCCAATAATTTCGCTCGCCTATTGTGGCTCAGTCAAAGATGTAAAATATCTTTCTTTTGCTTCAGAGGTTTCCTTTTTTTTTTTTTTTCTTTCCCAAATCTAAGAATCTGTGAACTTGAAGATTTTGAGAGCCTTCGCATGTTCACTCTATTCTTTATCAGTATCTTCTTATTTTCCCGAGAAAGTTTCTTTATTTTTTCTCTCGGAAAACTAAATAGAAAAGTTTTTCTATTAACGTACAATCACCTTTTCTGTCTTTTAGTCATTTTAAAGCCATAATAGCCAAAGCACCCTTTTTCCTAGGTCGGTCGTTAGAATAATTCATCCGGGTAAAACTCCCGAGGGCGATTCAGTAATTTACTCGTCTCAACCTCTTAGATTCATCCGACACTTCTTCACTCCATCCCATACATTTGCCGGGTCATCCACATAACCCAAAACCGACTCGGGTCATCAAAACATACTATACACTCACTACTTTTCATGACGTTATGTAAATTATTAAAATATTCTATCTAACAATATTAATTTGTTTCTCAATATGATATCGACGTAAGAAATAACCAAAACATCAATCTACTCGAAACAAACGCATCATCAAATTTTCATAGAGTATACATTTTCAGACATAACTAATTGCCATATCTTTTTTGGGGGTGTTGCAGGATCCCATGTAGGAAGAAGGGAGGTATGAGATTCACTATCAATGGATCCAAGTACTTCAACTTGGTACTAGTCACTAACGTAGCCGGAGCCGGAAACGTCCAGATGGTTAGTGTGAAAGGAACCAACACAGGTTGGTTAGGTCTTAGCCGTAATTGGGGACAAAACTGGCAATCAAACGCAATTCTTGTCGGCCAATCTCTTTCTTTCCGAGTCAAAACCTCCGATGGCCGAAGCTCCACCTCCAACAACATCGTTCCGAGTAACTGGAAATTTGGTCAGACTTTCTCCGGCAAGAATTTCCGCGTCTGATTTGTAGAAGATAAACAAAAATCTGCGGAAGATATATTTGAAGCTTTTTTTCTTCTTTCTAATCTATATATTTACGTGTCTTTAAAATTAGTGGAATTGGGGTTTTACCATTTTTCCCTTATTTTCTTAGGGAAAGTATTGGGGTTGCTTGGTTTGGAAGTTAGGGTTTCATTTTAAAACAGTTAGGCTTTGTTTTTGTTTTTTGGTGTGTTATGTCTTGTTTGGTTATGTAGTAGAGATGCTGAAGCGGCTTCAAAAAGAAAGGGTTGGGATAAAGATAAATGTAGCCCGCAGCTCTCCTTTACGCTCTGATTGTATTAAGTATATATATAAATGATATTAAGAAACCTGGATTTTCGATTTATATAAATAAATGATTGGCTATTATTTTGATCCCATTCAAACTTTATATTTGTTTTTCAAAAGTGAGTATCATCAATTTGATCAGTCAAACCTATACGCACGGAATCTATAGATTTATACGGTCCAGAATTCCGGGATATACGGTGTACCATACGTATTTTAGCATGTACTTATGTAAGAGGTGATGCACTAAGGAGAATAGAATTCATGTGATGTGATGTAAATGCATTATACACCATCATCATGTGCAATCTGCGATCACAATTTATCAGAGAAAAATTAACAAAAAAGTAATAGAAGATATTGGATCAGATTTTACAGAATCTTATCTTATATTCTGATGATTTAGTTGATGGACCAACCAATGTATAATACAACGGCCTTATTATTATTATTTTTTTTTTGTTTCCTTAATTTCTTTCGAGATTAGGTATTTGTTACTTGTTAGTTACCGTACAAGTACATCAATTAAGTTAATCAATATTCATATGTAATATTGTAAATAATGGTGATATGTCTTTTCTTTTAATCAAAATAGTTGTCATCTCTTGCAAAAGAAAATTGCGTTGTCTCTTGCAAATATCATTGACTCTCTTGCATTGTTTCTTACGAATCACAAAATCACGACCGACCTATAATCGTAATTACCTTTTGCGAATCACAAAACCAAAAAGTAGTTTGAGTAGCTGTATGTGGCTGGTCGAGATGGACAATTTTCATCTCAACTAAGGCCATCAATATGAATCCGAATAAAATTTCAAGTTCTGCTTTTAATATGTTTCAGTTTCCTTTAAGCACAAACCTAAAGTTGCGATAAAAATCAAGATATACCCATATATATAAATAGAAATATGTAGATATTTTGGTCTGTCTATTTGGTCGGTTCACCTTAATGAATTTAAGAAAAAAAGAAGACGAAAATAAGGGATTTTTTTTCTACAAAAAGGAAAAAAGAAAGATAGAAAGATTAAAGATGGTGGAGAGCATAAATCCTATATTATCTCATCGTAAAAGCATCAATATTTTTCGGCACAAAAGAACAAAAAGCAATAGACGAACGAAAGAAAATCAACTATGACTTCAAATGTGACATCTTATTTGTTGGTTGGGTCGATTCCCAATTCTTTTCTAACAAAACAAATATACCTTGATTTATTTATGATAGGAGATGTCATGATTCATGACCAAATATGAATACAAAAATGTAATAACATATTTAGTTCTGATTTAGTTGGCAAAAAAAGAAGTAAGTTCTGATTTATAGAAGTGAATAGTAATATTATAGTTAAGTTTAGGTTAGGTTCAAAATTACTCCTAGTTGTTTTTCTTCATGTATATATAACTTGGTATGTTTATCGTTTTAAGTAACTTCTCTGTTAATTTTTTCTACTAAGAACAAATAAAGCCTATAACTATAGTTATTACTAATTAGTGAGCTCTGAGTAGGAAAAAGGGCAAATGAACCTTCGATTGTTGTTTCTGTCTTGCGGCAATCTTCACAGTTAAATTGCCAATTTTCTTACTATTTTGAATATTTAAATGATTTAGTCGAAGTCTGCATAGGCCAATAGTGAAACCAGTTTGATCTGGCACCATGAATAGAGCTCATTCCATGCGTGGGATAAAAAAAAAAAGGGTTCAAGAGTATCCAAATAAAAGAATGTAGTTTAGCGTGAGCAGCAAGGACGAGGTCGATGTGATTAGCTTTTTCTTTCTTTGTCAACACTAATATATTAACTAAACATACATTTAAGTTTTTGATAGCTGAGTAAGTAGAGAGTAAATACAAAATGAATTGAGATAAACGGATTTGAAATTTGTAATTTATATATTGTAAATTTCTGTGGTAAAGAAATATTACAATGAAATTTTTTACTTTAAAAAAAGCTCAGAATAACAAACTTTTACTCTCTCTCTCTCTCACTTCTTCAGTCTTGATCCCTCTCATTACCAAACTAAAATATAACTAGAAATAATATAAATTCATATCTCAGAATAACAAACATTCAAACGGGTTATAGAAAATATAAGTATCATTCGTGGTTAAAAGAAAAAGAAAAGACAGAAAATATTATTATGACCCTTTTGCTCCATTGGAGTCTCTCGCATGCTTATCTGAGAACTCTGTTTGAGCTGAAGACGAAATTATCTTCACCGCTTGCAATCGTAGAGTGAAGTCTCCCGGCCGCCCAGCCATTGTTCAGCATCCGAGCTGGATCACCGGTCACACGGCTTTCTTCAGCACGTGATTCGAATTCCGGAAGCCCATTGGCTTTCCTTTCTTTCCTTCTCTTCCTCTCCTCTCCTCGTCTCTTTCTTTCCTCAACAAACTCTCAACTGTTCTCATCAACGACTTCTTGCTTGTTTCCTTCACTTTCTCCATTGGCATTGCTAATTGCAACTTTCCGTTTTCTACATACACCTACAAATGGAAGATGTTGTGTCATGTATCGTTCTTTAGTATAGGAAGCAAATAGAGAAAGGAGATTACAATTTGTGTTGGCCAATCCTCAAGGCCATCGAATATATGAGTCGCGTAGATTATGGTTGCTCCTCTTTCTTCGCATTCCTTTCTCAGAAATTTCAAAAGGTCGGCTCTTGCGAGAACGTCAAGATCAACAGTTATTTCATCCAAAAGGAGAACCTGTACATGACCCATGAAAGTTGGATTCAGATAAAATGTTTCTTTGTCATTTTTTTCAACCACACCTATCGACGTCTGTGTTGTTTCATAAGATTAAGTAATTGGTTACCTTGAAAGGCTTGAGGAGTCCCATACAAATCTGGACGCGTCTTCTTTGGCCATCCGATACCTTGTGCAATCTCCATGAGATATCGATATCCAACACCTGAACCAACAACCACAATTAAAAGAAAGCAGAAAGGTAGAGAATCACATGCATTTGAAAAAAAGAAGAAGAAAAACTTCATTCCAGCTTGTAAAATACAGAATGATGATACTTCAGATGCTTAAATGGTAGTAAGTTTGGCATGTGACAAAGACCGAAGATCAGAACATGTTCTAGCTGACATCATTTTCAACACAAGGAATTATGGCAAATACTTTGTGTTCTTGATGTTTGACTATTTCCCCAAATTTCAAAGAATCAGATGCAAAGAAGAACTAACAGAGAACCTAAACCATCTCACCAAAGTCAGATTTTGAAGTATGGCAAATACTTATGTTATTGATGTTTATATCCTTTCCAAAACTTCACAAAATCACATTGTAAATAATAACTAACCGAAGCATAACCATCTCATCAAAGTCAAGAGCTTCAATTTTCTACTAACCTTGATTAACTCAGCTCTTCTCTGAGGATCAATACCCGCCACTCCAAATATCATTTTCTCACCCGAAATGTCCATTTGTATTGGAACTTCAAATCCTGCAAATGCGACATCACGCCTCCACTGGAAAGAAGAGAGGAAAGCAATATTTTCAGTGAAAAAACAAGTTATTATCATAACCATCCATTTGTGAACAGTACGGGTTCGAGTAAATTGATGAAAACGCAAATTGAATCGAGGCGAAAAAGGGATTCTTGATTTAGGATTTATAGAGGTTGGAATCGAGCAATTCGAATTAATTTCAGAACGAACATACAAATTGTCATCCATTCACATTCACTGGGCGAAATTTTTTTTGAAAATTTCATCCCAAACCTCGCCACCGAGATAACAGAGGTCACCAGAAGATGTCAATCCGGTGTCGTGAAACGCCGATCGACCCAGAACCCTAACCATGTTCGGCTCAACCATGTGTTTCCCTCCTAATATCTTCAGAATCGTCGTTTTCCCTTATTTTTTCATTTACCGAATTTATCAGATTCAGATTCTACACATACGCATTAAAGCTAAAGATATAACGAATTTCACGTACCCGCGCCATTAGATCCGACGAGGAGACACCGATCGCTCCAATTGAGCTTCAGAGAGAAATCCTCGATAAGCGGTTTTGATCCCGGAGGTGGATGGCCGTCGATTCCAGGATATGTGAAACGTAATCCAGAGATCTCAACTGTTAAATTTCTCTTCTTCTCTTCCGTCAGCGCCATTTTTCGTACTTCTTCCCCTTACTCTTCGTTCTCTGCCTTACTTATACTTGGCTTCAGACGTTTGGTAGTTGGTGATGAGAGTAACAAACCGACACCGTTTTGGTGGAGACTTGAACATAAAAGCACACGTGGCGCTTTAGGAGACGTTAGTATTACAAAAGTACTTTTCTTCTTAAATGGGAACGATGGAAGAAAGTCGACGTGGCTCAATTAGAGACCGTCGAAGTGAACGTCATTTTAAGAAAAAGAAAATATTCATTTGATTTCCTTCATCAGGAGATCTGTAGTGTAGTTCCTTTGTTCTTCATCGTTCTCGCAGATTTCTCGGTTTGGATCTTTTGAAATATTTTCACAAACATGGCAGCGATTTACAGTCTTTACATAATCAACAAATCTGGTGGTTTGATATTTTACAAGGTATGATCTCTAAAACTTGTTCTCGATCTCGTAGCTGTAGTACGACTTTCTATGTCTGGAGAATGACGATCTAATTAATGTTGATTTCGCCGGATCATCAAATATTATTCGAGGGAATGACTGAAAAACAAAATTTTGGAGATTACTAGGCTTAGAAAAAGCTAATAAGTTGAGATGATTTAGGTTTTGCTCTGGGGTTTGTGAATTGCTGATTAAACCCTTATTTGTTTTGCTTTGATTTGGCTTCCGAGAACATTTAAGAACAGAAAGTAGTCAACTTTTTCTTCAATTCTTGGATTTGCTTTTTTTTTTTGTCTATAACTCGAGATCTGTGTATGTTTGGAATTGGGAAAATTCAGGATTGTGGAACAAAGGGAAGGATGGATACGAATGATAGCTTGAGGGTAGCGAGTTTATGGCACTCAATGCACGCCATTTCTCAGCAGCTTTCACCTGTAAATGGCTGTTCTGGAATCGAGCTTCTCGAAGCCGATACTTTTGATCTCCATTGTTTCCAGTCTCTTCCAGGTATATATTCTCACTACTGCCTCCATTGTAGGTGTTCTTTCTCTTGATTGATGATTCTTGCCTTTTCTCTTATACCTCAGGAACAAAGTTCTTTGTGGTTTGTGAACCTGGAACTCCTCACATGGAGAGCCTCCTTAGATACATTTATGAACTCTACACTGACTATGTCTTGAAGAATCCTTTCTATGAGATTGAGATGCCTATTCGTTGCGAGCTTTTCGACATCAACCTTACTCAAGCTGTACAGTCAGATCGCGTTGCATTGTTAGGACGATGAGCACAAGATTGATTGTCTGCTGGGATCTCACTTATTTGCCTGTATTCTCTAGTTTTCTTATCGGGATAACATTTTGTATGTGATAACACTTGAACATTGCAAGAAAATCTTCTTTTTCCCCCTTTTCGGGTGCAATGTAAGAAAACCTAAGTTTATAACTATAAGTTTGTATCCTCTCTCCCTAACATTGCCAGGAAAGTGGGCAAAAAAGAAGACTCTTGTTACTATGAAACAGCATAATACCTAAGCGGATAGAAGGTAAAGAGTCTATACATTTCTAAATCCCGGTGAAGTCACATCTTGTGATTGTTACATAATTGAAGGCCTAGGATAATTCACAGCTTGTGGAGATTTGTTGTTGTCACTGCTGGGTTGAAGATTCTGCTGTTCTTTTGGTGTTTCCTTTTGGACATGAAGTTCTTCAAGTGTCTTGACGATATCGTTCATGGTCGGTCTAACCTTGGAGTCTATAGATATGCAATCGAGTGCAAGAATTGCAATTTTTAAAGCCCGGGTTAGCGAGTATTGACCTTGGAGACGAGGATCCATCACTCGGAGAAGCCTTCTTTTGTTTGTTAAGTAAGGTCTTGCCCAATCCACTAGATTGTGTTCTCCTACTGGTTGGTTCTTGTCGATTGCTCTTCTTCCGGATAACAATTCCAGTAACACAACCCTAAAACTGTACACATCACTTTTTGCCGATAAATGACCTTTCAAATTTGACAAGAACATCAGTATTGGAGTTCTTTGCATTGATCGTTGACCGAAGAAAGCAATAGAAAATGCCTATGTATACAGACATACCGGTAGCTAGATATTCTGGAGCAGCGTATCCTTGAGTTCCCATGACTCTGGTAGAAACATGGCTATTGTCACCCATTGGACCATTTCTAGCCAAGCCGAAGTCCGAAAGCTTTGCGTTGTAGTTCTGCAGATACAGAGAAACAGTAAAGATAAACTTCTATGACTGCATCCAAAACCAAAGCTACACAAAGTATCAATCATGTTTCATACCGAATCTAGCAAGATGTTGGATGCTTTGAAGTCTCGGTATATAACCTGCGGTTGAGCATTGTGAAGAAAAGCGAGTCCTCTTGCTGCACCAAGAGCCATTCGGACCCGTGTGTTCCATGAGAGTGGCTGAAAGAATGTTCCTCCTGTTATGAGAAATCAGAAAGAGATTGCGTACACTATGTAAAACAGATTTCTTATGAGCTTCGTTCTCTTTGAAGATATCTGAACTTACTTCTGAATAAGTGATTCTCAAGACTACCACGAGGCATGAACTCGTATACAAGAAGCCTTTGCTCTTCGTCTAAGCAGTATCCAATCAATTTCACAAGGTTAGGATGATCCAGCTGACCTAAATAATTGATCTCCGCCTGTTTTTCCATAGTGAAAAAAACCCAAATATAAGTTCAAGAACTTGGTTCTTTGACAATCTTGAAATGGACTCTTCTGACATAACAAAAAAAGAGGTAACTTGAGATGAAAAATTTGACAGACATGTGACTAACCAGCCATTCTCGATGACCTTGAAACCCTTCTTGGTTAAGTCTTTTCACTGCAATGACAATCCCGGTCCCTGGTTTAGAAGGAATGAAGGAGGTCTCATCGATCCATCCTTTGAAAACGCAACCAAAACCACCTTCACCAACCACACTATCAGGCCGGAAATTCCTCGTTGCAGACTTTAGTTCACTGAGGCTAAAGTTCTTCAGATTAGCATTTTGCAAGATCTCGCCTTCTGTTCGAGGCATATGAGAGAAGGAAGTAGTCGACGAGCCCTTGCACCCATCCCTACTCAAGAATTTCGAACTTAGCCCTACAAGAATTCTTCTCTCAGAACATTTTAAACACACACAAATTTCACAAGCAAATGCGTTTAGATTGTGTTATGAATCTGATTCCGTGGCGGCCTTTTAAGGTTCTCTAAATCTGGCTAGAACTAAAACCACATAATGACAGAACAGCTTAAATCTACGGTTGTGATTGTAAAAAAGAAAACTCTTTTAGAGACTTAAAGTGACAGTCGATTCTACTTAGCCGACTGACACTGTGATTTCCAGAGATTCCACTCTCTTTACTAGTAATGGAAACAAATGGTCTTCTACTCTGAACAATAACTTCATGAAATCAAAAACCTTTCTAATTCAGGACAAAGCAAGTGTGAAAGAACCACAATCATTGAAATGTCTGTCACTCTTACAAATTTTTAATAATAATAACAATAAGAGAAAGGCAAGAAATTGACCAAAGACTCACATGTACTGGAAGCAATATCTGTTTTGATCTGATTTCTGAAACAAGCTCCCATTTAAACACAAGAAACCACTCACTCACTCAGCTCTATACTCTTCGATTAAAAGCCAAAAGAAAGAAAGATACGAGCTTTACATGTGTAAACACAAACCCAGAAGGCGTAGAAATGGAGCGAAAATACTCAAGAAAAGTCCAAAATTGGAGAAAGAAAAACGAAGATTCCCAGATAACAGAGAAAAAAAAGGGATTGGGCTGGCTAGTATTAAAACTCCAATTTTTTTTTTTTGTTAATAATTATCTCCTAACATTTGTTTTCTCAGGAAAAGTCTTTTTATAAATAATGATTTTAATTGAAAATCAAAAGAAGTGTGAAAGATGGCTTTTTTAGTTCTTTCTCTCTCTTTCTGTTGGGACTTTTTTTTTTTTTTTGGGTACGCCCTATTGGACTTTGTTTTCTTCCTCACCCTTCTCTGTTCATCGTTGACTTTTTGACTTTTCAAAAGACTTTGGACTCTACCACCCATAAGTGCCAGATTAATATACCTTATATGATTAAAGAAACTAGTTTTTACCAATATAACTATCTGTTTATTTGGCTATGATTTTTGGAAAAAGATATAAAAAATCTACATGAAGCAACATGAAATCAGCATAAACGATCCATAGTTTTACCTTAACTTTTTATTTCAAAACTATCTAAAAATTTTGTGAAGAAATAATTTATGTCCAATAAAAAGATTATTAGCAGTTGTTACAGATCTGAAACTTCTTACTTAACAAAAAAAGAATTGATATATTATACATGATTGCATTCTGTACCAAAATAAGCATTCATTTATTTGAAATTAAAACTAATCATTCTGAAAATTAGAGAATCAGTATAAATGCAATAGTTTTATGTCAATCTTCTTATCAAAAATTTTATTTAATAAACACTTATGTCCAACAAAAAATGATCAACGACCCCCTTTTGAATCTAGAAAGATTATTATATGAGTTCGACTTAAAATTTCTTGTTTAGTAAAAAATAAAAATAAAAGATTTTAATTTTTAAACATTTTAACTATTTAAACAAAAAAATGATGATAATCATGTAAGTTGTTACTTCCAATATTTATTACATATATATGTGATTCGAATATAGCATTTTATAGTATTAAAAAAATAGTAAAACTATTAGACTAAATTAACAAAAAAAAACAATAAAATTGAATACAAGTATTTCATAACGTTCTTTTTTTTGCTCTAGGAATAATATCAGTAAAGCAAATTAAGGTAGATAGCTATTGGCCCAGCCCAATATATTAAACCTTAAATCGTATGGGCTCTAGGCTTTCTGTGGAATCGCTAAGCTATTAGGCTTTATTTTCGTCCATGGTCCAGTAGCCTATTAGTATATAGTTAATGATATAAATATTGTTTTTGGCTATAAATTAAGTTGCAAAAGTTATATTTATGATTGGAAAATTTAATAAATTATTGGGACACAGTTTTTTAATTTAACCCATAATTTCATTTAAAATATAATTATTTTCAGTCATAATCACTATACTAAATCAAACAGTTTCTGTTGACAAAAAAAACAAACAGTTTCTTTTTAGTTTATAGATCTCTTAGTATATATCATTGTTTTTGAATTGAATTTTTGTTTTTATTTTCTTCACTGACCCAATCCATTTTAGTAGTGTTAAAATTTAATAAATATTTTTCAAAATATGTCAATATATACTATAGCATTTTTAAAAAGATTTTATGGACTTGGTGAATTATAAAAGAGAAATTTAAATTAATAATTGAAAATTTTCAACTACTAAACCAAAAAAAAAAAAAGAAAAGGAAGCAACAATATTCAATCATTAGGAGAGAGAATCAAAATCTCAGACAATTCCAGACTTTTTCTTCGTTCGTATCTCATTTGTAAAATAGACTTGCCGAGCTTCGTGAACCGCCATGGCTTAATCAATCTCCACCTATAATAAACTCTTTCGAATTGGGGTTTTGCTGCAATCGGATAATTTAGGGTTTTTCTCTCAGACGATTGGAGGTATTTCTTCTTCAGTTTTGGAACCAGACCCGATTCGATTGTTGAAGTCAGTCATAGAATTCAATTTTATCCAGCGTTGATGATTGTATAATCGTTCGAATTTGCAGTTACCTCGAACGATTCAGGTTTTCATCGTCTTCGTTTGACTCCGAACTTTTCCTTGGCGGAGGAACAAGCCCTGGAGAGTCGCAGTTTCGTGTTAGGGTTAAGCAGGTGTCTCTGCAGCGTTGTGTCTGTGGTTGTATTGTATATCCGCCGCTCGTTAATCGGGGAGATGGAGACCGACTCGCCTCTTTTTGGTTCATTTCTTCCCAGCTCACATGATTTTTTCCTCGAGGTATTGTTTTAGCATTTACTGACTCATATAGACTTTGTAATAGTAGCAGTAGTTTTGTTTCACGACTCTTCAATGTATTATCGTGTAGAATGCATGGTGATGTGGTTGCTTTGGTTTATTGTACTGTGGTTGCTTCCTCGAGTTAGAGTTTGGCTTTTTGTTTATTTTGTAGAGGCTTGCCTTTGTTGGAGTTCCTAAAGAATGCTGCTCCAGACGTGGCCTAGTGGAATTCGTTAGAGCTAACCAGTCCAGGATTTCAGAGCTAGTCTCTGCTCTCTTACCTACAGATGAGGATGTTAAAGCTGGATTGAAGGAAGCGAGGGAACGGTCTCGAAAGTCTGCGGTGAGTCCTAGTATGAAAAAGATGTTCCGGGAGAGCATGGATTGGCTGCAGTGGTTAATGTTCCAGGATGAGCCTGGTGTTTCCTTGAGGAATCTGGCAAAACTGAATGTTGATCAACGAGGTGTTTGTGGCTCCGTCTGGGGACACAATGATATAGCATATAGGTGCAGGACATGCGAGAACGATCCAACTTGTGCAATCTGCGTGCCTTGTTTCGACAACGGGAAACATGAATTCCACGATTATTCTATCATCTACACAGGCAGTGGTTGTTGTGATTGTGGGGATGAGACAGCATGGAAACGGGAGGGTTTCTGTTCGAAGCATAAAGGTTCTGAACAGATTCAACCCCTCTCAGAAGATCTAGCAAATTCGGTTGAGCCTGTACTTGATGCCCTTTTTGCTTGTTGGAATAACAAGCTCTTATCTGCAGAAAGTATTGGTCAGAATACTAGATCCAACGATGCTCTTGTAGTACTCCAAAAGATGTCAAACGAGTTGACATTTGTAGTGGTTGAGATGCTTATGGAATTTAGTAAGTCCAGTGAGAGTTTGCTAAGTTTCGTTTCTAGAAGGATTATCTCTTCAAGTGGTCTATTGAATATTCTCGTAAAGGCTGAGAGGTTCTTGGACCAAGATGTTATGAAGAAACTACATGACTTGTTCCTCAAATTGATAGGGGATCCAGTCTTCAAGTCGGAATTTGCAAAAGCATTTGTGAGTTACTATCCAGTTGTCATAAGAGAAGCGGTTAAGCAGGGTAATGATAATGCATTCAAGAAATATCCACTACTTTCTACATTTTCTGTGCAAATCCTCACGGTGCCAACTCTAACACCATTTCTGGTGAAGGAAATGAATTTGCTAGCTATGCTTTTGGAATGCCTCTGTGATATCTTTCTTTCTTGTTCTGGGGAGGATGGTATGCTACAGGTAAACACATAGCTTCGTTTCTCATTTGTTTGGTATAATGACTCTTTTTATTTAGTATTGTGTTATGTTACTTTAACGGTGATGACTTTAATTTCCGGTTTGATTGTGTTCCCAGTGAAATGTATTTGACGGTTTTCTTTTGTAGGTTACGAAGTGGGAACGGTTGTCTGAGACAAGTGACCGTGTCATTGGTGACTTGAAATTTGTTACGAGCCATGCTGTAGTTTCGAAGTATGCAACACATGAACAACGGGAGTTATCAAGATCATGGTTGATACTCTTGACCTTTGCTCAAGGAATGAATCCTCTAAAAAGAGAGACTGGTATCCATAGTGAAGACGAAAATGAGTACATGCATTTGTTCTTTGTTTTGGGTCATTCAATAGCTGTTATTCACTCTCTGTTGGTTACTGGTGCATATTATGCTGCCAGTGAGGAAGAAATAGAAAATGAGAGAACCACCAAGGCAGGACTTGATAAGTGTGATGGTGATGGAGATGGAGAAAGGTATGCAAAAGTTGGGAGATTGTCTCATGAAGGTTCGGTATGTACTGCGATGGTAAGCAGCAGCTCCTTTGATAGCTCGATGGCCTCTGAAGTCCACAAAATTGACCCTTTCCATGCCCTGCTTCCTTCTTCTGCCATATGGTTGATACGCGAGTGTTTGAAAGTTCTGGAGACATGCTTAGGAGATGATGAAGGTATATCAAAATTTCTTTGCAAGTTGTTTTCTCCTAGTGGCAGAAACATCCCTGGCAGCAAGATGTCATGGCCAAAGAGAGAATTGTTAAAGGTTGAAATTGGAAGAAGTGTATCTAGTGGTCTTGCCAGTTCTAGCAGAGATCCGAGTACTGGCTTATCACCTCTATGCGGCGATATACAAACCAATCTTAGCTTGGATAATGTTGATGGATCGAATGAGGAGGTTCAGACAGATGTTAAGGCTGACTCTAGGAGAGTATCTTGCAAATCTTTCGATCCGACGAAGAATGCATCCGGAGTACATATACTTGGTCTATGTGATTGGCCGGACATCCACTACGATGTGAGCTCTCAGGCCATATCAGTTCATCTACCGTTACACCGGTTACTATCTTTGCTCATACAAAAAGCACTAAAGAGGTGTTATGGAGAATCAGCATTGCATCAAGGAGTTAATGTTAGTCATGAGATCCCACAGGCCGACTTCTTCAGCTATGTGATAGGAGATTTCCATCCTTATGGATTTTCTGCACTTGTTATGGAGCATGTGCTCCGGGTTAGGGTGTTCTGTGCCCAAGTTATTGCTGGAATGTGGAAGAAGAATGAGGATTCTGCATTAGTATCTTGTGACTGGTATCGGTCAGTTCGTTGGTATGTGAAAGAATATTACTGTTATCATGAAGTGCTGTAGTTCATCATTTACTCGCATGTTTCTCATTCTAGTTGTTTCCATTTACAGGTCAGAACAAGGACTTGAGCTTGATCTATTTCTTCTGCAGTGTTGTGGTGCCTTGGCTCCCGCAGATTCTTATGTTAATACGCTTATTTGTCGATTTGGGCTCTCGAGCTATCTTTCACTAAACCCCGATATAACAAATGAGTATGTACCCATTGTCCTCCTACCACTAATCATTTTCAGTACATGGTTTAAAAGTTCTGCTACATTGGAACTGTCAAGTTATCTCCTACAATGATTGTCTCTTCATTCAATAGAAGCATATTGTCTCTAATTATTTAATTAGAACAAGCATATTGTCTCTAATTAACTGGATTATTCTGTAAGTATTCTCAGTCTCGTATTTATTTGGTGCTCGATGGTCAGTCATAATGACTCTCTTATGTTTTACTGTTATTGGTCTTTCTTGCCTGAATTTGACATTATTCTTATCATAAAATTCTTTTCAGGTATGAAGCAGTTTTGGTCCAGGAAATGCTTGCTCTTTTGATACAGATTCTGCAAGAAAGGCGATTTTGTGGTCTTTCTACTGCTGAAAGTTTGAGAAGAGAGATCATCTTCAAGTTAGCCACTGGAGATTTCACTCATAGTCAATTAGTCAAATCTTTACACCGTGACCTGTCCAAGTCGGATGAGCTCCAGGAGGTCTTAGACGACGTTTCAGTCTATTGTAATCCATCCGGCATGAACCAGGTCTTGATTCAAATCCATACGCTGAGTTGACACGCAATGTAAAAATCACTTGACATTAGTTCTTTGGCAGGGAAAGTATTCACTACGGTCATCTTGTTGGAAGGAACTGGATCTCTACCACCCTCGTTGGCATTCGAGAGAATTGCAATCTGCAGAAGAAAGATTTTCACGCTATTGTGGAGTGTCTGCGTTGACCACTCAGCTTCCTAGGTGGAGAATGATTTATCCGCCTCTAAAGGGGATTTCTAGAATCGGCACTTGCAAAGTCACAATTCAAATCATTTGCTCTGTTTTATACTACGCACTACAGAGTGGTCCATCTGTGAAGTCACGCGCTCCAGATGGCGTTCTCATAAGTGCATTGCACTTACTCTCGTTATCATTGGATATTTGCACTCAGCAAAGGGGATCTAATATTCAGGCTTGTTTCGTAGAAGATTCAATTCCCATTCTCGAATTAGCTGGTCTGGAAATAATTGGTATAAATCAAGGGACTGGAAAAGAAAGTTTGTTGTCTCTTCTTGTTTCATTAATGAGGACTCGTAAAGACGATGGTCTCCATCAATTTTCAGAGGCAGGCAGTTGCAATATTTCGTCCTGGATTGGAAACTTGCTGAAGAAGTTCAGTGCAATTGATTCTGTTTGTATGAACCTATTGCAAAGTCTTGCCCCGGAGGTGGTCAGTCACTCTGGCTTTGATAAAGTCACATCAGGCTCTGCTTCTGATGAGAAACGCAAGGCTAAAGCTAGAGAGAGGCAGGCTGCTATTCTGGTTAGATTTTTTTTTTTTTTTTTTCTAATCTATGTTCTCCCGATGTTTATCAGCAGGAAGCCTGCAGGTCGTAATAATTTTACTTTTTTGGTTTAAGACAGTCTAAGTCGTTTAAATGTTCATTGTTTAACTTGTTATCTACAGTAAGAATTGACAAGATCCAGGATAAGCTACTTATGGTTATTCTAACTTGGATGCAGGCAAAAATGAAAGCTGAACAATCAAAATTCTTGTCTACCTTGAGTTCCAGAATGGATGATGATGATCCAAGATCTGAAACTGAAAAAAGTGATTCTGTGATGGAACATGATTCAGAAATTGCTGTTCGTGAAGTTTGCTCCCTATGCCATGACCCAGATTCCAAAGACCCGGTTTCTTTCTTGATTTTTCTCCAGGTTGGTAGCATGGATGATGTTTTATTTGTGACTTTTAGTGTTAAATAAACATACTCCTATGAAGTTTTGTTTTGTATCTTTCTTAATTATCTCTTTTTTTTTACCTGCAGAAATCTAAACTTTTGAGTTTTGTGGATAGAGGCCCTCCATCTTGGGATCAAGTTCCACAGTCGGAAAAGAAGATACCCATGGATGGAGCTCCCGATCTCCTGAAAATAAATGTTTCCTCAGATAGTTTAAGAATGACTCCTCCTCATGTGCTGCAAATGTCAGATGATGCAACCTCTGAGTCTGCTACAGATTCTGTGCTTGAAGCTTTAACAGCCCGGCTTATAGGGAATGGTCAGAAGGAGAAGAGGTCTAGCGATGGGAGGGGAAAATATGAATCTAACTTGGAATCATTGGAGATAGCTATGTATCAAACTGTTCGCAAAAAAATTGAACACATGATAAATCAAAGCCTTACACATGTAGATCATCGAGAGCATGATGCTGAAAGCAGTTCGGAGAGAAATTCCGTTGGTGGTCTATCTACTTTGCAAGTTAGGTTTCCTGATATTCGATCAAGACAAACCTCCAGACACCCGGATGTCAGTTCAGATGGGTTTCACCCTACCGACTGTGATGGGGTTTATCTTTCATCATGTGGACATGCTGTGCATCAAAGCTGTCTTGAACGATATTTAAACTCGTTAAGGGAAAGGTGAGCCATGGTGAACCCTTTTTCGGTCATGTTGATATCTCCGTTCCACCTGTTGTGCATAATTGAATTGGTTATTTTGGTTTTCCTGATTTACAGTTTTGCTATTAACATTGCATTTAAAAGTTCCTTTCTTTTGTTTGGATGGTGTAGGTCTGACAGAAGAAATGTCTTTGAAGGTGCACATATTGTGGATCTAGTACAGGTATTTATGTGACCAGTTTAGAGATATTTTCTGGGGATTTAATCTGCTCCTTCTGAAGCTTCAACATTGTTTCTGTTTTTAGGGAGAATTTCTCTGTCCTGCATGCCGCCGACTAGCTAATTCTGTATTGCCTGCATGTCCTGGAGATTTATGTTCTGTCTCAAAGCTACAAGAAAGTTCGCGTGCTAAGTTAGGTAGATCAGATGCACAGATGCCTTCTCTTTGGCTCTCTGAAGCGTTATGTCTACTACAATCTGCTGCTGACGTGATCGAAGATGGTGATAGTGTTAAAACAGTTTCTCTGCAGGGAGATGAGCCAAGAAGGAAAGATCTTGAATCTGTCTCCAACAAGCTCTTTAACCTCTATTTTTCTAAGCGACTTCCTCCGGGAAGTTCTTGGCTACCACAATCAGTCGTCATGTGGGACACCCTTAAGTACTCTCTTATTTCAATGGAAATTGTTACTCGTTGTGCGAATAATTCGATGCGTCCTGTCTGTTGTATTGACTCCTTGTATGAAGAGTTTAAAACCTCTAAGGGAATTGCTTTGTCACTCTTATTACGAGTGGTACAGAGCACCCGAACAAAGAGTGCTTTACATGTTCGTCAGAGATTTTTGGGTATGAAGCATCTTGCAGAGTCTATATGCTCTGGAATTTCAAGTAGTTCTTCAAGCAGCATATTTGGAAGTGAAGGTACTTTTTCTCCAATTCTGAAAGAGAATCAATTATATGGCATTGTCTGTCCTCTGTGTGCGCACTTAAAACTGACAATAGTTGGGATTAGTTTTAGTCTCTGCAAAATTTTCCCAATTAATTATCAAAGAATTAGTTGCTAACTGTACATGATGTTCCTTGATAAAATATGAGAATTTTCAGGCACAGCAGGTTCATTGAAGAATATAAACCTGCTCTGGAGTCGAGCATCTGATCCAGTTCTTGCCCATGACCCATTTTCATCACTGATGTGGGCTCTCTTTTGTCTCCCATCTCCTTTTATCACATGCGAGCAATCTCTATTATCACTTGTGCATATTTTCTACAGTGTCTCTCTTGTTCAGGTATGCCACATTATTCTGTGTGTAGACTAATTTTTCCTTTTAAGACTCACTTTTCCTGATAATGTTATCTTTGGTGCAGACTGTAATTACCTATTGTGCAGGTCGCCTGTGTGACTCTAATGAGTTAGATTTCGAGAAAAACCTGCTTAGCGACATCTCCATCGCTTTGAGAGAATCAGGTGGTTGGGAGTATTTCAGGTCTAACAATATGGATTTATTATATGATATAAAAGAAACAATCCGTAAATATAGTCTTCCTTTCTTGAGGAGATGTGCATTGTTATGGAGGCTACTGAGAACTACGCCTGGTAACTTTCGTGAAGAGGTACATATGTTTGATGTGCCATCTGACTCCACCAGCGACAATATGGATTTCATGTATAGTCCTCAATCTGAGCTGCATCATGTGCATGAATTGGAGGAAATGTTTAAGATTCCGCCCATTGATAACATTATCAATGATGAACTTCTCCAGTCTACAACGCAAACATGGCTTCGACATTTTCAAAAGGAATTCAGAGTTAACAGAGTTAAAGGGCCCCTTTACATAACCCCTGTAGTTCCTTTCCAGCTAATGAAATTACCTAATTTATACCAGGACCTATTGCAAAGGTTTGCAGCAGCGTCTCTCTCTGGGTTTTGTACAATTTTTTTCCCCCATTCAACGATAACTTCTCTAATCAAGAAGCATATTTTTTAATATTATTATTATTAGGTGTATCAAAAAACCTTGCAGCAACTGCACGAAAGTTATCGAAGAACCTGCATTATGTCTTCTCTGTGGAAGATTGTGTTCTCCTATATGGAGACCTTGTTGCAGGTATTTGCTTCACTTTCACAAGTCTCAAAATATCGTAGTTATTGTTTTGGTGAAACCAATTAAATACGTTCCAACATACTTTTACAGAGAAAGTGGTTGTCAGACTCATGCAGTCACCTGTGGTGCTGGTACTGGTGTATATCTTCTGATACGGGTATCGCTTTTCTTGTGGCAATATATTGCTTCTGTATGTATGGTGTTTGCATCATTATTGGGCTTTAGTTGAATATTACTATTCTTCATTTTTCAATAGCGGACCACAATTTTGCTACAAAGATTTGCAAGACAATCACCTTGGCCATCTCCTTATTTGGATACTTTTGGAGAAGAGGTAGGCCTTGTCGGTATGATCTTGTCGATTCAGATGTTTGCGTACTAAAGTTATCGATTGATAGTTTGTTTTGTTTTTGTTCCAGGATATCGAAATGACTAGAGGAAAGCCTCTATACTTGAATGAAGAACGTTATGCTGCATTAACTTACATGGTAAGTAGATGTTTTGACTCACCACTTAGTGAATCAATAGGAAGACCAGTTTGTATGGATAGTAATATCAATGTTCTGCTTTGTTAAATCCTTGTCAGGTTGGTTCTCATGGACTCGATCACAGCTCGAAAGTTCTCAATCAAACCACAATCGGAGCCTTCATAACTTAAAAAAAAGGTCTTCTTTCTTTGTATCCTTTTCTCAGGGGGTTGTTCTCTGTGTAGATTATATGAATTGCATATGCTGCAATTAAATGATCATCAATTAAGATCCTAAAGAGTTGAGAGATTTTCTGATGATTTACTTTCTTGTATTACTATTCACTTTGTTTGGTTGATTTCTTTATTTGTGGAGATGCAATCATGTTTGTAAATAAGATTATTTTATTTGCGGTTCAATAGCTTCGTTTGTTCAAAATAGTCGAGAAATCTCCAAATTTTCCTAAATATAATTGACATGGAAGAGATTCGTTAAAATAAAGAAAAAGAGTAACCGTAAACAACTAAACATGTTGTACGTTTCAGTAATTTTGACATTCAAGGAAATCTATACAAATAAAATAAAATACCTGTTTTGGTTTAAATTTTGTTCTTACGTGTTATTTGCAGAAAATACCACTATTAATTAGGATTTTATTAAGAATAGTATGGTCAAATTAATTTTTAATTCATTTATTCACAATATCTTATAATATTTTTAAAAATTTTAACTTAAAAATATATCTCCTTTTTCTATTATAATAAACTTACAAAAAAAATATTTCTTTTTCAAATTCTTTTTACAAAATAATTAATTAAATTCGTGAATATATTTAAAACATTATTGTAAACTAATATTTAATTAGTTATATAACTTATTGCATTAATTATTCATGTATATATATGTTTTTTCATTTTATAAAATATAAAATTAAGATAAGTAAGTATACAGATAAATAACATAAATTTATATATTTTTCAACATATTCCAAGAATGAATATTTAAAAAACATATTCAAATTGATATTAGAAATTAAAATGATAGATTAGTTTATTTAATTATAAAGACATTTTAAACAAACATAAATCAATATGATACAGTGTAAATGGATAAACTATATTTTAAAAAATTAAACTGATCAAATCAAAAGTAAACAATTATATACAAAAACTTAAAAATAAATTATGGAAATATTTTTTTAAAAATAATATATAAAAGAATATTTAAAAATTACATAAATAAGTTATAAATTTTTGAATTTTCAATTAAATAAAAAATTATCAACCAAAATTAACCGCACAATGTCTAATACAAATTTGTCTGTATTATTCATTGTAAATCGCACATCTAATCTTTTAGATCTCGATTGTTTGAGTGCTTTTTAGTTTTCAGTTTTGGTTCTGGGTTTTTATTTTTTCAATTTTAATTTTTAGTTTTTGATTTTTTTTTTAATTTTTATTTTGTTGTAGATTTTGAAAATTTTAAAACTTGGTTGGTTATTTAATTTATTTTTTGTATTTGTCTATATATTTATATATTTTCACTAGTTTTAGAAATTAAGTTTTTTTAATCATATTAAAATTATTGAAATAATAACTCATAAAAATTTATAAAATAATATAAAAAATTATCAATATAAAGATATAAATAGTTTTTTAAACAATTAACTTTGAAACAATTATATTAGTTTTATTGATAAATTAATTTTTTTAGTGTGAGTTATTTTCGTAATAATTATATTAGGTTTTGAATGTTAAAGGATATATTTTTATTGACCTCTAATAATTTGGTTTAGTTATGATTTTAAAATATTTTTATATATATATTTTTAATCATATGACATATATTAAATATTAATATTTTTGGCAAAGAAACACAGACACAAATAGTAATATATTAAATAGTAAAATTTGTAATAAGAATTATAAAAATAATTAGTAAAGCAAAATTTGGATTTTGGTTTGTTTAGAAATAAACAGTTTTTTTAGTATCAACTTTTCGTAAATTATAGAAAATCTAATTCTCAAAATTCTTGAGTGGATAATAAATTGGTTTTTGAAAAACTAAAACCAGAAACTGTTTAAAAACTACAAACAAGGCCCACATGTAGCAAAAATCAATTTTCAGGCCCGGCGAGAATACGAAGATGATCACAAAATCGACGCGCGTACACGTTTTAACGGTTTCATCCTTTTGCTGCCATTTCAGGATAAACAACAAACATCCAGAAGATGGATTATACACAGCCTTCGAATTTGTGTAAACCAGGTTCAAAACAAGAGTGTTGAGTGCAGATGACGTTTCAGTGTCTACATATACCCAACAGAATTAACTAAAAATAACCAATTCGTATCTCTTAACTAGTTAGTTTCTGCTCAGAATCATTTGAAAGAGAACAAAAGATTGTTTCTCACCATGTGGAGACAAAACTAATCTATTTCAAGTGTACCTATTTCATTAGTTCCAGTGGAAGATAACCGGAAAACCCAAAGCCACAGAGTAAGGAGTTTGAGAGAAAGACAAAGACAATGAAAATGATTTGTTCTTCACAACTATTCTGGTAATTCTTGTGGAACCACACCAGTTTCTTCAAATAATCTCTGTATTCAACAATGAAGGAAGTTCAGATTGTTGTCACAAACTCAGATTAGTGATATTGGATAAAAGATTTAAAATTTTCACTCACAGTTTTGTACGTTGATATATCCAGCTTTGTATGCACAAGATGAAGAAGATTTCTGCATAAAAAGGCAAGGATTTCTACACACGCTTGATTTCTACATCCGGCTGCTTTTCTTTTGCAGATGTAAACTCAAGCTGTCTTGATTTGAACACAGCTGTTCTTTTAACTCTTATACGATATGGCGGAGACACATTGAAACTATCTCCATTTGACCCGAGTTTCTCATTGTCTCCACAATCATCAACTGTCTCTAGCAACAAACCCTCTCTCCGAACTGGAAATATCTCTGAGCTATCTTTACTGTTTTCTGTTTGATCAGCTTCCTTGGCTACAATATTAACAACATCATCATCTGTTTTCTTCGCCGAAACAACCTTTCGCCTTTTCCTAAAGATAGAAGGCGTGTTTGGAAAAGTCCTAGCAGCTTCTCTCAAGAAAGATTCAGGACTTCGGGTTCCAGCTAAGCCACTGTCTTTATTACACGGTGGAGTGATCAAGCTAACCGGTGATGCAGCTCCGAGACTGCAACCACATTCATATCCGTGCATACGTTGCAAATCCGCTTCTGATGGGAAGTAAAAGTCTAGTGGATACTTATAGTACAAATTACCATGCGTAGGAGTTCCAAACCCATTTTCTTCTTTCCTTTGGACCGATCTTTTAACATAACTTTTCTGGTTGATTCCGGCTTTCTCTGAAATTGGTCCCAGGTTATGCAACTGAGGCTTGTACTCAACAGAAGCTGGAGAACAAGCATTCTCATTGACACAGATACTTCGTGAAGCAGGCACTTCTTCAAGCAGAGCTGAAGAAGTGTTTATATGGTCTCTTCCATCTTCATTTGCATCTGTATTTCCTAAAGAAGTTTGGGTAACCGAATCAGAATCCTTTAAAGGTTTAGTTGCACTAGACAGCAAAAAATCTCTGTCTTCATCAGCAAAATCATTGGGAACGCCGAATTTGGTTGCTGATGGTGGCAAGTTGCCTGTAGCTAAATAGAACTCTAACTTTTTCTTCAATGAACTATTCCAGTGATTCTTAATAGCGTTATCCGTCCTGCGTAAAGCCAGATAAGACTATTTCATGAAATCAGAGGCATTAATTAACTGAATGAGATGTTAAAAATATCCAAACAAAAAATTTCTAGAAGAAGATCTTATCACTTTCAACTATGTTCAACAAGAAAGTATATACCTTCCAGGTAAGACTTTAGCAATTTTAGCCCATTTGTTTCCCTGCGTTCGCTGAGCATTCATGAGAGCTGATTCTTCTTCTGTTGTCCAAGCATATTTTCTAATACCAGGATTTAAATGGTTGTGCCACCTGTAATCATAAAAAATTACATTAAAGCTTCCAAAATCAAAGGAGGCGTACACACTATTTTAATCGTTTATTACCTTTCTCTACATTGCTTTCCGATACGACCTGGTAAAGACATTGCGATAACAGCCCATTTGGCAGGTCCATACTTTATTACAAGTTGAGCAATTTTATCATCCTCCTACAAAATCAGATACGAAAGAGAACTTTTGAGCTCGCAAATTTTACCTGAATTCATAAGCGCACAAAAGTCTCAGAGCAATTAAAAGAAAAAGGAACCTCTTGAGTCCAAGGTCCTTTAACAAGCTCTGGATTAAGAACTTTCTGCCACCGGTGCAAGCATTGGACTTCTGTTCTTTCTGGGAAAAAATCCGCTGCAATATGAAAAACGATAATTCAACCAACAAGAACAAGGAATGAGACCAGCTACTTTAACATTTAAGATACAAAAAAAAGAGAAGAAATTAAGGTTCTCTTGCAAGGTGCAAATGGAGGTAGTAAGCACCGAGAAAACATATAATTTACCAAATAAGTTCATCACTACAAGACTTATTTGTGCAATCTTATGAAATGTGCTGCTGCTTTTACAGGAAATAGACTAAAGAAAAGAATATTACCTATTTTCTTCCACCTCTTCCCCTTATACTTGTCAACTGCTTGTCTCAGTATCTCATCCTGAGTTGATAGAAAACCAATTATAAGGCTAGCCTCATCTTTAGATCATTGTAAATACTAATCCATATACGTATAAGGTACATAGTCAAAAGATATCGTTGTACACATGAGCCTATATATTATGAAACCGAGAAATAGAAAATGAGAAACCACTAACCTCCTCAGGTGTCCAACCACCTTTTGCTCGCCTCATAGGGCCACTAGTCCTCCTGGAAGTTCAAAGTAAGTGTTCAAAGCACAATTTATCCAGATATATTTCATGAAACAAAAGATGAAATGAAAGAGAGAATAGTACCGATGAATTGGAGATGCTGTGGCAGGAGTTTTGATTTCAGGTGAGTTGAGGAAGATATTATCACTGCCTTCAGATGCAGAGGAGCAAGAAGAAGGTGTTGGTTGCTTGTTCTCCATACACTGAATAGCAGTTTTCAATTCACTACTTTCCTGCTAAAAATCCCAAGAATACAACAGACACTAACGTAGAAGAAGAATACGAAGAGATCTAATTAATGGACAACCAGAAAACCCTAGAAATCCCACGGCCGCGAAACAGAAGCCAGAACTCACAAAATTAAATCGGTAAAACAACAAAATTTCTTTCAAGCATTAAATAGTTAGAGTTTATGAAGATTCGAATCGTTAGAGACCAATAAGAACCTTTTTCAAATAACGTAAGACGTGTTATGATTCAGACCTAGCAATCATGAACTTACAACTAATCTGATCACAGGAAATGGAGAGCCCTAATCGGATTCGGGTCAAAAACCGACCTTATCCGGAGAACAATCCGCTGGATTCGAACTGGAGCTCATCGAGAATAGAAAGATGGACGAAATTGCGACCCGAATTCGAGGAAGAAGAAGAAAAAGAAGGGAACGTTCAAAAACCAAAACTTTATTAAAAAGAAAAACTGCCCGTTGAACGACACAAAGAGCGAGAGGAGGAGACTTGCGAAAAAAACAAAAAAAAAAAAGTTTAAAACTGATATTGTAACGATTACTTCTTTTTACGCCGACTTTACCGTTACCCGTCTCACCAAGCTACCATGGACCGACCGGTTTATGTCAAACCGGCTCAAATGCTCCCATTTATTGAATAAGCCATCATTATATATACTTCTATTGTATTTTGGTTTGCCCTGATTCTGGGTGATTTTGATAAAAATAAAAATCAGAAGATTAAATAAATTTAAAGAACATCTTTTCATATAAAACAGAAAATATGCTTTGTTTTGTGGTGCCATTTCATGTACTAATTTTTTCAAATAAAATATATGAAAACAACAATTTTGAACCGAGGTGTGATAAACAGCCGGTTATCTAAAAACCCAACTATAAGAGTAAATGGGATTTAACGGACGTGAAGAGGTCTTGGAAGCTGAAATGTCGAGAAAACGAGAAAAGCAGATGGGATATTTAACGGACGTTAAAGGCAAGAATAGGGTTAGCGTTTGGAACAAAATGTTTGATTGGAACCTCAAACGGCACTATTAGCTGCTGCGTTGACCATCAAACACATGCGCGATGTAGAGATCGTCAATGATTGTGGACCGTCAGATCAGAGATTAATCTACGCCTTTTCAGCGAAAGCCGTCTATTTTATGGCCCATAAAAAAGATGTAAGTATGGGCCAAAAGTTAGGCCCAAATCAGAGAGCGAAGGAAAAACCCTATTAAAAAGATTGAACATCATAGCAAATTAAAAAAATACCAACGGATCACTCTACTAATCAAATCTCAAGATGTCTCTCTTCAACACAGACACCGTAAAAGGACACGTCATTGTGGGCCCAGCAATAAGCCCTTTTTAATTCAATCAAACAAACCAACGGATCACTAACTCACTCACTAGCATTAAACTCAAAATTTGAAAATAAACTCCTTTTCTCTCTCAAAGACAGAGATGGATTCAAAAACCCCAGTGAAAACCAAACTTTCCCATCTGCCTTCGATTTCCAAGGTTAGGGTCGTCCTTAGAGTTCGTCCGTTTCTTCCCCGAGAGGTTTCCGACGTCCGATTGCGTGTTTCTGTTACCGACGGCGATGCCAGCGAAGTGGCGGTTCACCTTAAAGATCCAGATAGCTGGTAAGCGTCTATCCCTTTTTCCATTCTTCGATTTCAGTTCTTGATTCCCGAAATTCGATTTTGGATTTGGTGACTCGGTGGTTATTTTGGGAGCAGTCGCAGCGAATGCTATCAGCTGGATGCGTTTTACGGGGGAGATGATGAGAACGTGAAGCAGATCTTTGCTAGAGAAGTAAATCCTTTGGTTCCAGGGATTTTTCAGGGTTTCAACGCTACTGTGATTGCTTTTGGAGCCACCGGAAGTGGAAAGACGTTTACGATGCAGGTCGTTTAAGCTTTAAATTTCTCTAATTTGGGATTTTTGGGTGAAAATCGAGATTACTAGAACTTTTAGTTTGGCACTTTTTTCTTTAACTTTGTTTCTGGTGGAAAAAAATGAAGAAATGGGTTTCTTTTAACTTTGTTCCTTAGCTTACTTAGCGAGCTTTTCTCAAGCCTCTGTTATGTTGATCTCTAAAATGGGTTTGACAGCATAGCTCTTCCTCAAACTGCTTTGGGGTATACTGTTAACTGCTTTCTCATAATAGTGAATGGTTTCAACTCTTTTTTGAGTTTGATGTTCCAGGGAACTGATGATCTGCCTGGCTTGATGCAATTGACCATGTCCACCATTCTGTCTATGTGCGACATTACAGGAAGTAGAGCAGACATTTCATATTATGAAGTTTACATGGACAGATGTTGGGATCTCCTAGAAGTTAAAGCCAACGAGATTGCTATTTGGGACGATAAAGATGGACAAGTTCATCTTAAGGGACTGTCTAGAATCCCAGTTAACTCCATGTCTGAGTTTCATGAGGCGTATTCGTGTGGCCTTCAGCGGCGGAAAGTTGCACACACTGGTTTAAACGATGTTTCTAGTAGAAGCCATGGAGTGCTTGTGATCTCAGTAACCTCAGAAGGGATTGTCACTGGAAAAATCAATTTGATTGATCTGGCAGGTAATTTCTTACCATTTTCCATGTATTTGGTCGAATTAGAGGATCCCCTATACGATTTTTTTTAATCTGCAATATTAAGAAAACTGCATGTTTTAACCAGGTAACGAAGACAACAAAAGGACAGGCAATGAAGGAATTCGTCTACAAGAGAGTGCCAAGATCAATCAGTCATTATTTGCATTGTCCAATGTGATTTATGCACTGAATAATAACCTACCAAGAGTGCCTTATAGGGAGAGCAAATTGACTAGAATACTGCAAGATTCACTTGGAGGAACAAGTAGGGCTCTCATGGTCGCATGTCTGGTAGGATTAAGAAGATGAAGATTTTGTTGTGTTTAGTGGAATTCATTTGCTTTTATCAGGAAATATCCTAAGTGGCTAATGTGATGAATCTATTTGTTTGTTTTTGCTCTCTTAGAATCCTGGAGAATACCAAGAATCTCTTCGCACGGTTAGCCTGGCTGCAAGGTCAAGGCACATCTCAAACAATGTTTCTTTGAATCCCAAGGTAGAGACCCCCAAGGTTAAAGTAGATATGGAAGCTAAACTGCAAGCTTGGCTGGAATCAAAAGGCAAGACAAAAAGCACGCATAGGATGATGGCAATACGTTCTCCGCTGATGGGTACAAATCGATCTTCCGTTTCTCAAAGTTCGGTCAAGAAACTAGGATTTCATAGATCAGCCATTGCAGAAAGTGCTAAACTTACTGGCAAAGAACAGAGGTACCCCTTTGTCTGGTTGAGTTCTTAATTGTTCCACATGACAGAACCTCTTCCCTCATAGTATATCCGTACACAGGGACGCATTTGTGAGCTCCAGGAACTTATTTGGTGGGGAAACTCCTAATACTTCACATTTATGGGTACGCTGATCTTCTTGTGAAAAATATCGACATAACCTGTAGCTCTCCATATATACAATATTGCACGTTTAGATTTGTTACTTTCATACTGAATGGGAAGCTTTCCGTAAGTGATTAAGTTATTTGAATAATCCAGGAACCAATACAGAATCTGCACTTAGCTTCTTCAACCAAAGAAGATGAGAGTGACACATCCGGCGAAGAGAGTCTGTTGATATCAGAAGCAAGCCTGAGAGGTTTGCTTAGTTGAGCTACTTGTTGATAAAAATTTTGGACATTTTCTTTTTATCTTCACTTTGGTTTGCGTTTATTCTAGATGGCCCTTTGGAGATCGAGAAGAATTATACTGAACTCAGTCCTCTTCGAGAAGCTCTATCTCCCTTAGACTCAAATGCAAAACCAAAGTCAGCAGATGGGTCCTCTCCTTCCCTCAAGCCAATGACCCCAAAAACACCTTTTATTTCTGCAAACGCGGAGAATATGCAGATGACTGGCACTTGCCAGAAGTTCAATGCTTGGAGCACTAATTTAAAGGTACGAATCAACATTTTCAAAAACATTGGCTGTTCTGTTGACAAGAACTAGAAAATCTGATCCTTTTGGCAACTTCTATTCTTTTCACAGACCTCTCTCATAAAAGAGTATATCCACTTCTTGAATACAGCCAACAGGTAATAAATAGTAAACTCCAGTTTCATCTGCCTGCCTTCTTCAGAATCCTTAGAATCAAACAAGAACTAACTTCGTCGTTTATCTATTTTTGAACACTCAGAGAGGAGCTAATGGAGTTAAAGGTAACTATGTACATGTGAACAAACACAAACAGCTACATGTTCACAGAATATCTGCTTCCTTAGTCAAATATTGGTAAAACTTCATATAACTCTGTTTTATTTTGTTCTCAGGGAATTGGACAGAAATTGGCTGAGTACATTGTTGAACTCAGAGAAACAAGCCCTTTAGAAACGGTGTTACATACATTCTTCTCCCCCAACTTTGCGCTTGAGAGCTTAACTCAAAACTATTTTTCAACAACTAACCAAAATGTTCTGTTTTTTTAACAGCTTAGTGACTTAGAGAAGATTGGGTTCACCTCAAGACAGGTACATAACTTGTTCAAAAGGGCCACTGAAGGAATTCTTGAGAAGCCAGTTTCTGCCTTAACAACCACTCCTTAGTTGTTATCTCTAGCAAACAACAATCAGTTTGGTTTCTACAAGAGCTTGTGTATTATATGTTGCGCGTTATTTCATTAGTGTGTGTTCTATTTTACCTAAGCTTTATAATCGAGAGAGTCATGGCTTGATCTTGATTGTGTACTGAGCAAGAAAGAAGCAACCTTAAGAAGTTCTAATTTAAACTGTAATTAAAGACTCAAATACGAATCCCATAACACTTTCGAATCATATATATAATCACACAGATAAAACTTGCAGAGATATCTTATGACCAAGCCATAAAAACACACGGCAGAAGAAGACGAAAAACAACAGGCGAAATCAGCCATTATTACATATAACCAAACCTAACATAACATTTGGTTTTACTGCAGACACTTAGGGTTTGGGGTTGTTCATTTACAGTTGCAAGGGTTGTCGCACTTGCAGTCAGATCCGCATTTGCAGCCATCATTCTCGGCGACGGAAGTCTCGCCGGATGCCTGGTACTGGGAGTTCATCGACGGAGCAACGCCGAGGACAAGAGTCTCGGTGGTGGTGGTCTCGCCGGAGAAGACCAAGTCTGGGTACATTTTGCAACTGTACAAAGCGAAAATACCGAGATCGTTTGTCAAAATTAAGGGAAACTAAAAAAAGATATATATGCAGAAATTTTTAAAATGAGGGTCCGTTACACGATAACTGAAGAATCTCCAATATCAAAATATTTTTTTCCGGGAAATTAAAACACCAAGAGGGTCTCAGAAACACACAAAAAAACGTGAGAGTTAGAGATTTTACCCTCCGCATCCATCGCACTTGCAGCCAGATCCGCAACCACAGTTTCCTCCACAGCAAGACATTTTCTCTTACAAAATTTTGAAGAAATCAAAAAGAAGTTAATTTGGCTTACAAAGCAATGAGTGAATGAAACTGAAACGATGAGGAGCTCCCATATTTATATGCAGAATGAGACACTATGGACCGTCCACCTGTCACCCAAAAAGTCATTACAAGTGTTCATTTCTAATTTATAACTTTACATCTTTTTTTCAACATAACATGCCATTTCCATTGAAAAATTAAATCAAGTTCATCATTAATGATAATTTTTGTTTAAATTAGTTGTCTCCAAATAAAAACTTAGAAAATTATCATCCTATCTATTCTAAAAAAAAAAAAATTATTTTTAGATCACGCCTTACTATTCAACACCAGAAAATATAACTTTGTAAAATTTTGATGGAATAAAAAGGAAACAAATTTGAAAAGAAATCTATATTTTTATATTAAAAAAAAAGACGAAGATAGGTTAGTTTTCTTTTGCATTAATTTTATTTTACAGCAAATATAATTACGATGATTCAAAAACAGTTGGTCTCGTAGGCCAGTCAACTTGTTAAACCTAGAAACATTGCTCTTTTAGTAAAGATATCGGCACGGACACTCAAAATACAATAAATGAAAGAGGCAGATAATTTATAATAACTTGACTTAAGATGAGAAAATTCATCATATTATAAGGTTTCGGCAGGTCATTAGTCCTCTTCTTCAACCAATTTCACAAGTTGTTGTTGACAATCCATTTCAAAGTACATAGAAGTTACTTACCATTTATAATATTGTTTTCATGGCCATAGCAGAAAGCTAAACTCTGCGTGTAAAAGAAAGATTACTTTACTGCCTTTGAATGAGCTGAAATAGTAAGAATCATCCTCAAAATTCGAGAACTACCCCATTTTTGGATTTTGTGATTGGTTTATAGGATTTTTTATTTTATCATTTGTTGATTTTTCAAGACTTTTGGATTAGTTTTAGATATTACTTTGGTTGATTCAATTTTTGTAAAAAGGACTCTTATAACAAGATTTTGCAAAAGAAAGTAGTATTGGGTTCGATGACTTTTGTCAAAGTGAAGTGGAAGTACACAAAAAAAAAGACGAGGCAATTTGGGGTGGGCTCGCAAAAGAAATGTGGGCCCATTATGGACCTTGTCCATTCTTTGTGAGTATTGGAATCAAATCTATGGACAAAGTAATGGTAAAATTAGGACCATCCATATAGGAAAAATGCAACGTCGATAAGTCCAATTCTATAATGATTTGTCTTTTCTTTGCTCGTGATAAAAAGAATTACGTAAAGATAACCAAAAAGAAGAAAAATAAAATACTTAGATTGTTACAATCTAGTTTTGCAAAGAATTAGAATGAATATTTTATATTTGCATTTGTTTTCCAAATTTTAAGGCGAAGAAGGATCAGAAAAATGTAAATTCAAAAATTCGTTAATATAAACTCGCCCACCGTGGGGCTCGAACCCACGACCACAAGGTTAAGAGCCTTGCGCTCTACCAACTGAGCTAGACGGGCTGTTATCAATCAAGCGTAGCTAGTTAAATAAAGTAGCTTACTTTTAAAAACTTATTGTATCCCACTTTCCTTATCCTCCTCACTCGTTTACACACCTCTACAATTTCATTTGCACACAACTCCATCACAAAAAAAAAAAAAACCCCATCATACAAACACAACTCTCTTTTATGTACCTTAAAACTCCAAGCAAAAAAAACATGAACTTTTTAAGAAATGAAGAAATGATTGTTCTTGACTTAACCAGTTAACCCGACACAAGCAATTCTTCTAGAAGCTCCTCAAAGATCAAATCTTCAACTTCGATCCCCACACATTCACTCTCAAACTGCAAATCCATCCATCCATCGTCTCTCGACAAATCCCTACTCATAATCTTATCGAATGATTGTTCGTCGTGAGGCTTGTAACGCAAGTAACAGCTTATTCGAACCCAAACCTCTTTCAAAACACTATACCCCACTGGCATTGGATGGATTCTACACAGGGATGATAACGGTTCGGGACAATAATTATAAGACCTTTCGTAGATTTCGATTAGCACCTCGTTGATTAGATCGAAGAGAAGCAAGTGGTTGCAGTTACCACCTTCTTCTTCGTTTCTTGAACATTCTGGATCTTGGATCATACATCCTGTTGTTGTCACTTCTTCGTAGACTAGTGGATCTAGAGGCTGGTAATCTAATTGCCACATTGAGAGCGATTCGGGTGCGTTGAAACCAGAGATCTGGAGAATGTCTCTCACATAGTTGAATTTCATTTTATCTTGTGCTTCTATCTGGAGGACTTCGTCTATGGCTGCTGCTGTTATACTTTCTAATTGTTTGCTTCTTGAAACAGTGTCTGTTTCTGGGTCGTATTGTATCCCCGAATCTGCAAAAATGAAGTTCGTCATTATCAAAACAAGAGACAAGAGAAGGTATTGTGATCAAAAGCTCAGTATGAGGAAAGTGACTTAACGGTTGAAAATACCTGGTGGGATGTGAGACTCAGAAGCATTTTCATCAAAAGTAGGACTGTCTCCTGATGACTCATTCAAAAATTTCGTCTCCGGTTCAGTATCAAACGTAGAGATCTCTCTGTCTTGTTCTGTCTCGATCATCAAAGTCGGATTTTCTGCGTCAGAAGACGGATCCTCTGTAGTATCTGGCATTTCGTGTTCTGAAGACTCAGAGTGATCTTCTGAGATCTCCGAAATGTCTTTCAAACCATCTTGTTCTTGTTCGACTGATCTACTTAAAGTTGTGAATTGGCCAGAAAGGTCTTCAATCTTCGAAGCATAAGGAGATTTCATTTCAGGTAATGAAAGAATCCTTCCCAAGATTTTAGGAACTCTTTTCTTAGAAGGTAACGCCGATTCCTCAGACTCCACCTTTGAATTCTCAGCAGTATTGTAGTTCTTCGCTTCTCTTTGAACGCTACTTTCATACAGCTGAAGATATCTATCAAGCGATCCACACAGTGAAGAAGTTCTTCTTATTTGCTTCAGTTTCGCACCTTCTGCTTTGTTGTTCTTAGTATCAGAATTTCCTTTCAAGTGAGCGAAAATGTCGTGCCTCAAATCTTTTGAAAAGCCATACTTTCGAGGTACTTTGTCTAAGACAGCATCCATAGTGATACGGTGTTTCTCGTTCTTGTTCTCGTTAATCACATGCTTTATCTTCTGTCTTAGATCCTTGAAACGTTTGATCACCACTTGGTTCTTTCCTTGCTTCCTCGTGTAATCAGAACCAGATGAATCTTCGTCAGCAAATTTCGCCATTGTTTCGTTTAACTTCGGTATCCCGTCTGCTCTGTGTTGAGCAGCTATGGAAGGAGATGTTGATTTTTTCTCGAAATCTCCCACCGATTCAAAACCATTATTATGATCTTCTCTATTGCTACCGTGAGTAGGAAAGGATCCGGCTTTAGTCATTGTTTTGGAACTAAAAGCTTGTTCTCTCTGGAAATGCCGGGCTAGCGGAGAACCCGGATCCTGCAAAACTTTTAACAAGAAGTTTCTATTCATGTGTATCAAATTGAGAGCATCAAGACATGCTTTTGACCTCCTAGGCGATGTATCATCCTCATTCTCCGAGAATTCTTTAGTGTGTCTCAGCTTTGGATCAAACCAAGCTTCCTCATAATCATCCTTCTCCTTCTTCTTGGAATCACTATCATTAAAATCTGATTTATTTTCATCAGTATCATCAACTGGAGTGTCCTCTACCCTAAATTCTTCACTGTCACTGTTGCTTGATTCCTCGGACATGAGATAAAGCGGGTTCAACGAACCAATCGCAGGTGAAATGCCAATCGTCTTGTTAAAGACTCGGTTACCCTCATCCCCGTTTGAAGAATTCTTATCCGAAGATTCTACCTCACTCAATAACTCCTTCTCTTTTGGGTTTGACTGGACAGGATAAGTAGAGCTTCTGTGATGCCGACCTTTCCTCTTAGACTTGTCCTCTACTACAAGTGCCTTAATCAAAGCTTTCACAGACCTTTTGATCTCTGAATGTGTTTTTTTCGACCTCTCTTCTGAATTGAATCTCTTGGACTTCTCCTCTGAATTATGCGGTTTTTTGGTTTTTCCCCCTGAGTTAGACTCTTTGGACTTTACTGCAGAACTAGGCTTCTTTGGTCTTTGCCCAGAGTCCTGAAGCAATGAATGCAATGGGTGAGAGAGTTGATAAGACTCTGCCTTTATGATTTAAGTAAAATTTGTGCTAAACTAATGCATATTCAGTTTGTATCGACTTACTACACTTGTTTTATCTTCCGCCTTGCTCTTAGGTACGGGAATACCATTTGGTGATGGAATTGTGTTATTTACTTGGTCTTTTGTTCCTAAAAGCCGAGAACGTGGACAATTTCACAAATATAAACAGTTGTAGAACCATGGCATTATCAGGCTCAATGCTCATGACTCATGAAATTAAAAATAATAATAATAATAATGTGGATATAGGAACTGGGAACACCAAACAGAACCATGGCATGATTTGTTACTTATCTAATAGTAACATTGCTTCAAGCAAATCCAACCTAACCAAAACATTTGAAGATTATAAAATGCAATCTCTACTGAAATTTCATAATCTGAGAAGACTAAGACTGAGCTAAGACATCTCCAAGATAACAAAACACGGCACGAGAAAGCACAAGAAATCAAGAAAACGAGATTGAGAAGTTCTCTTACCAGCAGCACTTCTTCTACCAATGGGTCTTTTGTGAGGAAGTCGTTTCTTGATGTAACGCCAATGGTTGTGCTTAAGAATGTCAAATAGTCCCCACATGAATCCAGGATGGTTTTGGATTGGGGAGCAAGTAACTTTGTGACGCAAGTTCCTTCCCATTGGTGAGCTGTGATAAAACTCACTTCAGCTACAAAATTATCAAACCTGAAAGCAAGTTCGAAACATAAACGATATAACACATCAATACTCTGCAAAAGATCCGAAGAACAACAATGAGAAATTATAAGGTAAAAAGAACACGATTTTCCAAAATTTTGAAGGTAAACAGAAGACGATGTCCCAAAGTTATGGACGTTTCTAGTATACATTTACTCAAATTGTGAAAGCTGACGAGCATGAACCGATTAGGGAGTCGTACATCTAAATTTCAAATTCGAAGACAAAGTTGATCTGAGTTCAATCCGTAGTAAAATGTATAAGACACTATAATCACAATATAAATCGTAATTATAATCATGTTTTACCATCGAAGGTCATCAATGGGGATCCCTAACCCAAAACTAGACAATTAAAATGAAACTCAAATGTAATCACAAACGCCCAGAATCAGAGACAAAATGGGCTAAATCTCTTCTTAGTCAAGATCTGAGATGAGAATCCGATCACATTATGTCATTCATGTAACACTAATTAAAAAAATAAACAAACCAATATCTGATTTTCTAAGGCGTTTCGAAGAATCACCAAACAAATATATATATATATATATAATCACCTCGGCGCAGAAAAAGAGGAAACGGAGTTAATTTGGTTACCTGGTGGAGATGCATTTCTTCAGGATTTGTGTGGTGCATCTTCTCGGTCGCCAAAGCCATGGCGGGAGAGACAGACAGAGAGGGGAGAGAGAAAACGAAAGAGAAAGAGATAAGAGTAGAAGCGTGCCTAACATGAACATGGAGAAATTGCCGTTTCGCGAATTTCGGATTATTTTTATTTTTATATATTAAAGAACAGAAAAATAACTCCCACTAAATACTATGTGGCCCATTACTGTTGGTAGCCCATTAGTGTTTAAGGCCTTTCCAGTAGCAATTCATTTTGAAAAGCCTTTGATATTCCAGATAGAGAATTTCTGAAGCTCAAAAGACAAGTCGAATCTCACAATTATTCATCTGTAATTTTTTTGCTAAGCCAATCATACCCAAAATAGCGTTTGCAGGATCTTCTCCTTGTTTTCTACAACCAAATCTTCATGGAGAGATTGAGAAATTAAGAAATGCTACTATCCGTAATTTATATATTTCACTCACGATGCATGCCTGTTGACGTTATTGTGCTATAAATATTTGATCCTTTAAATCTCCAAAAAAAAATTAATTTTTTTATGAGTTACTTATAAAATTTTATGTTTTGATCGTGAAACTATTGTATATCAATTGCAAAATATAACTACTTAGTAACCGAAAATTTTGCGAGAAATGTTAACTCCTTTTTTACAGTGAAATGTTAAATTTACTTGCTTAACAAAATTTGTCAAGATAAAATGTATGGCTATATAAGAATATCATTGAATAACATCCTCTAAGCTTTGGAAACTTTATAAAGAATCAGATGTTTTTATTTGTTAATGGAGTTTACTTTTAACATTTCGACAATAAGGTAATGATTTAAAGGGCATGTAATATTACTATCATTTTCAATAATTTAATTTATTTGGTATTTTATTATTTGCTTCAACATTTAATCAAGTCATTTGACTTTTTTCCATTTATACTTTAATGACTCTTTTTTTATCTCTTACAAACCACCACATACTCTTCATCAAAAGTCAACTCCTTCGTAAAAAAAGACATCAATTTTTTATAGCAATAGTCTGTTTTATATAAATTAATGAAAAAACTATATATATACATATCTTTATAAATTAATTTGAGTTTGAGACAGTTATTCGATGGTTTAGTTAAACCAAATCGTATAGAGCATCACTAATTCAGAATGTTGGCAGGATTTAAATTCATATAAACCGAGAAACAAACTGTTCCATCGAATGTTTTTCGAAAACTCAACAAATAAATCATTATAATCTAGACCGAAGCAAATTTAAACACTGCATTACCTTATATCAAATGATTATATTTGAGAAAAAAAATGATTATTTTCCACATTAGTATTAAAATAGTATAAAGCTTTTCGTCAAAAGTATTTTGTACAATTATACTAATTCCACTAACATTAACATGAGAATAAACCAATTCCTAGAGAATGAACTTCTTAATGTCAACTCTCTCCTTCTCTCTGTCACATATGAGACTCTGTCTCTTCTTCTTCCTTTGGTTCCACCATAAATCAACCAAACTCATTCACACCATCTCCTTTTATGAACGACGCCGATTCAAGTGACTAGAAACGACGATCGTTTCAGATTGTGTATAATTTCTCAATTCTCGTCTGTCTTTATTTTTCCTTTTTCTAAAAAATGGGAAATGGAGTCACCACTTTGACCGCCTGTTGTACCGGAACCGTCGCCGGAGAGATTTCTCGGCGATACGACGTATCTCTTGTCCACGACGGCCTTGGCCACTCGTTCTGCTACATACGACCGGATCTCACCGGAGTAGTATTACCCTCTTGTACGCCAGATATTCCTCTCCGATCAGAACCTATCCCAGAAACCACCACCACTACTTTCCGATCAATCTCCGGCGCATCGGTCAGCGCAAATCCGTCAACAGCTCTCTCCGGAGCTCTACCATCGGATTTCGACTATTTCTACAGCTCAGCCGTCTCCGCCTCCGCATTCGAGAGCTCTGGTAATTTCGCCTCTCTCCCTCTCCAGCCTGTGCCGCGTGGCGCTACGTGGCAATCAGGTCCGATTGTTAACGAGTCGGTTCACGGGTCAGCTCCGTTTGAGAGGCGATTCCTATCGGGTCCGATTGAAAGCGGGTTGTATTCGGGTCCCATCGAGTCGACGACGAAGAAGACGGAGAAAGAGAAACCGAACAAGAAGATCAGAAGAAAATCCTCACCGGAGAAGTGCAAATCCAAGAAGAAGAATTTTCTCACATTCAAAACATTATTCACCAATCTGATACCCAACAAAAAACTACGCTTGAAGAATAGTGTGATCGAGCCGATCAGCGGTTCTGAATCATCAGATTCCGATCATCATCATCAACCTGAGATTATCCACGAAAACCCTAAATCTGATCACGAACGAGAAACTAAAGAAGAGGAAGAAGATGAGCAGAGCATCGACTCTGTTTTGGACGTTCAATGGGCTCAGGGGAAAGCAGGGGAGGATCGTGTACACGTGGTCGTTTCTGAAGAAAACGGATGGGTTTTTGTCGGAATCTACGACGGATTCAGCGGTCCAGATGCGCCGGATTATCTACTCAACAATCTATACACCGCCGTGCAAACTGAGCTAAATGGGTTACTCTGGAACGATGAAAAGCTTAGAACTTTTGGAGAAAACAGCGACACCCAGATCGGAAAATGTTCCGATGAGGAAGATTCCGATTCGGGCGAAGAAAATAGTCCCGTTACGAACAGTGAAGATGCGGTTACTTCCGGTGCAAGAAATCAAGAGAAGAGTGTGAAATGGAAATGTGAATGGGAGAATAAGTCAGACAACAAGACCAAATCTGATGACGATTACGATCAAAAAGGATCAAATTCGACGACAACAAACCATAAAGATGTTCTTAAGGCTCTTTTACAGGCTTTGAGGAAAACAGAAGAGGCGTATCTAGAGCTAGCTGATTTGATGGTTAAAGAGAATCCAGAATTAGCATTGATGGGATCTTGCGTTCTCGTGACAGTGATGAAAGGAGAAGATGTTTATGTGATGAATGTTGGAGATAGTCGAGCGGTTTTAGCGCGGAAACCTAATTTCGCGGTTGGAAGAAAGAGGCAAAAAGAGCTGGATAGAATCAAGGAAGATAGTTCCTTAGAAGATAGAGAAATGTTGATGAATGGAGCAATGCGTAATAGTTTGGTTCCTCTACAGCTTAACATGGAACATAGCACACGAATTGAAGAGGTAAACACAGAGAATCAAGAGTTTTGTTAGGTGTTCTTGTTAACTATGGATTTGAGAAATTTGATGGGCTTTGTTTGTTTTAATGAGGACAGGAAGTAAGAAGAATCAAGAAGGAACATCCTGAAGATGATTGTGCAGTAGAAAATGATAGAGTAAAAGGTTATCTTAAGGTCACTCGTGCATTTGGAGCTGGATTTCTCAAACAGGTAAGATTTTTAACATTCTTTTTTGTTATAGTAGTTATTAACATTTCATGGGTTACTCAAAACAAATTTACATATATTTCTGACGTATGCTTTCTGACAGTAAAATCTGATCCAACCATTAGACAATCAAATTTCACATTCCAGTTCATGTCTAAAAGTTGATTCTCATTCCCAACATCTAATAAATCTTTCAAATCAATAAAAAGCCGTTCTTTTCTTTTATGTTAAATGGCTTGTGAAACCCTAATTGTCATCTATGATCCTATAACACCGTACAAAATTTCATATTTTACGTCATAAATAGAACAAAAAAATCGATCTATTAGAATTCTCAATTGACAAAAAAGATTATATATATATATATATATATATATATATCAAATATTACCGTGTCAATCTACAATTTCTCTTTGCATTATCGGTTTTGTAATATGAATCAACACTTGAACAAGTCTCATTGTATTTAATCTTGGATCTTTTTATGTTTCTCTCTCGTTTTTTTTTTGCCATCAGCCTAAATGGAACGATGCACTATTAGAGATGTTCAGGATCGACTACATCGGAACATCACCATACATCACATGCTCTCCATCTCTATGCCATCACAAGCTAACGTCACGTGACAAATTTCTAATCCTCTCTTCGGATGGATTGTATGAATATTTCTCTAACCAAGAAGCCATTTTCGAGGTTGAATCTTTCATCTCTACTTTTCCTGAAGGCGATCCAGCTCAGCACTTAATCCAGGAGGTTCTCCTTCGTGCTGCCAACAAATTTGGTAAGAAAAGAAAATTTAATAAATAAGTAAAAATTAATTATGAATATTGTTGAAATCTGATTTTTATTTTATTATTTTAGGTATGGATTTTCATGAACTGTTGGAGATACCACAAGGAGATCGTCGGAGGTATCATGATGATATCTCTGTGATTGTTATCTCACTTGAAGGAAGAATATGGAGATCGTCGATGTGAATATAATTTTTCTTTTCATGAATTTGAATCTTTTGAAGAACTAATTGCAATAACTTGGGAGTTCTTTTTTCGATTTGATATTTTTTCTCACATTTTTTTTATCATATGATGTATGTATAGTTAACTAAACATAGCTTAGTGAAAAAACACACCAAAGTGGGCATATACATTATCTCTGGCTTTTATTGGTTATACGAGTTGCTCCTTGTATGTATATCAAATCAAAGTGGGCATAATCATTTTATGTATTACAAAATGATTTCGACAGCAACAAGACTTGGCAATTTATACAGACAGATGACTGAATCCGCAACCTATTTACAACATAATTTGTTGAAGCAATTAGTTTCTAGTACATTAGAATCTAGAAGTACACTAGATGTCAACTTCTTTAATTAACCAATTAAAACTTTGTATACTTCACTTTGAAATGCTCCATAAGTTAAAGTACTTTTCAGAAGGCATTTCCCGCCACATTAAAAATTCAATATTTTATCTTATATATTACTTAAGAACTTTACTTATAAGATCCAAACTTTTGAAGACTGAAAATTGTCAATGGTTTGATAAACACCTCGTTTGACATATATTCTATCAACTTACATTTATACTCAGCTTTTAAATTAAAGTCTTTTGTCCTCCGACTTCCAATAAATCTTCTTTTACTTTCACAACGACTTTTGCTCTTTTTTTTTTTTCTTCTTGTTTTGGGAAATATACAAAATGTTACTTTTTCAATATTTCTATTATGATTCTCACTTCACTTGGAGGATATATTTATTCACAATCTGTCAATAAATGATATATTATCATCAGTTTCACATTTTTTTTTATCAGTTACAATATGTATAGGGAAAATCGAAATAAATTTTTATTAAAGGATTCTTGTGATAATCATGTCAAAAACATTTATCTCTTTTATTTTTGTCCTTGTCAAAATTATTTATCAAAATCAAATGTTGACCTCTGCATTTTATATACATGTTTTAGATTCTACTTGTTCTAATAATAAAAAAAATAATCCCAACTCTCACCTAGTAAAACTTTATTCTAGTATGATCACGAGAGCAAAAGTTTTAAAATTCTATAAGATTTAACCTAAAATAGATCAAATGCCGTCTCCTAGTTTTTCTAAGTTTGGTAAACTACTAAAACATTAGGACTGTATCAAAAGAAAAGAAAAAAAAAACATATTTTGCTCCGAACATTCCGCTGTAACTATTTCTGACAGATCTCAAAGTTCTCTTCCCATGACTTTGGAAATTCTCTTCCACATTGACTCAAACCAACCACTTTCCCAAGATGCATTTCCTTCCTTATTAGCTGACCATTACATAGTCTTCTCATATCGAAAATAAATACAAAGACATTAACATTTTCTTTCACATAAGCAGGACCACGCTCGAGTAACAGATAAGTATAAATTAGTGTCATCTCTTGTTTTTTTACATGCTCATTTTTTGAGTAATTGATCTAATCTTGGTACAAAGCCTAAAATCATTATGAGAAAGAAACACAAAACATTTCAGTTATGGTAAGATCAGTTAACCTAAACTGCTGCAGTCGGTGAATCAGCGTTTCAAGTTGTTCGAACACCGAATCTCGCAGACTGCTGTAATCGAGTATACTAAAACAAACCTTAAAACTGATTTTTTTATAACAACATAAAATATCATCAACTCACCAGTTTCTGAGGAACCTAAACAGTACTAAGTTCAAAGGAGCATAAACTTTTGTCCCTACCAAATAAACCTCTGGACACCATCATCATGGCTCCACTTGAATGGTCTAAACAAGAACATTGCCATTGTAAACACATTCATACAGACAAAAATCGTTCCAATGAGAAGCCAAGTGGCGCAACCGCTGCTTCTGACACAGGAGTGAAGCATGAAGAGATATAACGGAATGGTGTAATATCTGAACTCGATCAATGGCGTAGGAACAAGAACAGCACATGTCGCCAAGAAATAGACCAATACCCAGATCTTCCTTCGACTTTTCTCTATCGAATTTGAGAAAAAAAACCACGTCAAATCCACAATGCAAAATATATATATATATATATATATATATATATATCATGCTACATAAAATAGTTTAAACATACCTAATAAAGTTAGGATTGAGAACCACGAATAGACGTAAACCGGGACTAACATGTACTTCATCAACCAGTGAGCGTTGATAAATTTCCTCCACAGATAGAAGGGATAGTGGCGATTATCAGCGAGAAGATAAGGATGAGCCAAGCTGCAAACAGTTTTCAGATGAGAACAAAAAAAACAGAGAATGAGAGTTTGTAATAGAAGACATTAAGGTGTTTTGAGAGGTATTCAAGAAATTGAACCTATAAAAGTGTACAGAGGCAAAACCGGCTATTAAAGCCACAAGAGTTAGTAGAAGGCGTAAGGGCCAATTTCTACAGAGCTCTTGGAGCATATTTCTCAGTTGATACTGTAAAAAGTGCAGATACGAGGCTAAAATACATTATCTGCGCAAAATGTGGTGAAGCTACATGAGCCTCTTTTGCACCTGCGATATTTCATAGACTAAGCCTGCATTTGTTTTCATTAAGCGATATGTACAAAAAATATCCTTAGATAATGTAAGTGATAAGGAACATGTTTGCTTATGCTTGAGAAAAGCAATATACCTGAAGTATCCTCTGTTGAAGAAAAAGATTTACCACGGTCAAAACGGCCTCTAGTATCCAAGCTGCTATCAAATTTTCTTTTTCTAAGATTTGATCTCAGAGTTGCTTCTTTCCTATCAATGGACTGATGCAAATCTTGATTTACTTTTTGGTTTTCCTTTTGCCTCGGCGAGTCAAGAGTAAAGTCTAAAACACCTGAGCAAGCAACGAAAAGCATCCAGACTACATTTGTTTGTCGGATAAAAATTGCTAAACTACCAAACTGCAAGGACAAAAACATAATTTGTAAACGTATTTGTAATTCTAACAACAAAACTAAAAAAAATGGTTCAAATGACTTACCAAAGCACTGAGAATATATCTTTTTCTCAAACAAGCGAGGTACATGGCAAGAAAAGCGGTTAGAGACGCAACATCTGTATAGTAGAGGAAAGTGAAGAACCAATGGAGAGGGTAAAGCGACATGAGCAGCGCCATTAAAGTTGCTTTTCTATCACTGAGATTAGGCCCCAAGAATCTGATAATCTCATACACGAGAACTCCACACAATACTGCGAAAACAGCATTAATAGAACGCAGGACAGACGTAGAACAAGCTTCTGAAAAGGACTGAGAAGTAGTTTTCATCAACAACATTCCTGGAAACAAAGAAGCAACATGTGCAAGTGAAAGAAAGTACCTGCAAAAAAACAAAAAATACAAATTTTTGAATCTCATATATAGTGGTAAGATGATGCAGTAACAACACAAACCGACATAAAAAAACACAGTGAAAAATCTAGACTCTTGAAGAAAACTACTTAAGAATCTACATAAGGGATGGTTCAAGAGAGCATTACAATCCAGGTGGGGTAGTGATCATTGGATCCCAGCTCCTTAGATTCCCATTGCAGTATTGCTTAGCCTGAGGTACATGGAATATCTCGTCCTGCAAAACTCACGGATGCAGTAATCAAAACAAATCACAGAGATAAGAGAATGTTTCGCAGATTGTATTGAGACCCTAAGTTCGAAAAAGGTTTTTTTTTTATTTTACCATGTAGGGTTCGGGAACAATGTGGTTGACGATAATCGACATGGGAATCACCCACAAGCTTGTGATAGCTGCAACGGCTAATTTCCCCATTTCTTTCCTTCAATTCCCCAAAACAAAAAAATCAATCAGATCCAAAACCACCAACACTTTCTTGAGTGATTACATCCACTGATCATCGTGCTTGGAACAATAACAATGAAATCAAATTTTCCCGGAAAATTGAGAGTGAGCTGGAGACGGTGGATTTCGATTGACGAGCGAGAAGGAAGAGTCAACCGAAATCAACGGATTGAAATTGGGCTTTACTAGTTTTATGGCTAAAGCCCAAATCATTTTGTAACGAAAAAGCCCTGTATGGATATATAATTTATAACTCCCACTACCTTAACAAGTAATATATTTCGATTAGACCTCAATGTTTACATTAAAAACCAAGTTTGACCCAAACTTTTGCGGCGAGATACAAATAGTGAAAAAGATATACAGTTTCAATCGAAGGAAACAAATTCATAACTAAACGACATTTCATATATACGTTAAAGTATTTGCATTTTATTACTTAGACCAATTATCCACTTTATAATTGTTTTACATACAGATATCTTTCTTTCTTTTTTGGTGATAAAGCACACCCAATGTCATGACTCCGAATCAGTTTGTTCGTATTAGGTTTCTTTCCAAATTTAGTTCCATAACTTTCAAAGTATTTTAACAAATCACCAATTTTGTATTTTGAGAATGGCTCATCTGTAGTTTTTATAGTTCAACGAAATCTCTTGAGAATATCAAAATTTTATTATTTAGTATCCAATTGTTATATGTTTTCGAGGTTTATAAATATAACCGAATCGAATTGAAATTAACTATCAAATCCATTTGGTAGAAATAAAATATGCAGCTGTGTCTTGAAAAGCGAAATTTCATTACATTATTCATGTAAACAATGTAACTTCCTTTATACTATACATAGTATTAAACTTCGAACATAAAAAAATGGATAAATATTAGAGGAACAAGAGTAAGCATGTCCTACAGAACTGGACAACAAAGCTGTCTCGTGTCCTTAAGAATATACACTGCAAAGCGATTTTCATCAAAAGATGTGGGAATCATGCGCAAATAAAAAAGCTTTTAAGATTGATATTAGCATTTAATCAGAGTCTCTGGACCCGGATCCCAAACGGTATCTAATTTCATACTAGTATATGTTTTGACTTTAATTTATATTACTAGTATTCCGGAGGAAAACTCCACAAATAAGCTGTTTTCTGTTTTGTTTACAGATGGAGAACTAAATTGACCAAAAAATTAATTAGCCCTAAAAACATAATCATTGATTTAAAAAACTTATACGATGGTTCATATGGTAAACAAATTTTAAGAGAATTTTGATTATTTATGACATCAAAACGCAGTTCGTTGAAAAAGAAAAAAAAAAATCTGTCAAAACTTTACAGTTTAGTTTGCTTAGTATAAAGTTAATTTTATGATGGATGGCACACTGAAATTGATTTTAGAACTTCATTTGTGAAATGGAATAATGTCCTCAATATGTTACCTTAATAATTATTACTTAGACAGAGGGGATTTTAAAATAAGGTGGTAATTACCTGATTTTATATGCCTGCAAAGCTAAAAGGAGCCCCATTTATCTATTAAAAAGAACAGGGAGGTGAATAATAGTTTGATAACTTGTTACTGACGAAGATCACTAGATAACGTGGGTAAAACCAATAAAAAATAAATGGTCCCAAATTTTGCATGTGGGATTTGATTCAAATATGTCTAAGCAGCATCGATTGATATCATAAAGTATCATATTTTTTCTCTCCATTTGTAAAAAGCATACCACCTTTGCTATATAAAATGAGAGAACCCACCTATTGTAATTTTATATATAATGTTTCTTGATGAATTTTCGTTAACTTGGTTTCGATTTTAGTTTATCTGTAATCAGTATGAAATTAATAGGAACCCTCCTGCTTATAGGATTTGTTAATTAATGATATCAAACTTTTAGAAATTATTAAAAAAAAAATAAGCATATCAGTCTCTTTCTTTTTTTGTTTAAAGTATATTAGCACACAGAAAGTTTTATTTTAACTTTAAAGCAGGGCCAGAGGCCAAGCTGGGCCTAAGGCAACACAAATTTTTGTTTTTTTATAAGCATCAAAAGAACATCAAAATTTTTTTAAAAAATATTTATAAAATATTAAAATTATAAAAACAAATTTAGCATAGGGCATCAAAATTTATTTGACCGGTAATGCTTTAAAGTGAACTACAAATGTAATAACAAACATAAACTTGTTAGTTTATTGCTTTGAAATGGTTCGTGATTTTACGATTTTTTTTTTCAGATTGTGGTGAATGTGAAAACATCTTTGCAACTCTCTCTCTCATGACTAGTAATCTAGTATAAATTATAAATTCGTACTTTAAATTGAGAACTTTTTATCGTAAGTTTTTTGACTCATTAAAAATTTAAATCGTATTAAGATAAAAAAAAAAACAAAAACAAAAAAACAAAACGTGAAAGATGGAGGACATGATGATCAACCATGTGCGTAGGCATCGCCACCACATGTCTCGTTCCAATCTTTCATTATCCCTCGTTAATCCATTTAATTTACTCACTTAATCCATACATAATCCCCTAATATAATATCATATTTTACGTCTTTATTCATATTTTAATTATTAATTTGGAGGGTGGTGCTGGTGGTCGTCGTTTTAGAGAGGTATGGGAAGTTTACCAAATCTGTAGTGGTTCACATTTTACGGCTGAGGAATCCAAAGTTAAAATGTTCCACTAGTATCAGGAATAAATTTATTTAATGAACAAAGTCCATATTTTCAATTTTCATGTTAACAACAACAGTAACAAATTATTAATATTAAATACAAAAATGAAAGAAAAACACGCATTTAAAAAAAAGTGTCGATTGTCATAGATTTTCACATTAAACGTTGCGTCTGAAATTTGAAGATCTCAGAATTAAGGTTGTGATTAGTAAATAGTAATAGTCATATCCTAAATTACATTTCATGGTAATCGATATCTTGAGTGATGCATTCTATCATATAGAAAGTTAAAATAAAAACAGTATATTTTAAATAATTCGATACATGTCAAAGTTGGCTTGAAAACGTTATTATTATTTTTTCGAAATTACGGAAATATTCTAATAGGTAGAAATACATCAAAAATACATAATAAAAATCCCATCTCTTGATGCAAATGTTACATATAATAGATTTTTACTGCACATAAATTTGAACTTGAGGTTCATCTAAAAGTTTATATAAATTTGTACCAATAATTCGTTTTTATATTCCAATTCTCAAGTATGACATCTTAATTACATGACACAAAAATACTAACTATGAATTTCTTTTGGGTCATACAATTTGAGAGACTAGCGAAGTTGAAATTACACTTTAATTAGATTTAAAGCCTCAAGTAAGCTAGAAAGAGTAAAAAATGACATAAAAGAGCTAATGCACTATATAGAGTATTAGTTAATTTGGTTACGGTCACCATACTCTCCTCGATTGCGGTAACTTCCTCCTTCAACATCTTATAAAGTAATTTAGAGTTAAACATCATTTTTGTTAAAAAACAAAAAAAAAAAAAAAACATCATTTTTGTTATGAGAAGCATGCAACAAGTTTTTTTTTGAAATATATAGAAAATTAAAGAATTAAACATTCTCGTGTTTGATAATGGAGAAGTATCAGCAAATTAATTAGTATGAAGTCAATTATTAGTTGGTGCTTCATTGCTTGCGTGCACGATAAAGGAAGCATTGCGAAAATTATTTCCTTCCTTTTTCACGATATTGACCAGAAAAATTGATACGACATCGTCTGACGAAACAAGAGAAACTCAAACATACAAGCCCAAAATGTATTGCGAGGTCCCATGCAAAGCAACGGCACGTGCGTCTGATTTGCATCAAAGTTTGTGGAGACATTTTTTACCTTCTCGTTTTTTGTTTCTTCTAAAATACTACCTTTTAGTTTTCTTCGATATGCATGTTCATTTTCCGTTTAATCTTCAAAAAAATCTTAAATTATACAAATACAAGAATGCAAATGATCAAGTCAAAGTAGAAAAAGAGGGATCTTGTTTTATAAATTATATACCGACATCGTTTTTTTCTCAAAGAAAACAAGTCTAATCTAATCAATGAAGTTACCTTGAAAGTTAAAGTTCGAAGAATTAAATTTTGGACGTTTTTAATGGTCAATTCTCTGTGAGTCTAACTCAAACATTGATTGTCGTTAAGACAGTTCTTTTTCTTGCTGAGTGCAAAATTTACATAGAATGGCATAACACACACATATGTGCTTAATAATTAGCATATAAATATATAAAGAAAAATCAAATAAACTTCTCTCTTAGAAAGAAAAAAAATCAAATAAACTAAAGTTTTTTTTTGTATCCCGCCACTTGGGAGACAGATCACTAGTTAGTTGAAATGGTGGCTTTCAAGTTTCGGATCCAACGCATGTTCTCTCTCCTTCTTTTCTCTTTCTCTCTCCTGAATTTATCTCTTTCTCCTTTCTCCTTTCTCTCTCTCTCTCTATCTCTCTCTAGTTTTGCCTAATGGCAGAGATCTGCTGCGTCAAGGAGATCCAAGAAGAAGACGTAGAGAAGATCCGGTTACCGACCCGACCCGTATTGGACCTCGCTCATCACGAAGATCCAACGCTCAACAACGACGATGGGTGTAAGACTCCAACATCGTCTGCTCACAAGATTCCAGCGGCGAAGTATACGTTATGCCCACCAGCTCCGAGAAAACCGAAACCGAACCGGTCTTCCGGGATGAAAAGAAAATTGACGCCGGTTAATGTTGTTAACCGTATACCGATTGATCTGACCCGTGAGATCGAGATGTTCTTCGAGGATTTGGACCGCAGGATCAAGAGGTCAAGGAAACAATAAAAAGAAGACCACGATTATTGATCCTTTCTAATTTATGACTGTGTGGTGGTAATCGATCCTTTAAATTTGTCCTTCATTTTTTTTTTTCATTTTCTGTATCATATATGTGGCATGCTGATAACAATAAAACTATATATGATCACATTATGAATCCTTTAGTTTTGATTTATGCCACAAAAAAAAAGTCAGAGCTCTCACTATAGCTTAGTTACTTGTTTTCAACAATAATCTACGTTTTCAGTAATCAAAATTTAATGTTTTCTTTTCTGATTTGAATTTTTTTTAGTATTTAGAGAAAATATAGGAAATACTATTAGTGATATATTTCTTTCGTAATTAACATAGTCAAAACAAACCGTAAAATCTAACTTTTGTAATTTATCACCGATATATATTGTTGTCTATATATGCCTTTCTCTGAGAATCAAAGATTTAATAAGAAAAAACATGAATCCATAATTTTTTATGTAAGTTTGTCTGTAAACAGAATGATATCTCAAAATTGACTTTTCCGCAAAATATTATCTTAGGGTACTTCTAGTTTTTTCTTTTTTGGTTCAAGCGTTAAAATATTTCTAGTTTTTATTGCTGATTAATTAATATCACGTATATTCAATACACCAAAAACACGTCCATATATACAACAATGGGCTCGCCCAAAAAACAATTTCAGCATATACTTGGTTTGTATCATGTCATTTTTATATTGCCAGACACAAATTTTTATTATATTATTTTAATACATATAAAATTTTGTTTCCCTTTGAAAATATATGATTTTTAAATAGAATTTCGGGGTCGTTTTTATATAGTATCAAGGTTCACATTTTCAACACATCACACAACACAAATCTATACCATATTGAAGTACTTATATATCTATGATTTACCTAATCAGTTTTAAAAAGACCTTAAATATATTTGAGAAGAAAAAACTAATATTTGCGGTGGAAGCAAACATCCTTCGTAAAGGATCATGCTTCCTTCTTTGGGTACACCTTGTTGTGATCGATGAATTGATCAATATTTTATACTTTACTCTATGTATGTGCCGTTAATGTATACCGGGCTAAGTTGCACATCAACCAAGAAGAATATTGTTTAACTCCATAAAATTTTGTTTTTTTAAGTAATTAATTAGATAGTAGATACATATATTCTTCTACTTTCATGAATGCAAATATTAAACTGTTCTGTAACGGAATTCTAATATATTAGCAATAATTAAATCAATAAGTAATTATTGATCTGTTTAGCTAGCTCTTAATTCAGACAAAATGGCCAAAACCTTCCAGTACTTTAAAAAAAAATGCGCGGTGTTTTTAACGATGAAATGCTATGCTAGTTTATTACAGCCAACCCATGTTAAGTTTGGTCTATATAGGTTGGTCTAAAAGGCTACTTGGTTTTAAGGAAAAACTGGTTTGATACAGCTCAGTTCGACGTGTAAACTACTAGTCCAGTCTAGTCTAATTTACTAAGGAGTAAACAAAGTTTTGTTTCTATTATATTATATATATATTTATGTTGGGATGTGATCTCAGATTAGCATTGATAAAGATCTATACCATCATCTAGATTGATTAATCAGATTGGTCTACAAATGATTTTTGTTGAAAAAGTTCGTAGCCAACTCTCTCAGTTATAAAGACTGTTTCTCACATGGAAAAATATATATCATTCATAGTTCATAAACTGTTGCCAAAAACTAAATTTCTATCATTTCAGATAATTTGTAAGGGATTTTTCTACATTTTCTAAAATCTGATTTTCTTGATCGAAGCAACGCATGCTTTTTTTTGTAGACCAATTGTGTTGCTACAAGCTATTGGAGCCTGTCGTCAAACATAATCATACAAAATGACACGTTTGAGTAGATGTTTATAAATGGGCCGCTACTAAAAAGTATCGATCATGGGCTTTTATATGGGCTAATCTACATATATAACAAACGTGGGATCATCAGACATCAAAAGTAACACATGATTTTTACGGATCAGCCATTAATAATGTTAGGGATCCCTTGATTCTCTCCTTTCTACTCCTCTCCCTCCAAAACAAACAGAAGAAGGAAAAAAAAAGGCTCGCAAGAAAAATTTGAATTTTATTTTGGATATGTATAGTTATGGCGACTCGGGATGGCGTAAACGGGAAATTGGAACGGAAGAAGACGATGACGATGAATTGGGCGGGGTTAGGTGAGGTTGAAGACGACGATGATAACTTTTTCGAGAGCTCTAATCGTCTCTCCACCGTCGTACCTGTAGATTTGGCATCATCTTCGGACGAAGAAGCTGAGTTCGATGATTGCCGGATCTCGTTTTCCTCTAACTTATCTTCCGTCTCTCGTGCTGCTTTTGAGCCGGATATGTCGCCGGATTATGATATCTGGATGGCGGCTCCGGGATCTATCACGGAGCGTCGACGTAGGCTTCTTAATGGAATGGGGATTGAGTCGAAGAAGAGTAAGCTCGGAGATATCTCGATCCAGCGCGTGAGCAAACATATGACGGTAGAGTGCGGAGGTGCTCGCGTTATGGATGGAGGCGTTACAGAAGCGAAGGTTGAGGACCCGGATCAAAATTATCCTGTAGATCAACGACGTCGTCGATCTCTACCGGTGTCGGTTTTACTTGTACGGTCTAGATCTGATTCTGATATCGAAGCGTCTTCTGCTGAGAAAAAGAGGAAAGAGGAAATGTTAGGGAAAACGTCGAAATCGCGGCTCACTAGAACTGCATCAGCGATTGGAGCTCCCTGTGCGAGAATCTGTCCATACTTCACCGAAACGCAAGCCTCACCGCCGGACGAACCAAACGGGGAATCTCAAGGGCAACGTAGTGGCGTGATGCTTTCCTCGGTAGTTTCCAATACTCGATTCAGTGCCTTTTTCCTGATAAAGAATCTCGATACTGGCAAAGAGTTCATCGTGAAGGAGTATGGTGAGAATGGAATGTGGAATCGGCTCAGCGATCTTCAAACCGGTAAACAATTGACGATGGAAGAATTTGAGAAAAGCGTTGGATATTCATCTGTTGTTAAAGACCTTATGCGACGAGAAAACGCGAATTCCACTATTGATTTTAGGAAATTCAATTCGTATGTGTCAAAGAGCTTGAGAGTAAGCAAGAAGAGAGGAGCTGCTTTGTTAAAGAACATAAAGGATGTTGCTCATTCAAAGAGCTCTAAGCCTTCAGAGAAAGAGAAGGATCCTAATGGTAGTGGTACCAGTAGTCCGAGAGTAGTGGACCAAAAGTCGGAGAAGAACAATGACCAAACGAATCAATGGGTGAAGGTGAGGCATTCAGGAAAATCTCATAAAGATCTAAGTGCTTTGCATTTGTGCCAAGAGATTCAAGCTCATCAAGGAGCTATTTGGACTATGAAATTCAGTCTAGATACACATTTATTAGCAAGTGGAGGGGAGGATTGTGCAATTCATGTGTGGGAGGTTCAAGAATGTGAAATCATGTCAATGAATGAAGGGAGCTTGACACCGATTCATCCTTCAATCTCTGCTTCCGCTGCTGATAAACCGTCTGCGGAAGGTGATAATGCAGAACTTCCACCTGAGAAGAAGAGGAAAGGGAAAGCTTCATCTACTAAAAAAGGAATTCAGATCCCAGATTATGTCCATGCGCCTGAAACTGTCTTCTCACTATCAGATAAACCAATATGCTCTTTCACTGGCCATTTGGATGATGTTCTGGACTTATCCTGGTCTAGGTCACATGTTAGTTTATGTTCCTTTCTTGCCAACATTGATCCAAGCAAAGATGGATTGCTGTTTCATATACTTAATCATGCCTTCTCATGCAGCTATTGCTTTCATCGTCCAAGGACAAAACCGTGCGTTTATGGGATATCGAAACTCAAAGCTGCCTGAAACTGTTTGCCCACAATGACTATGGTAAGATAACAAGTGTCTTTTAATACTCAAATGCTAATTGTCATATTGTTTTTGGAGCTTTATGCCTTACACTTTGTTTTTCAGTTACTTGTGTACAATTTAATCCATTGGATGAAGATTACTTCATAAGTGGCTCCCTAGATGCCAAGATCCGTATATGGAACATATCAAACCGTCAAGTAGTCGAGTGGAATGATGTAAATGAAATGGTTACTGCGGTTTGTTACACTCCTGATGGTCAGGTACATAATTCTTTTGACTTGACATGCATATACTTGAAATCAACGAGCTCGTATTGACTCTATGCTCCTTGGTACGTAGGCTGCATTTGTTGGCTCACATAAAGGGAATTGTCGGCTTTACACTGCAGAGGGTATATTCGCTAAAGACTTGTTCTATTTTGTAACTATGTTTAGTAATTAACTTTACACTCTTCATGAATTTTGTAAAACCTTTTTCTCTTTTAATTGATCAGATTGTAAGCTGCATCAAACAAACCATATTGATCTGCAAAACAAAAAGAAAGCTCAAGCTAAAAAGATCACAGCTTTCCAGGTTTCACTTCTTTTTTTTTTTTTTTGTTCAAGACGTTTTCTTTGTTGGTTTTGTCAGAGAGGATTTTTCCTTACCTTTTAGTTTGTATGAACAGTTTTCACCGATAAATCCATCAGAAGTGCTTGTAACTTGTGCTGATTCACGCATTCGGATTCTTGATGGTACTGAACTTGTTCAAAAACTCAGAGGTATTTGATTGAAACAATTGATTCGTTTCTTGGTCTGATTTCAAAAAACAAATATTTTAAATCTTGTATTGATCCATAAACCAGGTTTTAAAAACACATGCAGCCAAATGACAGCATCTTACACACTAGATGCTAAACACATTGTCTGCGCAAGCGAAGACTCGCAGGTTTACGTGTGGAAACACGAAGAGCCACGACTAGGAATCACCGGTAGAAAAGCAATCGCCATGTGTACTTCGTACGAAACCTTCCCTTGCAAAGACGTCTCCGTGGCAATCCCCTGGCATGGCGTTGTAAAAGGCTTACCACCACCCACACAAACTCAAGCGAAGAAAAACTCGAAAAAAACTTCCACTTGTACTATACAAGAAAACGCAGGCGGGGGTAAAAAAACCGGCCTCCCACCATTACCAAAGAAAAACAATGAAAATTACAGCGCAGATGGAGCAACAGAACAACATGAAGAAGATGAATCCACGACGCATATTCCACAAAATGAAACAGAGAACAACACAGAAGAGTCATTAAAACCCGGGGATTCACCTTCTATATCGATCTCATCTCGGATTTCTTCTTGGTCTTGGTTTGATAGTAGCGGAAGTCATGTGACGCATTTGGTTCAACCAACGGCTTGGGGAATGGTAATTGTTACTGCCACGATCGGTGGCCAAATCCGGACTTACCAGAATTTCGGATTGCCCCGCAGGGTCGGTCGTCAAGGCTCTCTGTTTTGACGCAATTCATGTACATACGTATGTGTACAGCTCTTACGAAGTTCTTGTATAGTCTAATATGTATATTATATAACCACAGATCAAATGCAAAATATAAAATTGATATAAAAAATATCACAATTTTAAATGCAAAATATATTATTCCTTTTTTTCGTTTTTATTTAGGAGTTGATAATTGTATTTTGTATTTGTGTTTCAAATGTTTTATTCAATAGTTTGAAAATCGTTTTTCTTGCATGAGTTGCATTCATATATGTGATATGGATAATTGAGTCGTGAAGTTGATATTATATGTTTTGTAGAGTTGTACACTTGAGAAACAACGACTAACAAAAGAAGCCCATTTTAAAAAAACGGCCCAATAAACTAGAAACTATGAAGAAACCCACCTATAGAAAAAAAAAAAAAAAACTGCCATAAAAAGAAGCTTCTCCTTCGAGATTGGTAAACCCTAATCCCCATTTATTTTGAGAAGACTATAAAATCACTTTCTGTATCTATCATCTAATCTCCTTTCGTCTCCCTTAGCGGCGCATCTCAAACTCAGGTGCAGGTTAGTATTATTCCATCGAAGAGCGACTGGATATCTCATTCTCCTGAGTATATATTATTCTCTTTCGATAAATTATGAATTCGTTGTGAATTGAATAGTTGGACGGTAGACTCGATGTCGCGATTGAGCAGATTATAGTAGTAGCATAACGTGGCATTGGATTTTAAGAGAAAATCGCCATACAACAAGTAGATCTGAGAATTCTTTTTTTTTTTTTTTTTGAATTTTGCAAAAGAAAATGACGGCTCCACAAGCCAAGACAGGTTTATTCGTCGGGCTAAACAAAGGACACGTTGTTACCAGGCGCGAGCAACCTCCTCGCCCAAACAATAGGAAAGGGGTATGTTCTTGTCTCCTTCATTTTGTGTGGTTCGACCTTTGATTATAAGATTTACTGTAATATAGGTCCATGACATATAATTACGAGAAGACCAGTCATTGCAGACTGTGATTATAAGATTCCCTGCTTTGTTTCTGGAGTTTTAGTAAGAAAACAAATCAATGGAATCTCAATTTCTACAAATTAGAGTAATTCTCAGATATTTTCTTACTGAACAAGTGTATAGCAATTTCTCTTAAAAATTTGGTGAACACATTTCTGATATGGTGAACCACCTGATTATTTTAAAATTTTAAGTTTTTTTTTTATATATATCATTTATTTGTAATCAGAAAACAAGCAAGAGGACTCTCTTTATCAGGAGTCTTATCAGGGAGGTTGCGGGTTTTGCCCCCTACGAGAAGAGGATCACTGAGCTTTTGAAGGTCGGTAAGGACAAGCGAGCTCTTAAAGTTGCCAAGAGAAAGTTGGGAACTCACAAGAGAGCCAAGAGGAAGAGAGAGGAGATGTCTAGTGTCCTCCGAAAGATGAGGTCTTTCTTTATATATTCTCCCTTCTTATATCCTTATATTAACATTCGTTTAATAATTTTGTTCTGCTTCTTAAGTTTTCTTGCTCTTTTGGTTTGGTTTTCGTTGTTACTTTGCAGGTCTGGTGGTGGTGTAACTGAGAAGAAAAAGTGACTCAATGACTGAGTTCGACAGCTAATTAAGTTTTTTTGCCTAATGTTTCTTTGGAAAATCTTTCTGTGGCAAAGATGAATTAAAAGTTAAAACGAAACTGTTATTAGTCAATTGTCTTCTGGTTAACCGGTTCGCCTATCTGGTTTAGAAACAAACATCCTTGATCTCCATTATATAGTCTTTTACAATCGGTCCTACTTCGGGATTTTACAAATATTCGTTACAATGATGTTGTGCTTGAAAGTTGAAAGTGTTGTTTATCTTTATAAGTAGTGAGGTAAGCACAAATTAATTTTATGTGACATACTTAAAGGATGTTATGACGAATATTACAATTAATCCTCGTGTGTTTTCTTAAGGACCAAGCAACTTTGCATGGGCCGTCATCATCATCCGTCACAATCATCTATTTATCGGCATATCGATTTGACTTAAGATAAAAAAAAAAAGTAAACAAACACTACAATAATCATTTTCAGTATTTGCAATGGCATAACAATTTGTCCTCCCCACCCCCCTCCTCAAAGTCATATATACTCTTAACCCTCCTGATTAAAATGTAACTCATAGACTAATCAGTATTGTAACAAAAGAACTTTGCAACAACAAAAAAAAAAAGAAATTGAACATATTAATATATATATGAATATGTATATAGATGTGTGTATACGTACGTGTGTTACATCTGGTTCTTAGTTATTGGTCGAGTTAAAAAGGAAACCAACTTGAGGTGCATGGCTTGTGTTATTAAAGGAAATTAAATTGTTTTACAAATTGGAAAATGATTGGTGCATGTACCAATCAAATAACACACATATATACATTCAAATATGTTTACAATTGAACGTAAAAGTGGTGAATAACCTAAAGCCCGTCTTAATTGTGGGCAACGATAGGGACAAGTGAACAAAAGAAAACTTATTTTACCAGTAAACAGACAAATTAAGATAATATATGTATATTTAAAGTAAGGAAAACAAAATCAATATTTACTTACTGATTATTCATTTACATCCTAAATTTGAGATAACACAATGTTTCTACAACTCATAGAATCTGGATAATCTTATCTTATCTTATCCTGTGAACACAGTTTATTCTGACAAAACAATATATAGGACTCGAAAAACTTTATAGAGTTTAAACATGTGAATTGGCTTGAAAGGTATATTTTGGAAATAAAACTTATTATTTTATTTTGTAGTTTAATTGACCTTTATTAAAAAGAAGAAGCAGAAAAAGGAGTAAAATTGACTAAATCGAAGAACCCATATATAATATATGTGAACACAAGAGTGGTTATGTAGTTAACTATATTTATTAGTAATTGTTTTAAATCCATAATCGTTAGATTAAAAACGATTATATGAGGAAAATAGAGGGAGATTGTCAATGGTAATGAGAAGTGTAGGCGTAGGAGTTGCATAACGTTGTTAAGGAAATCGTCGACAATTTTACTTAGCCATATCAAAAAGCTACCAGATCGAGGGACCCTCGATGTTTTTCCTTTTTGGGTTGGCCAAGATATATAATAAGAAATATAATAAATAAGATATTGGTAGAGAGAGGACATACTATTATCGAATCTTCGTTTTAGTTACAAAATTTGATAGGACAACTAAATATTCATCACATGTACTACTATATGGGACAATGGGTCATAGTCCAATATTCACATTTTTTGAATAATTGAATATTTGGATTTTGTCAATACTACTCTACAAAATCATTTTCATATAATAATATATTTTTAAAAGAAAGCATACAAAATCAATAAATAATTAAATAATTATTATTTGTTAAATAAAGTCATGTTATATCTTGCAGTTATTTATGTATAACATGTTTCGATGTATATTTTATAAAAATATATTATCATCTCACTGTGTGTAGAATTCCAGGTGGAGGTGGTTAATCAAATATTCGATTAAATAATGGGTTATCCAAAACATAAACAAAAGTACTACGTGAAATATTCATTGACCTCAATAAAACGTTTCCTTCAGTTATATCAGTACATAAACAAAAATACCACGTGAAATATTCATTGTTCCATAATTACTCAACGTGTACTGATATCACTCAATAAACCTCCTAGCTAGCTAGAAGATGTTAACAGATTTTGTAATAAAATATTCATCTAGCTACTATATCAATTTTAGTTAATTACTATGTATAAATTTGGGGTTGGGATGTCCAGCGAGCTAGTTCAATTTGGCTCAGCTTCATGAACTTCAGTATTTTATGGCTCAGCTCAACTTATTTATTATATAAGATTTATATATTTTAATTAACTTTAATTCAGATTGTTTTGATTATGAAGTAAATAAGTCAGTTTGCGAGACAATATTAAAATAAATTTAGTAATTAAGATAATCAAAATTAAAACTTAAAAATAAAAAATAAAAGTTATACAAAAAGAGAAAGACGTAATTCCTGTAAACTTTTATCGTGTGTATATAATGAATTATAACCTCTATATTTCTAATTAAATTAAAATTCTAAAACTAAATTTTATTTATATCGAGGCATATATGCCTTCCTTCTGAATTTGTGGCGTTGTATCGCTGGAAGGTTTATACATCACCAATACTATAGTTTTCGAAAAATTGAATGAATTTGATTTTAGAATGTAATGATATTTAAGAGAGTGTTTAACATTTTAAAATATAAATGTTTAGGTATTTTATAATTGGCTTTAATATTATCGAAAACTGTATTATTAATTTTATTTTATAATTTTTTGATAATTGATTAAGTTATTTTCATTGGTACTTTTTGAAAAAATATATGTCCTAATTCTTATTTTTTAAACCAAAAAATCATAAATTTTAAAACAAAAAAAATACTAATTAAGATCATCAACATTTTAGTATTATCACAAGATGGATTATAATTTGGAAAATAGTAATATTTTAGAAAATCAAGCAAACCGAACCGTACCAATTAAATAAATCTGAAATTTTTGTACCCCAGAAAAAAAACAATAATATTTTTTGTGAGTTAAGACAACAAAGCATTAATTTGATGATGTGTTAAAACAGTGAGTTTAGTTGTCAGTCATATGTAAGAAAAACCAGAAGTACACAATAACATATGTTTTTTTATTTGGCTCAAATTCTCATGCGTGCATCGGTGCGCGTGCAATTTCAAGATCGAATCTCTTGGTCCTCGCGCGTGGGTCCCGCATCTCCTGACCACACCGTTACTTTTGTCGCCTAGTGGTCCGTGCATGTCACGAGCCTCTTGCTCTCTCCCAAGGCGCGTTGGTGTTTTCCTTTTCTCAATTGTTTCCGACATTGATTCGGTCGTCGTTACGACGTTATATGTCAGTCTCTTTTACTATTTCTCTGAAATTCTTTCAAGAAATATTATATTTTATACACATACTATGATTTTCTGTGTTAGAGCTTGAGCTGTTTTATTAACTTCTTTTTCTATGGTTCAAAAATTAACTTCAATATTGTTTTTTTGTCAATATTATTCTATTAGTTTCTATTTTTTTGTATTATGTTCTATTATGTTATGTTATATTCTGTTCTATTATGTTTTTATCTTGTTCTATTTTGTTCTGTTCTATTATGTTCTATTCTATTATATTCTGTTCTATTATGTTCTATTTTTATTCTATTCTGTTCTATACTATTATATTATGTTCTATTATGTTCTATTCTATTTCTATTTTATTATATTCTATTTTATTTTATTCTATTCTATTTTATTCTATTCTATTATATTTTATACTATTCTATTTTATTCTATTATATTATATTCTATTATATTCTATTCTTTTTTTATTTTGTTTCTATTTCTATTATATTTCAATTTTATTTTATTCTATTCTATTTTATTTCTATTTTATTCTATTCTATTTCTATTCTATTCTATTATATTTTTATTTTATTTCTATTTTATTTCTATTCTATTTTATTTTTATTATATTTCTATTTTATTCTATTATATTATATTCTATTCCATTATATTTTATTTCTATTATATTTTATTCTATTCTATTTTTATTCTATTATATTTTATTCTATTCTATTTCTATTCTATTCTATTTTATTCTATTCTATTTCTATTCTATTCTATTTTATTCTATTTTATTCTATTCTATTTTATTCTATTCTATTCTATTTTATTCTATTCTATTTCAATTCTATTCTATTCTATTATATTTTATTATATTCTATTTTATTCTATTATATTCTATTCTATTATATTCTATTCTATTCTATTTCTATTTCTATTTTATTCTATTTTATTTTATTTTATTCTATTTTATTTCTATTCTATTCTATTTTATTCTATTTTATTTCTATTCTATTTTATTTTATTCTATTTTATTCTATTATATTCTATTTCTATTTTATTCTATTTTATTCTATTCTATTTCTATTATATTCTATTCTATTCTATTCTATTCTATTTCTATTATATTCTATTTTATTCTATTCTATTTCTATTCTATTATATTTTATTATATTCTATTTCTATTCTATTCTATTCTATTCTATTCTAATCTATTTTATTTTATTCTATTTCTATTTTTATTCTATTTTTATTTCATTTCTATTTTATTCTATTATATTCTATTTTATTATATTTTATTCTTTTTATTTTGTTTCTATTTCTATTATATTTCTATTTTATTCTATTCTATTATATTATATTATGTTCTATTTCTATTATATTCTATTCTATTCTATTCTATTCTATTCTACTCTATTCTATTCTATTTCTATTTCTATTCTATTTCTATTTTATTCTATTCTATTCTATTTTATTCTATTCTATTTCTATTCTATTATATTCCATTCTATTCTATTTCTATTTCTATTATATTTCTATTCTATTCTATTCTATTATATTTTATATTATTCTATTTTATTATATTATATTATATTTTATTATATTTTATTTTATTTTTATTTTGTTTTTATTTCTATTATATTTCTATTTTATTTTATTATATTCTTTTCTATTCTATTCTATTTCTATTATATTTTATTTTATTCTATTTCTATTCTATTCTATTTTATTTTATTCTATTTTATTTTATTCTATTTTTATTCTATTTTATTTTATTCTATTCTATTTCTATTCTATTCTATTCTATTCTATTCTATTCTCATCTATTTCTATTTCTATTTCTATTCTATTCTATTTTATTCTATTCTATTTCTATTCTATTCTATTATATTATATTTTATAATATTCTATTTTATTTTATTCTATTATATTTTATTTTATTATATTCTATTTTTTTTTATTTTGTTTCTATTTCTATTCTATTTTTATTCTATTCTATTCTATTCTATTCTATTTCTATTTCTATTTATTATATTATATTCTATTATATTTATATTTTATTCTATTATATTTTATTCTATTCTATTATATTATATTTTATTCTATTCTACTCTATTCTATTTCTATTTCTATTCTATTTCTATTTTATTTTATTTTATTCTATTCTATTCTATTCTATTTCTATTATATTTTATTCTATTCTGTTTCTATTCTATTCTATTTTATTTTATTCTATTTTTATTATATTTTATTTTATTATATTTTATTTTTATTCTATTCTATTTTATTATATTCTATTATGTTTTATTTTGTGTCGACCAATCTTGTTTTGTCGTTTTCGATCGAAACCGATATGCGTTATCGACGATCATGCATGCATTGTACCAAATAAATCTAATAATGTATTTGGCGGGTTGGTCTCCACTACAAATATACCTATATTAATATATACACACTCGAAATAAATATTACAATTAAGTCATGTATACTATGGAAAATTATAAGCAAAAATTTATAGTATATACTTTAAATAACATCAGGCAGCAGACAAAAAGACTTTTCGGGAGTCACAAAGAACGTTCCTTTGCAGAGCATATGACGAAATCACTGTCCCTTGCTACTTCTAGTTTTCTACACTATATATTATTATGTAATCACCATGATTGATGGACTTAATATATAACACAATTACACTGATCATTCTAAAGTTAATCACATTAGACGGTTATATGTATGTCTATATTGTTTTGCTAAGTACAAAAAAATTAATATATAGTATCTGATATTAATTAAGATCATCGCATGTACATGAACATGAATTTACTAATTGTTACTAAATCGTCTGTAAGTAGTTATAGTGTCTAAACAATCTATGCATATATAATATGAGTAGTTACTAATTGTTATATATGTATAGTATATATAATATATGGATATATCATAAGCTAATTATGATATCGAAACAACATATAGAAAATTTCAAGAATTAAATTTATATTATAATTAAATTTATATTATAATGTCGTAGTAATGCGTGTTAAATTACAATTTTACTTCAAAATACATACGAATTCGAGTATACGTAGTTTAGTTAGATGTTTAAATAGATAGCTTGTAGATAAAGTCTCAAATAGATTCTTCTTTGCTTTACATCAAAATCATCAAAAGTCTAATTAAAGTATTCCGTAAAAGACTCTATAATTTAAAAAACTGGAATAATTAAAACTATGCGGACTTTGGGCAGATTTCATAAGCTCGAAAAGGTAAAAGAAATAATCTTCTAATTTGTGATATTAGACCCAAAAGCTCACCACAAGAACACTCAGTAATGACATGGTTCATATATGGCTTAATAGGAAACATAAAATACTTGCAAATCACCTAAACTAGAATTAATTCTTAACCAATATCCCTGTAATGAAATACTTTACTGTAATTTTGCAACAGATAAATCTTGTGACAGAATTTTAGGGTGCAAATACAACAACTTAGCATTCCATTTTAGTTTCGACATAATTTAATTACGATGGAAAAAGTGTGATACTTTCTCATGGTTATACTTCCAAATTTTTTGTCTCATTTCTAACAAAAAGTGCATTATTGATATTTATGTCTTCTCGTAGCTAGTGATATAGTTCATAGCTATAGTCGATCGTGGCGATAGACATACTTCTGATTTATGTGCTGCAATAATCTAAGTTGGTTAGAGATTTTGATTGTATAATGAGCAACAAGAAGATTGAACCTCATTTAATATTTTAAAAGTCTAATTGATGGAACATACTTCACTCATTGAAAAATGAAATTCGCAATAGAAGAAACCCTAATTTTAAACCTGAAAAAACAACCAAGAGAATCCAAAAACCAAAAAAAAAACCAAAACTAGTAGTTGTAATATAATATTAAAAACAACAACCTACAAGATCGATCGATGTACTAACTTCCAACTAAGTACATAAGATCATACCACTCCCAAAAAGAAATTAATAAAAGTATCGTCATCACATAGATTCGATTTTTAGAGTGAAGCCTGATTATATATTGCTAGTAGAAGAATAACTGAAGTTATTAGAAACATCACTCCACGAACTAGTTGTTCCGGCTGCGGTTGATGCTGCAGTCCCATGAATATTCCAAAGCTGTTGTTCGTTTCCAAAAAGTTGTCTGGACATGTTGAGTTGGTTGTTACTATCTTCCATTTTCACTGAAGCTAATCGCGACGCGGTGGCTGTAACCATAGCGGATGAAGCAGAAGAAGAAGAGGAAACAAGGTTATGGAAGTTGTTCTTAGGTCGGTACTGACCCGACCCGGTGACTAATCCGTAACCCAGATTCTGCTGCTCCATACCCGTTTGATTTTGATGATCAAACGGGTATAACCCGGAAGATGAAGAATTGTCTAAACCACCTAGCAAAGGAAGTTGGTGATGCGTTGTCGGGGACCTCCACTGGTCAAAACCGGTCAAAAGACCCGAAGCTCCTCCTCCACCGCTTCCGCCGCTGCTTCCACCGCCTATATGATAAGAAGGTGCTGAAACGGCGCCGTATTGTAAGGTGAAGTTGTCAGTGAAGTCTAAAGGAGGCATGAGCTTGAGAGGAGGCAAAGATGATCCAAGTCCAAGTATGTTTTTGTTATTGTTGTTATGATAATGTCCGGGGATCAGTCCGGCGTTGTAAGAAGATAGCAACGAGCTCAGAGAAGTAGACGAAGAAGGTGGACCCATCTGATTATTAGCCATGGCTCGGTGTTGGTATTGGTCGTTGCTTGTGGTGCTATCTTGTGACTTACTGTTACCGCTACTGCTGCTACCGCCGCCTCCACCACCGCCGCTGTTTTTGGTTCTTTTGTTTCTACGACAACCACCACCAACAGGAACGCTCCTTAGAGCGCCGCCCCGTGTCCAGTAACGGCGGCAGGATTTGCAGAAATGGCGAGGTTGAGTGAGACTGTAGTTGTTGAAGTAACAGAATTTGGTGTTGGTTGAGTCACATCTTGGACATCTTAAGGCTGTTTCAGGCAGTGGTATGTTGGCTAGCCTTGCCCTTTCCGCCATCGAACCTGGCCGGATTATTCCGCCAGGTCCACCGGGACCACCACCTCCTCCACCGTTACCGTTGTGGTGAAGCGGTGGAGGCGTTTGTTGCGGTTGCGGTGGGAGGGGATGAGGAGGGAGAAATTGCTGGCTGATGTTGCTGTTGTTTCCCGTGAATCCAACGGTGGTTGTGATCGGTTGATGCTAAAGAGAGGAAATAATTCGAAAAAGTTTTTAGAATTTGGAAAAAATTAGTGAAGAAAAGAAAGAATTAATTTTATGAGTATATTCAAATTCAACCACAGATATGCAAAGATTAAAAGTGACAAAAGGAACAAGAATATTATTATCCTCTTTTTCTTGTTTGATTAATCCTCTCTTTACTTATATTATTAATAGTTTCTCGAGTACACATATAAATTATAAAACCAAGAAATTCCCAATCAAGAACTTACTTGTTGTTGCCAGTTTGATGAATCAGGATAAGTGGGAAATGAAGAAAAAACCATATTTGATCTTTCTTCCTTAATGAGCTTTTCTCTCTTTGGTTTTTTGTTGTCTTTTTGTTTTTGAGCAAATAAAGGGATTAAAGCTGGGATTTTTTTTTTTTGTGGTGAAGGCTTATGTAAAGAAGTGGAGAATTACATCAAACAAACAAAAAAAAAAAAAACAAAGGGAAGAGCTTTAGAGAGAGAAAAGAAGAGAAGAGGAGAGCTTAGAGAAAGAGAGAGAAGGCAAAGGTAAAGGAATAACCTTTATTCATATATATACATACCCACGTATACATATGGAATATGTTTGAATATTATATTAATTGTGTATAGATGAATAAAATAATATTTGAGTGTGTCCACAGTGTTATTGTGAGGCTCTTTTTGTTTTATATATATTTACGCACATTTGTTTAGGGTTTTGAGAAGGTGGAGCAGAGGGAGTGTGTCTACTTGCTTAACTCATAAGTTTCTTTGTGATTCTCTCTTTCTGAAAATAGTGCTACTTCTGTACTGTGTGCTATATATAACTATACTCATTTAAATATTGAACGATTGTGTTATGAAAGTCAGTCAAAATTATAACAACTGGTTTTAATTGATTTTTTTTGTATATAAAATGACAACACCAATTTCAGATACCCAAAAAGAAAGATAACACCAATAACGAAAATATCAATATGTCATGAACTTTACAAACATATTTATTAGTCTACAAAATATCAAAGTCAATATAAGACAGTTAGGGCTAATTTATAGTCTCTATTAAATTAAAATACGGATGCGGATTTGTATATATTATTTTATTGAATTAGCTAAAAAATCATTGATAATTTTGACAAAGTGAAATGGTGCTCTCTATTTTCATATAATACATATTTCATGCCATGTATTATCATAAATATTCACTAACAGAGTTTTTTAGATCAATAGCGTTCAAGAAAATGTATGAGTAATATTTTGTTTTTTTTTTGTCAACCAAGTTTCTGAGGAATTTAATTGTGTTCATATGCCAAAAAAGGAATTCGGGACAATAATTTTGTTGAAAACTTTCGTTAACAAAAACAAAAAAATCGTTAAGAACTTTAGTACATACACCCCAGCGTTGATTGATTAAGTAATTAGACATTTATCTTAATAAGTAGTAATAATTAAAGGGGGAGAAGGTTAGACTAAATGGGCCAACACTAACTAGTAAATAATAGTAGATGAGATGACTACAAAGAAATTGAGATTGAGTAGATTAAGTTAGTGAAAAACAATACTTTAATGTTATAAATACAAAAAAAAATGATTATGTATTTGTATTGTATATATTAGTATTAATTATAAAAAAAAACAGTCCAACATTCTTCCCAAGTGTCCCCAACCAATTTCGCTTCTTTTTCCCCTCGAACCGCCGCGATGTCTCTTTTTTTTTTTCCTTTTTCCCCAAAAAAAAAAGAATATTTGTTTGTTTTTTGCATGGGAATTGGAAATTTTGAATTTTCATAGCATAAGTGTCATCAACGCGCCAATTTAATCACGTAACGGAAGCTAACTAAGTTGCCTTTTTCTAATCTCGATAACTAACTAAACCGGGAACTAAATTTGTTTGATTTTACAGTCTTGAATACAGAGAAAGAATATAGCCAACCGATTCAGTTTGTTAAAATCAACAATCTCAGATAAAACTAAACCGAATCGGTTTTCTGGAACAATCTCAGATAAAAAGAGTAAACCGAATCGTTTTCTGGTAGAAAATTTCAAGAAGTTCCATTTGAAAAGGAAAAATTGGATAAACAAACATTTGTTGGCCTACGAATCATAATTTTACAGTCTCTCTCAAATGACACTAAACCAGATGTATAACTTTTTAGTATACCAATTAAATCGCTTCTTCTTCTTCTTCTCTTCTTTCATGAGGAATTGGGAACATAATCACGGTTTTCTCGGTCAACGAGTATCAATGGATCCCGAGTTCCAGCAAACCGGGCCTGAGGTTCCAGAAGCAATGCAAGAACTGGAGGATGAATGATCAGAAGAGTGTTGAGATTGATGATGTGTAGACGAAGAAGAAGAAACTCTGTTTTGCTGCAGCTTGTGTTCTTGCATCATTTTCAATATGTAAGCATCGTCATGGACCGAGAAAGGCGTGCTGTTCACAGCAAAGAAAAGATTTGTCAATACCAGAGAGATAGCAAAATTGATTTTGATTTCGGAAAATAATGTTGTTTGGTAGTGTACCTATTGAAGTCGAGGTGAACAAGTTGCATATCTTCAGAAATCTCGATTTCGACTACTGCATTAGGATTTGTCTATAGAGAGAGAGATTCAAGATGGAGATAGATTACGATATCGAAAGACGTGAATAAGAAACTAAGGGAAGAGATTTTGAAGTACCTCAAGAAGGATGAATGGTAAAGAAAATCCTTCTGCTGGGCCTTCAGTCTTCACAACCATCTCCTGATTTCTCGAAATAAGACTCTCAAGACTTGAGACCTGACAAAATGATTTTTGAGGAAACATATAAACAAAAGATTGAAAGATGGTTAATATTTCATCAAGACAAACAAAAAAAATGACTCAAAGATGCAGTTACTACTCAATGCTAGGTTCAAAGTAGACGGATGTTTTACAGATTTTAAAATAACTGCAAAATCAATAGCTTTTCGCCATCTCTTGAAATGCATAACAAGAACTCGATTTGTAAAGGTCTTGCATATAGATTTCCTTTAACATAAAAAAAAGAAGAGAATCACCTTTTCTCTCAATTCTTTAAGAAAAGCAGCCTTCTTTTGCACACTATTCATAACCTTATTTCGATCCATCTGCAAATGCGAGTATCAGATATCCACAAACGTTAGTAGCAAAGACAAAGAGAGAGAGAGAGAAATCTAACAGAAGAAAATCCAAAGGCCCAGCTTAGAGGCAACACCTTAACTTCTTCCACATCCTTTTTGCAGGTAATGGGAAGCCCTTTCCACCGGATTTCCTTTTTATCCCTTGCGATAATATCCAAGGCCATGAACACATTGAGTGCATCATAAACTCTCCGCCTTATGTTCTTCTCGTTATACTAATTGATCATAAAAGGAATGCTATTATAGCTTACATTTGCTTCCATAATTCAGAGAGATAATATCAACTTTCCAGTCTTGCTATACCTCATTGTCATTCAAAGGCTTCTCTGAGTTCTGCTTAATTGTTGCAAAATCTGAAATTATTTCATCTGCAACCTGGAATCACAAGAACTACAGTCTCAAACATAGATTTTCACATTTTCTAGAACAAATTTTTGAATGCCATAGTCTATATAAGGGCATCACCTCTACTTAGAAGAAGTATTTGATAGAGTGCTCAACAACTAAGTTTGAGGATTGCTTCATGAAGTGTGTACTTATTCAAGGAAATATCAGTTCTAGTTCATTTTAAACTAAAACTTCAAGACCAAAAGTTTACATCACCATTCTTTAACGAAGTAGAGAGAGTAATACCTCCTTGTATGTAGTTATCTTCTTGGCTTCCAACTTCTGACAAACTAAGAAAATCCATAGGCATGTGAAGTTAACCAAAACCCGAACAACAATACTTCCAATTCAGGCCAAGAGAATTCTTAAGGTGCTTTTGCAGTATAATTGTTTTGTGCTAAAAGAGATTCACTGACCCATAACGCTGAACTGGCGAAGCCCACCTCCAGCAGTTCTTGATTGCCCTTTCTTCTCTGATCTTTAGACCCCAAAGACAAATTCAATATAGAAAATTTAAGCTCCAATTGAAAAAGCAACAGACTTGTGAGTATACAATAACAATATAGACTGACCCAATCTCGTTATCGTCATCAACTATCAATTTCCTTCTTACTGAAGTTTTCCCTAAGCTCACTGAAGGGCGATGCATCTGCTTCTCTGGAGTGACAAACAAATCCATCTCCATGCTCAGATAAACACGGTTTCCTTCTGTAGACATTTTCACCGTTCACAAGTTAACTTACACGAATCAGGGGAAACGACAGATTGAATTAATTAGCAAAACGCTTTTTAGTTGTACGTGTGACACAATCAATCTTTGACTAGAATCGATGAAACAACAGGCACAAAATCAAGAAACCCTAGATTTGTTTATAATCTGCTTAGCTGCTTCCAGAAGTACACCAATTATCTATCGATATTTCCCATTTACAATATTTATCAAAGAACCAACAAAAAATTATGAAATGGGTATCAACCAGTGGATGAGATATAGCGATGTGAAGAAACCCTAGTCAGAGAAATACGGCCAGAACAAAAAAAAAAAAAAAAAGAAAGCTCGAATCCGTTTCAAAAGACAGAATCGGGATCAAAGGCGAACCAGTGATCCCCTCGAGTGGCGGAAACTGGAGATTTTCTAGGGCTTTTTTTTTTACAGAGATGCGAACAACAAACCGGAGAGTTTCGGTGTAATTACTAACTTCGCGTTTAACAACTGATCAACAGTAAGAAGAGAAACGCAGAAGCAACGATGCTTCTCCATAGCCCATAAAAGCCACAAGGCTCAAACACACTCTCTGCGTTGAACCCAAACGTAAAACTCAACGGCGTCGTTTTGATGAGTTATGGCAGGGATCCAAATGGGCCTTATTCGCTCCTTGTAACTTCAAGCTCATTGGGCTTAGATGCCTAAAACCAAACATGTATGTGTATATATCTAACTGTGTACCTTTCTTTTTGAAAATAAATAAAGTTGTGTCCCGCTCTATTACGTAGTGACAATTGTGTCTGTTTCGATCCGATTGTATAAAATAATCATATTATTATGTTCACTGAATCTTCAAATGTTTGGTACGTTAGCATCGAGTTATGAGAAACTTTATCGTTCATAAAGTTATAATTCTTCGTCTTATAAGACATGGTCCGTATCAATATCATCACCTTGTATTAAAAACCCTCATATATATATTATTTTAATATAGTTTTCTTTCTTCTAATGCATATAGCATATATTTTACACGTTAGTGCTGCAATGTGTGAGAATGTTGCGTTGCACTGGATCGAAATAAAATAGTTTCTCAAAAAGATTCCTTCTTTTACAAGAAAAAAGTATCTTAATTATATGAACACCGGTTTAATCTGCGTGATATTCGATTTCGGTTAAATTGCCATTCAGTTTGTTATGTTAAACAATTTAAAAAGTTATATACAGTACTGTATATTTTATTAAGGAATATGCATATATGTAATGGCCACCACTTGGCACTGGCTACTTGTTCTCTGTGATTGGTGGGTGAGTTTGCATTTTTTTTTCTCTATACAAATATTGATTAAACCATTTTTGTTTTTTTCAATTAGTTCGAGTTGTTAATTAAAATTATAGATGTTCTGGTAGGTGAAAAGTTATTGAACTTTTCCAACCCAAGTTTTATAAAGTCTGGATCAGACCGTGTGTTTTTTTTTTCTTATTATACTTACAGTAATACTGTCAAAAGTAAACCAAGCACAACACATAATTTTTATCTTACACAGAATTGACTTATGTTTTTTTTTTCTGATGTATCACACACATAAGATCGGCATATTTTTTTTCTTGTTTAAAATATTGCCCAAAAACTCTCATTGATAAGTCCCCATCATTTGTAGTATTTTCTTATATAGTTTATATACTGACATGGTGATATTCATCAACACGATATATATATAATACTCACATAATTGACTCAAAATGCATTCCTTACGAGTTACGAGGATAACAAGTAATAGTATCATCTCGAAAATATGTTATCCTCGTAATTATCCTAAAACCCTTTTGAGCAATTCGGCTGTTTTATAATTTTATAATTCACTTAACTAGTCAACAAAGCATGATTAATTTAATAAAATTCGTAAGCGGTTGGATACTAAGACTGATGATGACGTATAATCATATTTCAATGGATAATTAATTTCAAAATTTTAAAATAATATTTTGCTACACTCACTGGGAGCACAATAATGCAATTAGTAGTATTGATTAATAAAAAAAAAATAAAAAAAATCATAGTATTGATTAATCATATTTCAATGGAAAATTAATTTCAAAATTTTAAAATAATATTTTGCTATCACCATGTCTCCGCATAGACTAGTTATAGTAAAGAATAATAACAACCCCATAGCACAAGCTTTTGGAAAAGAAGATAATCTAATTCTGTGTTCGAACACTACCAACAGCAGAAAAGATACTAATTTGTACACTATGAGCCGAGAGTTTAGAATCCTACGGGTTGAACAAAGACACTATAAAAGCAAAAATAAAATATTTGGCTATTTGATTGTTCCAATTTAGTAGTATAAGACTTTTTTGAAAAAAAAAAAAAAATTGGGGTTTGATAAGCACATGGAAGCACGATAAGCACTTATAAAAATGGATAGAGAGAAAGAAATAATATAAGAAAAAGAAAAAAAAAAGATAAGAGAGAGGTGGGATCTAGTTCAGGCTCCTTCACTTTCTCTGTCTCACCCACGAACCTTCCCCTTCCTCTTCTTCTTCTTACATAAACCACCTCTCTTTCACACTCGATGACACATTTCAGAAAGATATATAAAAAAAGATTATTTTTTTTTTGTTGGGGAAGAAAACATTGATAGACCATTGTGAACATGACGGAGGTTTCGTGTTGCCTATGGAATCCGTTAATCTCTTCCCCTCGATTCACTGTTGCTTCTCTCAAAAGGTATTTTCTGGGTTCGGTTTCTTGTGATTCTTAGTGTCTTTTTTTTTTTTTTTTTTTCAATTTGAATTCTGATAGTTGGATGTAATTGGTAAAAAAAAAAAAAGGAAGGTGGAGATTTTAATTCCATGTATATTTCTCGGATGGGTTTGAGTCGGAGTTTCCCGCCGCTTTTTCGGGGATTTCGGGATATTCTAGGGTTTAGGGTTGGATATCGTGTTTCTCTAGCGTCTTTGCTTCTTCATAATCTCTTCCTTGCTTAGGTCGAGATTTTATTTATTTTGTTTCTGGAATTGGATCTCAATTTGGTTTCATGGCTAATTGGGAGATTGACCACAGCTGAATCTTTAAGAGAGTCTATATATAGTTTTTAAGAAGACTTGGATTTGGTCCATCTTCGTTTCGTTTGTGAAATGAAAGGCTCCATTCTCACGGTTTTGTCAATGGAGAATCATCACCCTTCAACGCTCTTATCCATGGATTCCAGTGGCTCGTCTCATGAAGAACTTGATTTGGAGATGAACAATGGTAATCGTCAAATCACTCTTTACAACCCACCAGACATCAATCTGCCTTTGTCTGTAGGACGAAGCTCCCCGTCATGGAACTTGGATTCTTGTGATAACATTCTTGATGTTGGCCTTAGCTCACATGTCTATGAGACCGAGGCGTTCCTCAATGTGGTTCCGAGCAAACTCACTCGAAAATGCTTGAAACGAGGAGATAGTATGTGGGGAGCTTGGTTTTTCTTCAGCTTCTACTTCAGACCGGCCTTGAACGAGAAATCAAAGTCTAAGGTCACTAGAGAAACTAGTGGAGGAGGAGGATGTTTTACAGGGTTTGATAAGTCTGATCTCAAGCTCGATGTTTTTCTTGTTCAGCATGATATGGAGAACATGTATATGTGGGCTTTTAAGGATAAACCCGAGCATTCGCTCGGGAAAATGCAGTTGAGAAGTTATATGAACGGGCATTCTCGTCAAGGCGAGCGTCCGTTTCCCTTTAGCGCGGATAAAGGGTTTGTTCGGTCTCACAGGATGCAGAGGAAGCATTACAGGGGACTCTCTAATCCTCAATGTCTTCACGGGATCGAGTTTGTGCCTTCGCCGAGTCTGTTGTGTGTCAGCGAAGAAGATAAGAAGAGATGGATGGAGCTAACGGGTCGAGATTTGAAGTTCACTATCCCTCCTGATGCTAGTGACTTCGGTTCATGGAGAAATCTTCCCAACACAGATTTCGAGCTTGAGAGACCGCCTCATGTTACAAAACCGGCATTAAAGAAGATCCTTAATGGTTCGGGATTACATTTGACAAGCAACGCTTCTTTCAGCAGCAATGGTGACTCATCAGATCAATCTCCAGGAGGAGGAGGAGGAGGAGGAGGAGGAGGCAACATCAATAAGAAGAGAAAAGAGTTCTTATCTCCGGGAAGCAGCGAAGAAGAATGTTGCTTGACTGTTAACAACATTGAGACCCACAATGCCAAGGACCCGCCCGGTTGGGTAAACGACTTCACTGGATTGATGAAGAATGTTCAAGGGCCCGAGACTGCAGCGAAAACCATCTACGAAGACGAAGAAGCTTACCTGGTCGTAATAACTTTACCATTTGTGGATTTGAACAGCGTCAAGGTTTCATGGAGGAACAGTATCAAGAATGGGATCGTGAAGGTCACGGGATCAAGCACGTCGCGGGCTCCGTTAGTGAAGAGGCGGGAACGTACCTTCAAGCTGGTTGATGAGACGGCTGAGCATTGTCCTCCGGGGGAATTCATGAGGGAGATACAATTGCCAAATCGGATTCCGGAAGAAGCGAACATTGAAGCTTATTTTGATGGGACGGGACCGGTTCTGGAGATTCTGGTGCCGAAATTGAGAGGAGGAGTGGAGGAAGAGCACGAGGTTAGGGTTTGTCTACGGCCACATCACCTCGGAGGAGCTGGCGAGCTGAAGTTGACGTGATGAAAGATGTAACCCCATGTTATATGTATTTGTAGAAGCATTTTGTACAATGGGAAATAAGCAAAAGCAGACTAAAAAATGTAACTATTTCAAATTTTCCAAGATCGATTCCGATCGCTGGACCTTCTCCTTTACCCGCCATTATCAAAACTAACAGAGTAAAGACTTTACGAAGCAATAAATTTCAAAAAAAAAATATTTGAGCAGAGAGGAGAGTAAGTTATGAAGAAAGAGCATCAAAGTTGGGGTTTTATTTATAAGACTCATGACAAAATCCTTTGAAAAGAAAAACTGAGTCTTTGCGACTCGATCCTTACCTATTTATTAATCCACCGCCTCATTAAATCACCAAGCTTGATAGAGAGTCTTTGCGACTCGATCCTTGCCTATTTATTAATCCAACTATCTGAATGTTCAAATGTCGCGTATATGTCGAAAATTTGATAAGACCCGATACTTGAGATTCAATCTCGAATTTAGACAAAAGATCATAAAACACTAATGGTTACATTTACTATGCAGATTGTCTTCAAACAAGGATTAACTTATTTGTTCAAATTTGCAAAATCCTTACACACTAACTTTGTTGTTTTATCAACGACTAACTAACTTTCTTCACTTTAACGATAAACCTTAATTTGCTCTCGAATTTGAAACCATTATAGTGTTCTAAAGAGATCATTTTGTAATATCCGAAATACTTTTACTTATCAGTCATCATAGCTGGATAGAACATCAACACTTCAAAAAAGTTCTACAAATGATAAACGCAAAACAGGCCCATTGATAAGGCCCAACATAAAAGTTCTTGAGATCCAAAAGCAGTAGAGATAGAGATAAAGAGAAAGAGAGAGGTTAAAAATCAACAGATTAGTCGACCTCCTCGATCTTAGGGCCAGCACCGCCTGAGGAAGGAGGAGCATCATCGTCCATTCCAGCGGCACCGGGACCACCGGCTTCACCGCCAGCTCCTTGGTACATCTTGGCGATGATTGGGTTGCAGATGCTCTCCAATTCCTTCATCTTGTCTTCGAACTCATCAGCCTCAGCCAACTGGTTGCCCTCGAGCCACTGAATCGCCTGCTCAATCGAGTCCTCGATCTTCTTCTTGTCTGCAGCCGGAAGCTTCTCACCGATCTTCTCGTCCTGGATGGTGTTCCTCATGTTGTAAGCGTAGTTCTCGAGAGCGTTTTTGGCTTCAACCTTCTTCTTGTGCTCCTCGTCTTCGGACTTGTACTTCTCAGCCTCTTGAACCATCTTCTCAATCTCGTCCTTCGACAAACGACCCTTGTCGTTGGTGATGGTGATCTTGTTCTTCTGTCCGGTGGTCTTGTCCTCAGCAGAGACGTTGAGGATACCGTTGGCATCAATGTCGAAGCAGACAGTGATTTGAGGGACACCACGAGGAGCAGGAGGGATTCCAGAGAGCTCAAACTTGCCGAGAAGGTTGTTGTCCTTGGTTCTGGCTCTCTCTCCTTCGTACACCTGAATCAACACACCGGGTTGGTTGTCTGAGTAGGTGGAGAAGACTTGTTCCTTCTTGGTCGGGATGGTTGTGTTTCTCGGGATCAAAGTGGTCATCACACCACCGGCGGTTTCAAGACCAAGGGATAGAGGAGTGACATCGAGCAATAGAAGATCTTGGACCTTCTCGTTCCCTTCACCACTGAGAATAGCTCCCTGGACGGCAGCACCGTAAGCAACAGCCTCGTCGGGATTGATAGACTTGCAAAGCTCTTTGCCGTTGAAGAAGTCTTGGAGCAATTGCTGGACCTTGGGAATACGGGTGGAACCACCAACAAGGACAACATCATGGACGGTGCTCTTGTCCATCTTAGCATCACGGAGACATTTCTCGACTGGCTCCATACACTTCCTGAAGAGATCCATGTTGAGCTCCTCGAATCTAGCACGGGTGATGGTGGAGTAGAAGTCGATACCCTCGTAGAGAGAGTCAATCTCGATGGTGGTCTGAGCGGTTGAGGAGAGAGTCCTTTTAGCTCTCTCACAGGAAGTTCTCAACCTCCTAAGAGCTCTTGGGTTCCCAGTAATGTCCTTCTTGCTCTTCCTCTTGAACTCCTGAACGAAGTGGTTAACCATTCTGTTGTCGAAATCTTCACCACCAAGATGGGTGTCTCCGGCTGTAGCCTTCACCTCGAAGATACCTTCTTCAATGGTGAGAAGGGAGACATCAAAAGTACCACCACCAAGATCAAAAATCAACACGTTCTTCTCTCCAACGCTGGTAGCCTTTTTGTCAAGACCGTAAGCAATAGCTGCTGCGGTCGGCTCGTTGATGATTCTCATAACATTCAAACCAGCAATCACACCAGCGTCCTTTGTTGCTTGACGCTGAGAGTCGTTAAAGTAAGCGGGAACGGTGACAACAGCGTTCTTGATGGAGACACCGAGGTAAGCCTCCGCAATCTCACGCATCTTAATGAGTACCATGGAAGAGATCTCTTCAGCAGCGAACTGTTTCTCTTCACCCTTGTAGTTGACGATGATCATTGGCTTGTCTGCAGGTCCAGGAATAATCTTGAAAGGCCACAACTTCATGTCGCTCTGGACAGAGCTGTCGCTGAAACGACGGCCGATCAACCTCTTAGCATCTGCCACAATTAAAAAACACGAACTAAATAAGACAGCTATCAATGATTAAGCAATAGAGTTCCATACGAAGTAATACGGAAGCGATCAAAACCTGATGAACCTATCAGCTTAAAAACTTTAGTTTATTATAAACAAGTTTTAAATCTTCATCGCACATACCTAAATAGCTAAAACAGGATTCAATAACTATATGAATCCAATCCTACCAAGTCGGATCTACTGGTACAAAACCTACACCTAACATACCAAACCTCAGATCTAAACGAGATCTAGATTCAAATAACGAAGGAAAATAAAACGAGATACGTACCGAAAACGGTGTTAATAGGGTTCATGGCGACCTGGTTCTTAGCGGCATCACCGATCAACCTCTCGGAGTCGGTGAAGGCGACGTACGACGGCGTCGTCCTGTTACCTTGATCATTAGCAATTATCTCAACACGGTCGTGTTGCCATACTCCGACGCAAGAGTAAGTCGTACCAAGATCGATACCGATCGCTGGACCTTCTCCTTTACCCGACATTATAATCGAAAAGATGAAACTACAGGAGATCGAAGAACAGAGACTGAAAAGAAAAAGAGAACGAAGAAATACTGGAGGGGCGGCTAGGGTTTGTTTTTCGTAAGCAACAACGAATAAGAGATTTGTTTATATAGACTTGTGGGCTGATTCTCGGGTTTGATCGGACGGTCACAAAATTAGGTTTTCGAACTCAGATCTAAAAGGCGCCCGGCTGTTTAAAAGGATTTCGAGAATGTTCGATGGCTGTGAGCTGAAACTTTAATTTGACACGCTGGCACTTCTTCGTATTTTGATTGGTTTGTGAGTTACCTATGCGTTACAGTGTGGAGAACGTATTTCATCTCTCTTCCAAGTGGTGGTATTATACAACGATCTTCCTAAATATGCGGATCATAATTTTCCTTATTTGAAGATGGTAATTCGGTGAGATATTCTTCCTTTTTTATTCCCTTGACCAAAATAAAACCTTTTTTTCCATTTGTTTTACAGATTTTTTTACATAAAACTTAATTTTCAAAAGCAATTCAATAAATTAAAACAATCTTATTTCCTGGATTTATTTGTTAAATCCTAAGCGATAGAAAATACTAGTAGTTTAAAACACGTTTTTGGTCATCAATCAAACGAATAGATTCACATAACACCTAAACAAAATTATCACTGATTGTCATTTGTCACCAATTTTATAATTAGGGACTCTTATAACTATTCTTTTTAACAGTCCATTCTTGATTTGGATCTTTTACAGCCTCTAACCAACGTCTCACATAAACGTGGTAACCAAATCAATGTATACCTGATATGTGTGGCTTAAGTGATAGGTGCATTGTGGGATCTAACATAAGTTACAAACAGCCTTTACGGTTCAAATCTAAATATGCTTAATTAATACTACAAAACTTCTTTGTTGTGCTTGTCGACAATGGTCTTGAGCATTTAATGTGGTTTTGCTTCAGCCATTAAATCTATTTTTCACTGTCTTGGTCATAAATCCGGTGTGTTACTTGTCTTCTCATATCGTTTGGCTAAAAATAATAGTAGTAAACTTTACACTCCAATAATGTGTTCTCGGAGATTTGCAGAATAGATGCCTTATACAAGTTTTGCGTCAATAATTTCTTTGTGGTTCTTTGCTCTGAACATAAGTAAAAGAGATATAGAGTCATTACACAAGGCGAGACAGAGCCTACAAATCTGGTTATCCTACACTACAATCAACCTTTTCGGTTCTTTTCTCAAAACCAAACCCAAGTTATACCCCCAAGGAGCTACACGACATGATCACAACCGAAATGATTACAAGGACAAACTTCACTCTTTCAGTGACTACATTACGGATATCATCAAAACCCTGTGAGATACATACAAGATGCCGAGAGGTTTAAGAATGAAACTGCTCTTTGTTTCAGTAGTGGTTTGGGTTTTGCATTAAAATATTGTTGCAGTAGAAAACAAGTCTCACAAAACAGATGGAATTTAAACAGCCTAAACTTGGAGATTTATGAAAGGACGAATGCGTATCTACTGTAGCACATAACATAATGCAAAAAAACATATATGCTGATGTGAAACAAATACATCTGTAAATAGAACAACTCTCATGGTTATGTGAAGAAACTCATCTTAGCTTTAACAATTCATAAAGCAAAGTGTGTTTATTCACACAAGCATCAAAATCTGAACTCACTCATACTACGGAAATCCAAAAAACTTGTTGAAACTGTGGTACAAGTAACGGAGCCAGAGAGAAGACCTGCGCATATAATCAATATGCTAAAATCTGAATGATGAAAGGACTAAGAAAACAAGTCTATCTGTTCAAAACCACATTGTCAAAATACATTACTGATGAAAGACATGTTGATTCCGACACATATCATTCTTTAGCAGAAGAAACCAACAAAGATAAAACCTTGTTTTCATTCGAATTTTGGGTCCGCCACAACGAAGTGGTAAGCAATCACCAGTATGAAGATGAAAATCCCAAGAAAATTGGCAAAGAAGCCGAGGTCTTGGTCGTCAAACATCTGTCACATCACAACGATCAACAATCAGACAATGAACAAAAAAGTAAGAAGAAGCTTGGTATCAGACTCTAGACAAAATCTTTTAAAAATCACTCATGATTCTACACTTTCAAAACAACTTTATTAAAATTTAACATTCTTTTCAATCTCCATTCAAAACCAGAACTGACAAGTTCTACCAAATAGCTCACGTAATGAGGTTATAAATCAAGGATAATTCCACAAAAAGCTTCTATATCAAAACAAACAGATATGGATGATTAAATTACAGGAGCTCGAGAGCACAAAATCCAGATTCAACAAAGGAGTTGTGTAATAAATAAATAAAATCAACCTTGAAATACCCAAAAAAAAACGAAATTGATTGAATCTCATAGCAGTGAGGCAAAGAAAGAGTCTCATCAGATCTCTACGTAATTTATTATCCTGGGAAATAGATCCAAGCCTAGGAAGTAAGATCCACAAATTCCCCACCATCTAAAGACGAAACATTTGAGTAAAATATGACAATTCGAATTGATAAAATCTCTGGCATTTTACCTTCGAGAGTGTAAAGACAGACTTTCCTTTTCTATTCTTCTCTCACGAGTCTACGAAACAGATCGTAATAAAAGAGAGTAGAAGACTATCAGGAGAGGGTTGACACAAACACGACGTCGTTTATCAAAACACAGAGAAAATAAAATAAAATATGTGGCTGCTGGGATTCGAGCCCAGGTCTCCACGGCCACAACGTGGAATTCTTACCACTAAACTACAGCCACTTTGTTGTTCATTACTCAGTCTAAAGATTAATAATTTTATTATTATGATTGTTTCGTCCTTGTTCTCTTACTTCTCCACTGCAATGCTTTAAGCCTTGAGCAATGGTTTGATACTTGGAACAGCTCATATAATAATTAAGTCGTACACTCTCGATCTCTTCATCTTATCCCCTAATTAAAACCCTAGAAAAGCCCTCTCCCCTTCAAGATCACTTGAGTTCACCAATCGGTTTGAACTAGTTTATCACTAATTATCCCAGATCGAACTTCAGATCCAGGGGTTTTCCTCTTTTGTTGGAAGTCAAAGCCTTTAGGGTTTTAGGATAATTTCTTGGTTTTACAAATGTCTACAGGAGTTTGCGGTAAACGGGTCGGGTACGACGATCTCTTCGGGTCTTCATCGTCCCCTACGAATAAGAGATCCAAATGGTCAAGCTTCGGATCGCCGATCCGATCATCCGAAATCAGGTCTGGATCCGATGATCCACATATTCCCTACCATGGATCCTGAGGTTCGTTAAATATAACGTCATACAGTTTCTTTTTTTAACCGATGAATATTGCTCTTATCATATTTTTTCTCGTACTTCATTTCATCCACTTTCTTTCCATCTATGTGTATATATTGATTGTGTGTGTGCAAGTTATTGTTACTTCGTGAAATGAGATGTGACAGTTTTGTGTAGCCATTGATTTGATGTTTTCAACAATCGAAGCTAATTGTGATAATCAAATCCCTTCAATGCAGAGAAACTTGATGCATTACTACATTAGTCTTCGGCTATGTGTTAGGGAATTGAAACTGCTTATGTTCTGCTGCAATAAAAATTCCTGAGCTATTTTTGCTCATATTGTCTTTGTCGTTTGCAAAGCAGTTGCCAGATGTTGAAGCTAAATCAAATTTACAAATATATTATACATATATACAGACACTTGATAATTAATAACAACTACTGATTTTTTTGACTAGTCAAGACTTTTCGGTGACCTTTGTCACTCGGGTAGTGTAATTTTTGAATTGGGAATCTAAAAACCAGAAAATGATAAACCAAACAAACACACAAAAGAGTTACAACAGAAGCATTAAAAATATAACCGGTTAGCTAAACCGGATCACATATTCCGCGCTATGATCAAGATCATCTCCCCGCCGCTAAAGTATTTTGATTTCCCCCCCCCCCATCGTTCCAAACAGTTAAAAGCCCTAACTTTTCCGATTTGCGAAGTCAATCTCACGAATCTCCTACAGTTCGATTATTTCTCAATCGAGAAAGTATTCTGCTCCATGGCTGACATACCCGATGACGATTCGTCGTCTTTCCAGAGAACGGTGAATGGGCTTTTTAATACACTTCCTCGGGTTTGATTCCATCAGCGTCCTTACTTTTTCTTCTTCTGGGTTTATGTAAAGGTGATCCTGAGAGATTGGTGGTTGATAAAATGTTCAACTGACTTCGAGGGGCAACGATTTGGTGTTGCTGGAACCGAGATAGCAGAGTAAGAGACATGGGACTTTTTCGAGATTTTTTTTTTTGTTTTTTCTAAGTTTAGTTTTTTTTTCTTCAAGTTTCGATTTTTTTATGAATAGGACACGAGCAGTGCGTGTGTTTACATCTTCCCCAGTTATCAAAGCCTTTGATGTTTTCACACTCCAAGCATCTGATGGAATCTGCATCATCCTCCGAGGATTTCTTAACAAAGAACGCGTTGTTAAAAGTGGATTTCTCCCTGAGGTATATATATATATAATAGTCTTCTTCTTCATAATTACTACTAGTTGAAAGCTGAGCTATTAACAAATGTGTCGAAGCTATTAGTGTCTGTTGACTGACTTGACTTGTTCTTTCTCTGGTCTTCTCTTGAGAGTAGATTTCCCGTGAGTTCATCTTCGGGTTCCCTCCTTGTTGGGAACAAATTTGTAACAATTGCTTTCGAGGAGTGCCTTTTGGAACTGGTATCAACACCGTCCCTTCGGTAATCGATAAAGGTTAGAACTTTTAGCAACATCTGTTATGTGTTTTTTTCTGATGCATCTGTGTTTAAATTATCGTACTCTTATGATTAACTCATGCAGCTTCTCGTACCATTTTATCACCGTGTAACAACACGAAATGGAATCTAGAGGATAGTTCAGCTGAGAGAAGAGATAAAAGCACTGTGACTGAGAAGAACACGGCGGAGATTGATGATAAAGGTGGTCGCAATGGCGGTTCTATAGCAAGAGATAAAAAAAATGCGAGCAAAAAGTCTCTTCGTCTGCAATCCAAATCTGTTGAAGTGAGTAAAGTCCAGAATACGACTAATGATGGAAATCATGGTAGCGAAGGTTTGAATCACGCTAAGAGCGGTGATGTAGAAAAAGATGAATGCGAGGCCTTCGGTTATGAAGGCAATGAGAGGAAACTCGTTGAGAGTAAAGTCAAGAATCGTACTAATGATGGAGATCATGGTAGTGAAGGTTTGGATAAGGCTAAGAGCAGTGATGTAGAAAAAGATGAATGTGAGGTTATCAGTAACGAAGTGATATCGCCAGCGGATGGATGTGGTAAGCATACTTGTGCAGATAGTGTTGATAAAGTAACAAGTGTTACTGGAGAATCATCACTGACTTCAGAACAGGGAAAAGGTGAACTTGAGGTAACAAGAGCATATCCACATTCCCAAGACTTCGAAAAGAGTGGTAAACCTGGCAAGAAAGCAATATCAAAGAAAAGTGGCAAGACCCTCAGAAGTGACGGCAACGTAATAGAGCATGTGAATCATTATGGGACCAAAGTGAAAACTGCAAAGAACAAAAGGAAATTTGATGTGAGTGAAGTCGAGAAACCTACTACTAATGATGTAGATCATGGTAGTGAACGTTTGAATAAGGCTAAGGGCAATGACGTCGAAAAAGATAAATGTATGGCTATTAATAATGAAGAGATGTCACCAGTGGATGGATGTGGTAAAACGCATTCTGGTACTAATAGCAACAAATTAACAAGTAAGAATGCTACAAAACAATCACTGACTTCAGAACAGCGAAAAGGTAAGCTGAAGGTAACAAAAACATCTCTACATTCCTTGTCTCAAGATGTGAGTAATAAGCCTGGAAAGAAAGGAAAATCAAAGAAAAGTGAGAAGATCCTTAAAGGTTACTGGGATGTAGTAGAGCCTATGACTCATTCAAGGTCCAAGGTTAAAGAAGTTGAAGAAAACTTGTCAGGGGAAAAAACAAACAAGAAGATCGACTTTGATGAGGTAACTACGTTCCCTTTTGTCAAAATCTTACATTCTGTGTATCAATTATCCAAATGTGAATCATAATGATACCTTGTAACCATTAACCCTGTGACAATCATGTTGTTGGTTTATAGTAGTTGATGCCTCTGTTGTTATGTTATGTGAAGGTAACACCGGATAAAGATGCGAAGAAGCAGAAGACCGATGCAGTGTCTGCTGATTCATTAGGACAGAAACGGTCAAGATCAGGTTAATGGATAGAGTAGAACTTCTTCACTTTCAAAGGCTCAGTTAAGAGCATTCAGTAAAGAAAAAAAGGTTTTCGTTTGATTTTTTTTGCAGGAAGGGTGCTTGTGTCATCACTAGAGTACTGGCGCAACCAAATTCCTGTTTATGATGTGGTTTGTGATAATGCTTATTGAATAGCACTAACTTCACTAACCATGAGAACAGTCTTAACATTTTCTGTTCCGGTTTTGCAGGATCGGAATCTTATCCAAGTAAACGAAGGTCATGAGACTAACTCCACTCCATCTAAAGGTTCGTTCTTCTCTAAAGCTGCTTTCTGAGAAAAGAGGGCTTTACTATAGTACAAATTTTAGTCTTGGTCTTCTTCTTGATAGGAAAAGGATCGGATTCTCGAAAGCCAAGAAGATGAAAATCAAATAAACAGCTTCCAACAACCTTGGTAATTAGGGTTATGGTCTCTGAACCTGTAATTATCTTGAGCTTAATGGTGGATCGTTTTAACTCTCAGGATTTTTTGTTGTTGTTGATATTGCGTTCCACCAATTTCTTAGCAGAAAGGCTACATTTTTGGCTAGACTATGAATTTCTTCAACGATCAAACTCGAAAGTTTGGAATTTTACAAGTTGAAACAGGCTTTTACTGGACAACCGAGAGCATTGATTTGATCCTATTGAATTTCACCACCAAAAGCACATTTGAAACATGTTTTTCAACACAGAAACGGCAGATAATTCTCTGGCTTCATCATCTACGTGAACACTAGCAAGAGACAGTAGATGAAATTGTGTTTTGAAGAAAAACTTTGGAAGGGTTTGAATACCTTGTTACACATACTACTGGTTTCTCTGAATAAACAGCAAAAGCTAAAAAGCTTACAAATAAAAGAAAAAAAAAGCTAAAGCCCGATAATGTCAGACCATTGACATCAATCTCAATATAATACTCGTACAAAAGGATTTAGTCCCTCCTTTTAACTTGTTTCCATTGCCTCTTTGTGATACTTGTCCAATTCAGCATCAAGATCCTCAGCAGACACCTTTTCATCACGTCCTCTTCCACTGCCACGACCACCACCACCTCTAGCTCCCCTACCACCACGGAAATTTCCACCGCCAAAACCACCTCGAGGCCGCCCCATAAAACCGCCTCTTCCTCTTCCTCTGTTGCGTAAAAAGTTACACAAAATATTTAATAAAACTATAACGGTTCAAGTAATCAACCTATCAGTAATCTACTTAGTTGACTCCAGGCTAACAAAAAATGTCACTTCTTCAATATACGAACTCAAGAACAACACATCAGCCATATCAAATAGATCGCTAAAATTCATGACTGAAAACAGCACAAACCTGAAGTTTCCACTGAAATTCCCATTGAAGTTGCCATTGAAATTCTCATTAAAGTTCCCAAGTATACCATTTGCAGGAAAAGGCATCTGAGCTGGAGCAAGAAGTGGAAGTGTTGGAGCTGAAAGATTTGTTCCAACAATCTCTATCTTCAACAGCTTTCCATCCAACTGAACATTGTTGTAACGCTTGACAGCTGCCAATGCATCACCACGCCGTGAAAAAACAACCTCAGCAGTACCCTGAAAGCATCGTTTGATCAAGACAAAGCGCTTTGATAGCAAAACTCTGTAGCAGTAGAAAGCTTATCGAGTACCTTCGATCTTCCACTCCTATCATAGTGAATCCCATATCGCTTGAGGTCACCAACCTCTGAGAAAAGCTCCTACAAACAAACCCAGCTCTAGATTAGAAAATAGCTACTAAAATCAACTTCAAAGCCACAATCTTTCAAATGAAGACTGAACCTATTATGACCTTCTATAGCACACTAGAATGAATTGTAAAATATAGGGAAAACCTTAATATCTTCATTGGAGACACCATAATCTAAGTTGGAGATGTAGAGCTTCGTTCCAGTCTCGATTGAAGAGCCGCCAACGCCCACTCCTGCAGACTGATGCCCAAAAGCCGCCGCCACACTCGCGTCAGTGGCGAAAACGTCGTTTTGCCACATCGCGTCTTGAGCTTGTTGTTGTACCGGCTGTGTGTTCGCCAAAGAAGAAACGAAAACAGATCTCAACTTTTTTTTTTCACAACTGACATAAAAACCCTAAAGGAATTCTCTGATCTGGAAGGAAGAGGTTAAGGAGATAAAAACAATCGCTGACCCTTGAATACGGCGCCGTTCTGTTTCCTACGCGGTTAGTAAATCGTCGAGAGGGACCGGAGCCTGAACCGGGACCACCACCGAATCCGCGGCCACCGCTACTAGTGCCACCGATGCCTCGGCCACGAGATCCCGTAGGTTTTCGATTAGATTTGATGATATCATCAAGCGACATATCCAAGCCACCTGCCATCTTCGCCGGAAATTTCTCTGCTTCTGAAATGGAGAAGAAAGAAGAACGCAGCTACGGCTTCGTTGCAGTGATAAATGAAGAGGAAAACAAAGCTCAGAGATGGAGAGAAAATATTTTCTCGAGAGAATTACGATAAAAACCTCGCAATCTTTCGTAGATATTGTTTTCTTACCCGAAACTCTTGTTTCTCCCTAAATAGACCATTTAGTTCTTAATGGGCCTAGTCGAATTGTTCAAAATTAACAGCCCCAAATTGGGCCACATATCATCCTTCTTTGGGTTCACTCATTTTAAAGGAAGAACAAACAGATATTCATCATTTCACATTCCTACTCCTCCTATTGCTCTACCAAATAATATCCATCACCCATCATATATCCGTGCCCCCAATAATTACTTACTTATTATATTTTCATTGTGTTTATATATTATTAGTTTAATCCATAAATGTTATTTCCTACAAGAAATGTCCCTATCAATCAATATATTTTACTTGAAAGTTAATTGAATAGTAAATCATGAAATTGGCTTCTACACATTCTGTTGGCTGTTACAAATTCGCATTCTCGCCTTGTTGCTTTTACCGTTGCCTTCCTTTTGCTTTTCTTACATTTAACACAACTTTTTTTCTTAGAGAAAAGTTTTTTTTTTTTTTACTTAATTTTTCCCATAGAAGAAATCAACTTCAGTCTTTGCATCTCTTTCAAAATTCTCCAAAATAACTCGGTTTTAATATTTCAGAATTAATATTTCATCACTACTCGAACTTCATCATAAACTTCAAAGCAATCAATTCTCGAAACTAAACATGACGGCCTTAAACTCAGTTCACCAAAGTACGATACAACACAAGCCATAGTAAAATATTAACTAGACTAAAGATTATAATCATATTTTCATTTTAATTTTTAATATTTTCATTTTTATAATCAGGGATGATCGAAACTTTTAAATATCTAATTCAAATTTATTTTCCAAATTAAATATATTCCTATATATATTACTCACGATATTTATAATTAGTCTAAATCGTAACACTATCTTAACTGACCAAATAAAAAATGTTAAATAATTCTATGTATGAGAAAAATTGATCTATGCCTTGGACTTATAGGACAAATTCATTTTATAATGAGAACTAGTAGACTATCGATTAAATACTTTAATTTATGTTTTAGACTAAATTTAAATAAAAAACACTCAAATTTACAAATCAAACATTTTCTTTGATTTTGTTGAAATCATTTAATAGATTTTATATAAATTTAATGTACTAAATTTAATATTACTAAAGAGAAATATTATTTTTTAAAAATGTAGATGATTCGGTATTAATTATCTTTAATAAAAAAAAATATGTAGTAAGGACTCGTACTGCTATTATAATCTTGGGGAGAATTACGACAGATGCGACGTTTACTTTTAGCCTCTTAATGGGCTGATTGAGTCATAAATATCCATGGCCCTATCATCCTTTTTTAAGTTTATCCTAACGTTCCTTGTTTATTTCCTCTTTTCCATTGTAAATTGTCAATGATGTGCACAAGCCCATCTGCCCATGTATGTTCGTAGGTGAATGAATAATATATAGTGGTCAGTTCACTTCCCCATGCAATGAGCCGGACGTCATGAGCTACTCGCCGCTGAGTAGTAAATGCCTTCATTATTCTATTCATATTCGACTCTCGTGATAGGTTTGAGGTATATAGTTTGAGATCTAGTGATATACAGTTAACAATGTTATTTTTATATATTTTAACAGAAGCAGTTATAAAGGTAGGTTGGTCCATTATAATAATATACTACTAAATAGCCATTAGGTTTGTTTCGTTGCAGGCCAAACAAAATAATTATTTGATGTTAAACAGTTCACTACAATTTGCATGAACGTAGGGGGCGCCGCTGATAGGTGTTTCGTTTGAGACACCAAGACAAACTCACAATGTTAAATATCATTCCATTTGGTTATATATAGATTTAGTACCCAACAAATTGATTACTAAACATATCAAATTTCTTCAATATATATATTACTTTAGAGACTCTTTAATACCACTAAACTACCATCCCTTTGATATACTTTGGAAGTTGTGAAAATTTGGTCTAATCTTTGTTGGTGTCCGAAACCAATCGTTGTTAATACCATATTTAGAACATAAATTAATTCTTTCAATTGGAGCTGAACTAATGAAGAGACTCTTTAATACCCACTAAACAACCATCCATTTGATAGATTTTTGAATTAATCATAAAATATTAACTTAACCTTCAGAAGAAGAAAAAACTAATGCTCTCAAGTTTCATATGGCTATTTTGAAATTAAAATTTAGCTTTATTGCAAATAATAATTTTCTGATAAATTTGACATTAAACTCGCTAGTGGTGTGTGTACTCTTGTGTAAATCTACCATCTAACTGTTAGTTTTTTCCCCGCCAAACAGACCAAAGTAATTTAATTACAACTAACGGTCTCATTATGAGGCTTGCAGCAATCAATTTTGGAAGGCAAGAAAAAAAAGAAATCCATATCTCTTAGTTGGATCCTCTGAACTTGGAAACGGGAAGTGAAAGGAACATCTATGATCACGGGCTATGAATTAGATAATACATTCTGTGTAGTTACTTTATCTTAATAAAACCTCTTTTAACTGCCGGTCAAAAACTTCTTAAACGACTTAAGTATCTTTGAGTAAAGTTGGAGTTAACTTTAATGATTTTCTTCGTAATATTTGTTCTCTTGTAAAGAAATCATAATATTTGTTAAACTATAGTATTGGTTTACATAGGTTTAACTTGTTTTTTTTGATAGTATTGTTAGATTAAGAAAATAGAGTATGATTTAGGGTTTACAATAAATAAATATCTTTACTCAAAGGAACATTTATTTCCACACGGAATAGTATTGTTAGTTTAAAATCAGCATATAGATTTAACTTGATAATTACTAGCTGTAAAAATTTATAATATTTTATATTATGGTTTAGACTTACATAACCTCCCTAAGTAATGTTAAAATAAATAAGATGGTTGATTAATTAATTCAGGGAAATTAGTCAAATATTAATTAGGAAGGGTTTGGGTAAGTGGTAACTCACTCACTGGAAACATGTGAAGAAAGAAGGATGTCAAGTAGCTGCACACTGAGTATTGTATAGTAACCAACGGTTTCTCACCAACCCTTCATTAATAATTTGGTCAACCCTATTTTGATTCTAACTTAGTTATTCAATAGTAGTAGTTTGTCACATTAATACCCTCCATTAAAAAAAAAAAACAATTACGATTAGTTATCAAACCTCAAATGTTAAGTTTACTTAGATTAGTTCAATATTGGATACACAAAAGATAATATTCTTTTTTTTCGTTATAGTTTTTAAAAAAATGAGGGGGTATTAAAACCCAAAAAAGGAGGGGACGCTACTTCCACTAGAATTCAGAAAGTGTATAAAATATAGATTGATTCGAAATACTTATATGCTTTTGTATTTAGTAATTTTTCCGAATAGACTGGTTCAAGAGAGAGATATAAATTACCGTTGTCTGGTGTGCATGCATTCTCGATCGCCTAAAATATATATTAAAAATAATAATATATGTGTGGATAGGTAGGAGTGTGATATTGCGAATTTACTTTATCCATAGATCCATTCACATTATAATGTCGATGAAACTAGAAGGCACCAAGAATAAGGCATTAATGAATCTCTTTGCCACTTATAAATATGATTCTGTCATAGTGCCATATTATTCTCCAACATCCCTCTGCCTTCTTCGTTTCTCTCTCTCTCTCTCTCTTTCCTTCTGGTTCTTAAAGAGACAGATTTGTGGATATCATCAAATAATTAAGGAGTCTAGTAAAGATGGGAATATATTCGCTAATCACAGGGAGAAGAGGACCAAGTGGGTTCGGTTCAGCTTCAACAGCTGAAGAGGTTACTAAAGGGATTGATGCAACTCATCTCACTGCGATTATCACAGGTACGTATACATATACACACACACACATATATATACACAAATACTTATCATAAAGTTGATTGTGGTTAGTTATCAATGTTAGGATGTTAATTATAGTTATGATACCATAATTAACATGCATTTTGACTAGACACGTTTCGTGTTCTTTTTTTTTTTTGCTGTTGCTGAACTCGTTTGATTCAGGTTTTGATGATATGTTTGTGTTTCGGTCATAATAAATGAACCATAGAGGAATATTGCAAAACTAAAATCAATGCCTAGCTTCGTAGAATCGCTATACTCATTGCTAAAATAAAACGCAAAATTGTTTAAACCAAATTGATTTTGATTTGACATGTGATTACTTATTGTAATAGGTGTTGGAACAATATATTAATAAGCATGTGGACTTATAATATATAGTTAAAATGTGAATGAGAATTTGCTTAGGGGAGGTCAAAGATTTTTTGTAACTTACAAATTTTGGTATTAAAAACCAAATAAATTTGGCCATTAAATCTACTTGACCACCAAGCTATTCTTCTCCTATAAATAGCAAGCTACCTAGAAGGGAAAAATCATCCATTCATTCTAAAGCAAAGAAAAACACCATTAGACACATTGTAGATATTCTTTGAGAAGTTTCTAAATGTTGAAGCTCTCTTGAAATATCTTCTTGGTTGTTGGTGTTAGGTGTTGTTAGCTAAGGAATTCACAAGGTTTAACAGGTTCCTTCATTCTCCTTCTTCTACTTTTATCTTTCAAAAGTAGATTCTTGTTCTTGAGTATATAGTAGATAATTAGCTCGTAGATTCAAACATGAATGAAGCATGTTTGTCTTAATATTTGGTTGTATCCTGGGATTCAAAGAATGCATATAAACCGTCTCATTGCGGGCATTTTATTGAGTTAAGGAAAGGGATCATCCCGCCTCCAAATGTTTTGTTTTTGTTCTTATGATTCAAAACCGAATTTTGTTCATGTTCTTATTAAGTTGTCAAAATGATTATCTTGAAATCATGTTTTGAAAATATTGAATATATAAACATGTTCATGAGATAATTTTTAGCATATAATTAATTAATTATTATTAGCTTTTATGTTCTTGCTAATAATTATGATGGTCAAATGTTAAATTTAATTATATAATTTAATATTATTAATTTATGTATATGCCATTATTATTTGTCGAAAATAAGTTACACCCATATTGCCATAATGACAATGTTAATGTTTATATGTATATATCTATATTAAAATATATATATGTGTGTTTAATAGTTTATTTCAGTTTCAAAAAATAAATTATATTGCAAATTGATATTTCTAAAATCCGGTTTTATAAGGTTCTACAATCTTAACTCAATAAAATTCGCTTTTAAAACGGATTTGTTGTGTGAAAAATCGAATTTGCAAAAAATCAAAGTTTTGTTTTTGAATATTGGAAGAAATATATATATATATAAAAAATATATATAAAAAAAAATAATAATTTGATTACAAGATTTCTTGATCAGATCGATCGAACCTTGTCAGTACGACCGATTGATCGCCAGCCGATCGAACCCGGTACCGCGGGTCAAGCGACCGATTGATCGCCAGCCGATCGATCGATCTCGTAAGATCGATGCTGTTAACCGAACAATATTTTTTTTTTAAAAAAAAAAAAAAAAAAAAAACCAATTAAAGACCAATTAATTTTTTTTTTTTTGGCAAACGTTTTTTCAAAATCAAATATTAGTGGTCTAATACCATTTAATTTATTGGTCAAACGTTATTTATTTCAATACATAAAATATTGAAATATTATTGGTAAAACGTCATTAAAAACTAATAAATCTTGGTAAGACGTTATTTAATACCAATCAATGTTGGTAAAACGTTATTTAAACCAATTAATTTTTACAATTAATTGTAAAAATGTTTTTTAAGAACCAATTAAATTGTGGTATAGCGTTATTAATTATTAATAAAACAAACTCTTAATAAAAACGAGTTTGTGATTTGGTTTTAATTTTTTAAAACAAACGGTTAAATCGCTAAAAAAAAATGATTAGTGATCGTGATTTAAAGCACATATAGTAACATATACGTTAATAAATTTATGTTAGTGTTTTTGTTATAAAAACAGAAATAAGAAAATCATGGTAATGATCTTTTTTTTTTTGATTTTATAAGATTTAATCATATTAATATGATATGCTCAATTCAACAGTAATTCAAGAGTAATTGTTGATATTATTTTGTTATTGTACATTGTTAATCTAGAAAATATTTTTTACTTGGTCTGATACTTGTTGAATTTTTCAACAAAATTTCAGAAGTAATTAATTTATTTTTCTACGATTTATTGTTGCACTCATTAAAATGATTTCTGTTTTATTCTGAGCATAGACAAAACATGTTTAAAACGTTAACAAAAGTCACACTTTGACTTCTATGCTGAAATTTAATATTTCAGAGATTTAATAATATTCTGAAAATTAATTGGATGATTATGCAAATTATATGAATAATTTAAATAGCTTCATTCTGCCTTTGTATTACATTAAATTGTTACTTTCTGAATTTAATAATTCGAGAAATTAAAATTTAATTATTATGGAGGTGTTATTGGTTACGAGTCTAGTGAGTCGACACATCAAATTCAGTTTGATAGTGGTCTGCCACATATGATTGTGCCAAATTATGATGTATATCAAAGTGTCATGTGAGTGCCTAATGCTATAAGCATATGACTAATGATTGACAAAATTGATGGAGCTCAATTCATTATATGGCATGAGAAGATTTATATCTCATTGACCATGTTGAAATTAGAGACGTAACTCAAGGAGGATAGCATATGCTTTCTCTTGAGAATATTAAATAATAAACCTCTGTTTTTAATTAACACAGATTTGTGTGATTTATTTACCTATTAGAGGAGGTAAAAATTATTTTGTGACTTTCATTAATGATAGTACAAAATATTGTTATATTTACTTGTTACAAAGCAAAAATGAGGCTTTGGATAAATTCAAGGAATATAAGCTGGAAGTTGAAAATCAACTAGACAAAACTATAAAAATAGTGATAGATGTGAGAATATAAAGGACAGTTTGATGCATTTTGTAGATGACATCATTTATCAAACAATTGCTCCTTACTCACCTGAATCAAATGAAATTGCAGAACGCAAAAACCGAACTTTAAAAGAAATGATGAATGCAATGATGCAAGAATCAGACGTAACCCAGAACATGTGGGGGGGAAGCTTTAATGACTTCGAAATAAACAGTGCTGGCTAGGTCAAAAATGAAATCTGAGTTCATTGCGTTGGACAAAGCAGCAGAAGAAGCAGAGCATCTTCGAAATTTTTTGGAAGATATTCCGATGTGGGAAAAACCAGTGTTATCGATTCGGATACACTGCGATAACCAATCGGCTATAGCTCGTGCTAACAATAGCTTGTACAATGGCAAGTCACGTCACATACGTAGACGACATAAGACCATTAGACAACTGATCTCAAGTGGTGTAATTTTGCTAGATTACATCAAATCAGCTGATAATTTAGCAGATCCTTTTACGAAAGGTCTGACCCGAGATCAAGTATTGAAATCATCAATAGGAATGGGTTTAAAGCCTATGATTTAACGATGAAATTTGGCGGTAACCCTACCTATACTTTCTAGGTTCAAAGGGACAACTAAGTCAAATTAAGTCTAAGAAAACACTGTGAAACTTATGTTTCTACCCAGTTCCTAATAATGATAAACAGTGTTGTCTGCAAAATTGAGGATAAGCGTAAGCTTTTAATGATTTCATCATATTTATTTCAAGGAAGTAAAGCAGAATACTTCGAAATAGAATACGAGAATCACCTGTTGAGTGTGAAATGGGGCCGTTTCTAGGAGAATAAGGGAAGGCTGTATTCTCCAAATTCACTCAAGAAATACCAGGCATGTTCAAGGCCAAAATGAACACAACGAGAGAGCAAAAGTTCTACTAGAAAATATAACTGTGTTATATCTATTGTTTCAGTTTACACTAGAAATCCGGATGGTTCAAGACATCGTGTTCACCAACTGGGCTTGTAAACTCGATAGATTATAACAGTGATTGGTTCAACGCTGAAAAATGCAACCTTTTCATATACAGTTATTTTTCGTATATACTCAAGAAAGTCTTTTTTCAGCTTAAATCTATCCTAAAAAGGTTTTCAAAACATCCTCAGTGTTTTAGAGTCAATTCTATTCATGTGGGGGATTGTTGGAACAATATATTAATAAGCATGTGGACTTATAATATATAGTTAAAATGTGAATGAGAATTTGCTTAGGGGAGGTCAAAGATTTTTTGTAACTTACAAATTTTGGTATTAAAAACCAAATAAATTTGGCCATTAAATCTACTTGACCACCAAGCTATTCTTCTCCTATAAATAGCAAGCTACCTAGAAGGGAAAAATCATCCATTCATTCTAAAGCAAAGAAAAACACCATTAGACACATTGTAGATATTCTTTGAGAAGTTTCTAAATGTTGAAGCTCTCTTGAAATATCTTCTTGGTTGTTGGTGTTAGGTGTTGTTAGCTAAGGAATTCACAAGGTTTAACAGGTTCCTTCATTCTCCTTCTTCTACTTTTATCTTTCAAAAGTAGATTCTTGTTCTTGAGTATATAGTAGATAATTAGCTCGTAGATTCAAACATGAATGAAGCATGTTTGTCTTAATATTTGGTTGTATCCTGGGATTCAAAGAATGCATATAAACCGTCTCATTGCGGGCATTTTATTGAGTTAAGGAAAGGGATCATCCCGCCTCCAAATGTTTTGTTTTTGTTCTTATGATTCAAAACCGAATTTTGTTCATGTTCTTATTAAGTTGTCAAAATGATTATCTTGAAATCATGTTTTGAAAATATTGAATATATAAACATGTTCATGAGATAATTTTTAGCATATAATTAATTAATTATTATTAGCTTTTATGTTCTTGCTAATAATTATGATGGTCAAATGTTAAATTTAATTATATAATTTAATATTATTAATTTATGTATATGCCATTATTATTTGTCGAAAATAAGTTACACCCATATTGCCATAATGACAATGTTAATGTTTATATGTATATATCTATATTAAAATATATATATGTGTGTTTAATAGTTTATTTCAGTTTCAAAAAATAAATTATATTGCAAATTGATATTTCTAAAATCCGGTTTTATAAGGTTCTACAATAGGAGGGACAGGAGGGATAGGAATGGAGACCGCGAGGGTAATGGCGATGAGAGGTGCTCATGTGGTGATTGGTGCCCGAAACATGAGCGCTGCAGAAAACGCCAAAACCGAGATTCTCAGACAAAACGCAAACGCACGTGTCACACTCCTCCACTTAGATCTCTCTTCGTTCAAATCCATCAAAGCCTTTGTTCGCGACTTTCATGCCCTCCATCTTCCTCTCAATCTCCTCATGTACTATTTCTCTCTCTATCTCTCATCCTTTGAATAGCGTTTGGACCGTAATTTTTAGCGTTTCGATCAGTGAGTTTACGTCCTCGTGGATTTTTAATGGTATCCACATTATCAGCATTAACATTGTTTTGTCACTATTAATTTCATCTATTATTACTTTACTGCACGTCATTCAAATAAAAATAATTAAAATCATCATTATTGGAACAGATAGTTTTGATGTTCTGTTTTTTTTTTAAACAAAAATATTATGAAATGACAATGTCATGAACTACTGTGAATGTTTACTACTAGTAATGTTACCATTTAACTGCTATTAATGTTATTAATGCTACTGGAGTATTTGTTACTAACGTTAGTGTTTATATAAACTGTAGCATAAGCTACAGTAACTTTATAAATTCCCTAAAACTATATCTCGATATAAAATTTATAGAAAATATTATTTGCAGAAACAATGCAGGAGTAATGTTCTGTCCATACCAACTCTCTGAAAATGGAATCGAGTTGCAGTTTGCTACAAATCACATTGGTAAATTATATTTTTTTTTTAAAAAAAAAAAGATTATATGTATGTAAAGTTAAGACGCTTTAGATTTGTGTTTTCAGAAAATAAACCTTAATAATTTTGGTCTGCTTAAAAATTGAAAGATTAATTGTTGAGCTTATACGATATAGGTCATTTTCTGTTGACGAACTTGCTCCTAGACACAATGAAGACCACAGCTAAAACCAGTGGGGTTGAAGGAAGAATTTTGAATGTAGCATCTATAGCTCACATCTATACTTACCAAGAAGGAATCCAATTCGACAGCATCAATGACATTTCCTGGTAAATCGTATAGATGTTTCGAAAACTTAGATTAATATTGAAATTTGCAACCGCTATGTGAAACCTGCAGTGATTAAAACCATTGATTATCTTTCACACTGCATAGCTTATAACCATCTCATTTTGTTATTCAGCTACTCGGATAAAAGAGCTTACGGACAATCAAAACTAGCCAATATATTGCACGCGAATGAGCTCTCGCGCCAACTTCAGGTCGCCTTCACACACACGCAAACACATACATCTAAGTGTTAGTGTAATTATTAGATATTATAGAGATCACAGATTCAGAAGAAGAAAAAAAAACTTAAAATCTTTTGGTGACATTGTTTTGTTTGGTAGGAAGAGGGAGTGAACATAACAGTTAATTCAGTACATCCAGGTCTCATCCTCACCAATCTCTTCCAACACACTGCTCTTTTAATGAGTATATTTTCTTCCTCTGTTTTTCTTTTAGATTCTTTCCTCTCTTTTTTTCACTATTATTTATTTTAACCCCCATGTTCTGACAGGGTTCTTGAAGTTCTTCAGCTTCTACTTATGGAAAAATATACCTCAGGTATTAAACTAATAGAAACCCAATACTTAGCTAGATTAAAGATCTGATTTTATGACTATGCCACTTAACATCTCTTCTTGCTTAACATGTGGGAAACGAAGATGAATATGAGATAGTGATACCCCATGTTAATGTTGACAGGGAGCAGCTACAACATGTTATGTTGCTCTGCAACCAAGTCTAAAGGGAGTAACAGGAAAGTACTTTGCAGATTGCAATGAAGTAACTCCAAGCAAACTTGCTAGAGATGAGACTTTGGCACAAAAACTCTGGGATTTTAGCGTTAAGCTCGTCAACTCAGTTTCTAAAAAGAACTACCTGGGTTTCGAGGACACCAGTTAATGAGCTAATAAGAGTCTCTTGTTGTCACTTAAAAGAGTTAAGAGAAGAGAGAGTAAAAGAATGAGATGTACCTTGTCTCCAAAACATTTTATCGAGTGAATATGCTAACCGTGTTAATCTTTTCAAAGTATGAACCATCAAAAAAGGGTTGTTCATCACTTAAGTCAAGCCCAATAAGCTTGATCATTCCATGGATGATCACTTGATTATTCCATGGATAATCACTTTCTCTAACCTAACAGCTAAAAAACATACATTACAAAACAAAGAGCATGAATATGAGCGTTGCCTGCAGTGACTGGCCAAACTTTGAGCCGTACGAATACTCCTTCCTACCTGTTTTAAAAAGAGAAAAATTTCTGAGATTGGGAGTTCAGTTGTTATAAGTTCACTAGAAGCAACAAAAAGACAAAAACCGTAGCACTCCCCAAGCCCATTAAGCAGACAACCTAAGAAAGCAGAACATGAAGTGAGGAAGAAGTTTTTGACCAGTTAAATCAGATAGGGTGATTCGGTTTATTTTGTCGCGGTGCAATCTGGAATTCGGTTTTCTCTTCTTTTTTTTTTTTTATTCGGTTTATTCTTGTTTATAACGTTTGGTTTCTTCTTAAGAAAGTAAAATATTCATCATGTAACGGTATTAGTTGGGCCGGGCCCATTATGAGTACGGATTCCTTCCAGACGTTCATTCACCACGTGCCTACACGTTGCATTTATCGACGGATTTATTTTTCCCCTTTTCCCTTTTTTGAATGGAAAATCGGGTCAGATTTTAATGACCTCTTTCCAAAGTTCGTATAAGCAATTAGATTAAAGTGTTTTTATTTTAGAAATTTACTAATTTGGAAATGACGTTTAAAATTGACTGAGTTACGACAAATTGATAAAACTTTTAAAAGTGTTAATCACAGCTGAGTTATCATAAAAGAATATTCAATAATATATCACGAAAATGATACCCAGTTATTATCAAAGGACGGTACATAAAAAAAACAGCGGATACATTCTTTTGTATTTTTGCAAAACGACATATATCTTCTCTTTTTGTTTGTTTTTAATAACCAAATAAATTATTTACATATCCATTTTTCTAGTATCGATCTAAATGCATGCTATGTAACAGAGTAACCCAATCAGTAATGAGTTAGTCGTGGCTTTGGTAATTGGTCTTTTCACTTTTTCTTTTGTTCTCGGACTTTTACCTTTATTCTTTTATTGAAGATTTAAAAAGAGAATTATTGCTGACCTAGAAATAGATGTTTGTTATAATTATGATATATATATATATGAATTGATAAATTATAATTATAAATTTAGAGATAGAAAACAAAACAAAAATAAAGTGAATATTATGCCAATTGAGAAAAAGTAGAAGAATAATGTTATTATATATATTTGCAAAATCAATTTCGATAATTTTTACTGTAAAATGTAATGGTATGAGCTTTACTATCACTTTTATACGTAATTGTTTTGTTGACTTTTGCAACAACATTTAGATTTTTCAGTCAATACTTACAATAGTGCTTTCAATACAAATAGTTAAAAACAATTTTTTTGTAAAAAAAGAAAAAAAAAGAATTTTTGTGAAGTGTAAACAGACAAACGTCAGGTCGATGGCAATACTATTAATGCTACGATCTCTCCCTCTTTACAAATTTATTACTTTCTCACAATTTTATTTGCCTAATTGTCGTTGGGAACACCGATGGAATCTTCTCCGATGCATTAGCTAGTCTTCTCCCGAGAAAATTGGATCCACTTTAATCATTTATTTACTTTTTGATGTCTAATAAATTTCCTTTTTTCGGTTTTGAACTAATAATATTTTTTAAAAAATTAAACTAATAAATTTCGAGTAAACATATAAAAAAATGTTAATCGTAATATCGATTATTCGATTTATACAGAAACATCAGCGCTTATGTTTTTCAGCAACATGATCAATCTTCATAGCGACCAAAACCACTGGCCACATGTTATTTGTTTTTGAAAATATTATTGACAATAATATGGTTGATAACCATATCGATCATAGGAACAGTATTATTGGAATATTTATTGACAATATTACGTTTGCTAATTATATTTTTATAATCAACTAGATATAATGAAAAAAAAACCAGTCTGCGCATTGCGCATAAGTTTATCTAGAAAAAAAAAAACAATTTTCTTAGGTTGCCCTTTGCTCCTTTTTTTGTTTTTTGTTTTCACTTTGCTTTTCGTCCCTTACATACTTACATGAACAAATAATGTATGTATCCGAATGGTAATATTAATAAACGTTCAAAAGACAATATATATATATGCGTGCTCAATGGAGATCTCAATTAACATTGTCTTTTTCAACACATTTTTCTTTATATATTTTACGTATAAAAATATCTGAAATTATGTATTATCAGCTTTTTCTTTTTTTGGTAACTATTATATTATCAGCTTGTAAACCAAAATATATGTTGTTGACTATTTTGCTTTAACAAAAAAAGTTAAAACTACATAAATAGTCGTTTCGGAAAAAAGAAGAAGATCGTCCACACACTAGAAACAATTGAGTATACAATTTGACTCTTTCAGTAATTTAAAATGTCTATCTTATAGTATAACCGAGTTCAATATCATTGAGTTTTGCGTCTATTTTTTTAATATAATTGTTTGCATACGTCAAAGCCTTTTCATCTTTCAATGTAGAAGACCCACGAATCTCTCGGTCAACGTCAACCATTGCATATTCAATATTGTAATTTCTTAACATTACTAAGGAATTTTTAATTATATACAGTTTTGCCTCAGTGATTTTTGTCACGATTTAGCAATTTATCTAATCTCAGAGTTTGTTAAAAAATCAAAATTACAAGATTTCCCTTGTATTCTTCATTCAACATCACTAGTTAAACATATTGAAATACGAAATTACGATTGATTCATTATCATATAAGTAATTTTACAAAAGACAAAATCTGATTATTAAGCGAGATGAAAAAGAGGACAGACAAAAAAAAAGGCTGAAAATTTAATTAAAAAGCAAAGGAAAATACGAAATCAATTAGAAGAGGCGTTCCCTTCCTTGCTAGCATTGTTGCCACGGTTTGCCGGAGGAGCAGCCGGAGACGGCGGAGGGATCTGATGGCGCGGCGGCTGAGAAGGGATGGAGGATGGAGGATTTGCTGTGAGAGATATGTCGGAGAGATCCTCGATGGAGATCGGAAAAACGCTCTGAGAAGGTCTTCTCTGGTGACGGCTTGGTCGCTCCGACATTGTTAGAACTAGATTCAGACAAGAAGGATTGGGAGCACAGAGATATATGTAGAGAGAGAGAGAGAGAGTTTGTTGTCTTAAGTGATGAGATCGGGAGAGAGAGAGAGAGAGAGAGAGAGTTTATATAGAGAGGGTGAAAACAAATGGGTTTAGGTAGAGAGTGATTATCCGAATTGCGAAGCATATTAATCTTTACTCAATAGAACATCAAAAACTTCATTTGTTTATAAATAATTCTATAAACCAATCAAACAAATTTTTATTATGAGCAAAATCAGGTATGAACTCGTTTTATGAAGGTTTGTAAGCATTTCATTTTGGGGCCTATTTTATAAATATTAATATTTACAATCTTGTAAGTAAGTAAGAAAATTGCATAGTGGTAGAATTTCTTATTAGTTATTTTATAGAGTTTAAGAATTAAACATTTTTTTTTGACAGATAATTTATGGAAGTTTATATTGATGAGTAGATCTCAGACTTTTCTTAATGTTGTATAGGAATCAGTATATCTCAACGTTCTCTCCAGTCCATGAGTTATAAGTAATTGATTAATCAATAGTAGTTTTCTTTTGACGTCACATCACGTCGAAAACAACAAAATGCAATTTAAATAGTTTGCGTATATTTTTATTATAACAGACTTAACAGTGTGTGTACTTGTGCCATAAAAACAAAATTTTACCGTTTTGCTGACTAAAATAATTTGCTAATAGAAAAAAAAAAGTTATAAAGATAAATCAAGAAGAAAAGTTTTGTCAGACTAAATAGTGTTTAAGTTAGATTATAATAATAATAATAATAATTTACATTTAAAACTATTGATACCAACTACTAAATTTACAAATAATGTTTGAAGTTTAGTCAATTTTTATGGAGACAAAAATTACTTTTTAAAGCTCGTTAAATTTATCACATAATTAATGGGAAAAAAATACGACATGCAAAATGATTGGATTAAAATTATACTATTCTCTTTCATAAACTCGTTTTTAGTATATAGGAAGATAATAAATCCTCTAATCAACTTTTTAATCCCAGTTCTGTAAATATATTTATATTCCTTCCAAACTAGCACCATTGGTTATATTTTATAATAATTATCTCCAGTATTTTCATAGCTTCTATGCTGTTATTATTTGTAAACATCTACAATAAGTCAAAATATTTATACCAGTCGCCAAAAAGTATACCTTTAGTTAGGCAACTCTATGACTAAAATTGACCATAAAATTGTACTCCGTATAAATTTGTTTTATGTAAATAAGTTGTAATGTATGATGTCCGTCAAATACATAAAACTTAAAAATTAACTGTATATGAATAGTCTTACTTCTGCAGTCTTTTAATGGTGAAAAAGGTAATTACTGCCATTAATTTTAAACTTCTACAATAATCATCAAAGTTCATTGCATTTAGTGGTAACACAAAAGTTCATTGCATTTGATGAGAAGATGTATAATAAGTCTGACAGATATTAAAAACTCCCGATCAGCTTTTTTGAACATTAAATTAAGAAACCATAATTATTTTATTATTATATTAACTTTTTCTTTCCTGTGTAGAGGACAAACATTTCTTCCCCCATGTGAGGAGATGTCAATCTCATAGGAAGTAAATATTGTTACAAGTCCCATAAAGCAATACAGACACGTATGCAAACATGTATATAATTTTCTGTGTCTGAATTTTCTAGTTGATAAAATAGTTTTTTTTTAATGAGACACAAAAATGGTGATTTCACAAAGATATTAAAATAGTTTTTTTCTTAGGAATAATTTAAAGGAGATACAGTGGTTATTGTTTTCTATAAACATTTAGTAAGTTATATTAAAAACGTCAAAAAATAAACTAAAAATGTATTTTTAAGATTTCTATGTAGTTTATAGATGAACGTGGATGCATAACGTGGAAGTTCGTTGGATCTCTAGCAACTTCAATAGTTGGTTAGTGTCCTATAGAAAGCTTAAGAGATATATAGACGTTTATTTTTTATCAACTCTATAGATCAATATCTGCAAAATGCACTATTGACATCTTTTTGTCCAACTAAAAAAGAAAGAGAGGAAAAAAGACTATAAGCATCTCAATGATTTTATAGTACAGAAAAAAGTAAATAATGTATAATATGGAAATATTGCAAAAAAAAAAACGTTATGTAACATTAAAAAGTGAATGTTATAAAAGAAAACATCATTAAATTCATACTTTCATTACATGACATATATATATATATATATTTATGTTGTATTTTTTTATCAACTTAGTTTAGTGGTTTTAATATTTTTTTTAACATTATTGATATTTTTGTTTGGTTCTGATATTAGATTGTAATGGATCATCGTTGACCAAATTAATTTAGGATGTCTTTATCTAGTTTTCAGGTAAATTGCTTTTTCCCAAATTTTATCAGGAAAGACATAGGATAGAAAACGATATCTCAATCATAGAGTTTCTTTCATTGACAATCATGAAAAGCTATGATTTGAAACCAGACGTTATTCTCCAGAAATATTGACAATCTTACATATCAAACATCTAAACCAATCATATGCAAGTAAACTACATTGAGGTACCTTGGGAATCATATAACACGGTTATGAGAACCAATGTGTTACATTGCATATATTTGAATAACTTGGATTGATGTGCATGTCTCAGACAACTGTTTTCATCAAATGTCCAGAACCCATCTTTTGGGTTTTCAGACAAACTCTTTTTTGCCTTGTTATTTGGAACTTTTGGACGTGCTTCTCATCTTATGAATCGAGGTGTTACATTGCCAGTCTCTGAATAGCTAGGACGTGCAAAATCTTTTTAACGAGTGTTAACACATCCCATCTTTAACTTTCCATTGTGATAATTTATATATAGGTTCTTGAGCTTGCTGGTAACGCCGCAAGAGATAAGAAGAAGAATCGTATCATACCACGCCATGTTCTGTTAGCTATGAGGAACGACGACGAGCTAGGAAAGCTACTCAAGGGCGTAACAATCGCACACGGAGGAATTTTACCTAACGTAAACCCAATCCTCCTCCCAAAGAAATCTGTGAAAGCAGCTTCAACTGCAAAAGTGACCAATTCACCATCAAAGACTATTAAATCCCCTAAGAAGGCATAGTTCTCATTCGTATTCCTTCTTCTTCTTCCTCTTACTCTCTGAATAACTTGTAATCTCTCTCTCTCTCTCTCTCTCTCTCTCTCTCTCTGTGGGTGTGTAAAGACAGAACACCTCTTTCTTTTGTTCATCAGTTATAAAACATGTGTAACGTTCAGAAAAGTCTGACTGTCGATGTAATTGAGATGATGTTCAGTTTGGAATAAGAGATGGTACGTTTTATATATGATCCAACCTTATATCAATCTCAAATCCTAATTGTACAAATGCTTTCTCAAATCAGAAGAAACGTATAGCAAAAAAAATGGTATTATTCAGATATCAGATCCGATAATCTATTCAAAGAGACAAGTAATGATCGATCTAAAATTTGAAGAAACTCGACAACATATTGTTCCAGCATAGAAAAAAGAAGAATGAGATCAATCTGATTTTAAGAGCTTGTAAATTTGGTGACGGCTTTCGTTCCCTCGGACACTGCGTGCTTAGCCAATTCTCCGGGCAAAACAAGCCGCACGGCGGTTTGGATTTCGCGGGAGGTGATGGTCGGTTTCTTATTGTACCTAGCGAGACGCGACGATTCCTGAGCGAGTTTCTCGAAGATGTCGTTGATGAAACTGTTCATGATTCCCATCGCTTTTCCAGAGATTCCGATATCTGGATGAACCTGTTTCAATACCTTGAAGATGTAGATCTTGTACGTCTCCGTGCTCTTCTTCGTCTTCTTCTTCTTCTTCTCGCTCCCGCCTTCCTTCGTGATCTTCTTCTCCACGGTCGGAGCTTTCTCCGCCGGTTTCTTCTCTGCCTGAGGTGCCATTAATTGATGGGATTCGAGAAAACAGTGAAAGATTGAACGATGAATACTTCTCGGAATGAAACTATGAATTATGTGATTTCCATTTCCATTATATACATTTCGTTTGACGATCATAATTGGATTCTGAAACATGACACGGATTGGCTTACGTGTGTATATTTCAGTCGTCGATGAATAACCGTTACAGTACTAATAAACGGTTGATCTCGTGCCGCTGCACTGGTGTCGGGCTTTGTTGGGCCTTGAGACTATATACAACTACATCTGAAAATAGTTTAGGTAGGTCCATCAGGTAAAAGTTGTAGCGGTAATTTTTTGTTTTTTCAACCGGTCATTAACTGTCGAAAATTCTCTCTGCCATTCATTTCTTTTTCTTTTTAGCGATTTTATTAGTCGTTGAAAAATTAACAACTATTTTCGACCATTTGGTTTTTGATTAACCTTTTGAAACAAAAACTTTTATCAATATGACAACAGTTCACCAATGAAACTATGATAAACACTTGGAAAATTTCGTTTTTTCGAAGAAGTGTGATCACAATGCTAACTTAAACTTTCTTTGGGTTTCATTTTCGTTTTCCCTGAACAATTTCAGCTACTTCGACAAAAGGTGATCTTAGGTAAATATGCATCAAGATTCAATTATATGGTTTATAGAATATAGGAGTACCTATGCAAACACATGCCATATAAAATTACATAAGATAGAAAGATCTCTATTAACTATTTTGAACATTTTCTTTTTTTTGCTCACATCCAAAGTATTTGGTGTGGAACTGGTACCAGCTGATGGATTAGTTAACTATAATGTATAGTAAGTGAGTTTGTGAACTTTTGATGATTGAAACTTTGTACCAGCTAGTTAGTTTCCAAGAAGAAGTTATTCGAAATTGTGTGGAATACATATTGGCTAGTTTTTCTTTTATTGCTTTGATTTGGTTAGGTAAAAATATTGATGGAATGGAATGATGGATTCGTAAAATCATATAACATTTGTTCATCTTACTGTTTGAATGTACGAGAGTAAGTATTTTGTTTTTCAACCAAGGTTAATTTTGTCAGGGAATTGCATTTTGGATAAGTACGTAAATGCAATTAAGCAATTATTTGATGATTAAAATTTCGTTTTTCAACCAGTAGCGGTTTCGTTTTTTTTTTTTTGGGTGTGTATTGTATCAATGGATAATGCAAAACAAAAACACGATTTCAAATTTTAGTTTGAGTTGCACTGATCTTGGTAATTGAAATAGCAGACTGTTTTCTTTAGTGATTATGTTAATTGTCAAAAATTTTGTTATCTGTAAATATATAACCTCTCTAGGCCTGATACATTACCGGTCGAACATCTCTCCATCTCCATGCATTTTTGTCTAATTAATAAAAATTATGTTTTTTTTTCTATACACACTTGTTGTTTGGCTCATTTGGAAAGGTAACGGATGGCTTTTGATTTTAATATAATAATCGACATAATAATTGTCTTTAATCAACTTTAGCCACACTTTTATTTATATATCTATGCTTAAAACTATTAATTTAAGCTAATAGTTTTAATATCCATTTTAACATATGTTTTTAAATATGTATAGTGAACTTTATAGATAACCACATATACAAATGTTTTCATCGGTAAATATTATAAAAATTGAAAGAAACATTTTAAAGTTAAATGATAAATAAAAAACAATTGAATGTTTTATAAATATCACACAAATTGTGTTCTGAAAAATAATAGAATGATTCATACATTTAACATTTATCATTTATCATAAATAAAACTATCACGGTTAAAACATATCAATTTTAAAACATGTCAGTTGTCGGTAATTTGTACGAACAAAAACATGTAAATTATCGAGAAAAGACCATGCCGATGCCGATTTAGTAATCAATAGAAGAATTTTTGGAATTAGGTGGACATTACTACAAGGCAAAATACAACAAAAAAAAAAATGATTAAATGTTCATAACAGCAATATTTAAAAGAATGCTAAACGATAATGATTACGGTCATATATTCACTACTAGTATTTACTACTTATATAGATGGGTTCTCCTTCACGTGGTAACGGGCCCAATCGCCTCGTAAGCTTACGAGTTATGCATTGCATTTGATTTATGTATTAGCAAAATTAATAGCTTCTCGTAAAATCTCTTGTAATCTCCTCTCAACCAATCATATGCAGAAGCCCACGTGGGATAATGGGACCCATCACGAGCGCATTGTTACAAGTCAGCACTCCCTTTAGACTAAGGATAATATATTTTAATACTTAAAAATATTAGTGAATATGTCACTTATGTTTACTGTACTAATTCTCTTATTTCTAAATACTGTTGTATGCTTTTTCATTTTTTTATTTATAATTTTTTGTTCTTCTATTAATTATCAATCCTCGCCTTGTGTAAACATAATTAGCGGCCGATTCCGTGAATTTATACATAGACATGTCAATTTCAACAAAATGAAAATTAACATTTATAAATTGATTTGATTCGTAATTATCTGTAATCAAATACACAAATAAAACAAGCCCTGTCCATTTTAGGTTAATTCCGTGACATATATAATGAAAAAAATCATTTTTTTCTAGATATTTGTCTTATAAATATTTTAATGTACATCCTTTCTTTAACGTTAATGTCCATCTTCCCTTTTTTTTTCTGTTCTTGTAGTGTTTTCACCTGCGTTTCTTCTCCATTCCTTCATCATCCCTCCATTTTTTTCTTCTCTATATAACAGACTACTCTTTAAATCATTACCATATCATGGGTGATCATAACAGTTCACAAGCATCTTACATCCATTTGGTACCGATTTAATTAAACTTTTTTTTTTAGTTTTTTTCTCGAATCAATCTCTGATCATATGATGATATATATATATATATATACACGATCATCATTCGTTATCGTACTATATAAATGTGTGTTTATGGGATGCAGGTGCATCATTTGATAGAAGAATGTATAGTATTCAACATGGGCAAAGAAGAGTGTATGGAAGCTCTGTTCAAGCATGCTAATATCAAGCCTATCATTACTTCCACAGGTACATACATATATATATATATATATATATATGGAAATGGTAGATATATATTAAATAAGAGAAGGAGTGGATGATTAATTTTGCAGTGTGGAAGGAGCTAGAGAAAGAAAACAAAGAGTTCTTCGAGGCATACGAGAGAAGAAGAGAAGAAATACCGACCGAGAAAGAGACAGCTCGAAGAATCCGAGATTTACTTTCACGAACTACAATCTAAGATCACGACTCCTACATACTTGCATGTGTGTGTATATGTATGTATGTATGTATGAATGAATACAGATATATGTACTGTAATTTTCACTAGGGAATGAATAATTTCACGAATGGAAAAATCACTTTTTCATAGCTCTCCTTTCCTCTATAATACCGAATTATTTGCATATATTCCCAATCAGATCGTAACGATATTTTAGGTAAAAGATGATCATCGAATGTAATACAATTCTTTCAAGTTTATTAATATTACTTTTTAATATATAGTTGAATCTTATTTTTTTCTTTAATGCATATATATAAATTGTATGCAAAAGGAATATGATATATGATTTGTATACGAAGGTTTCATTACCATTTATCTTTATTAGTTATGAATAACTTTTATATTAATTATAATAAAATCTAAAAATAGGTATCAAAATTAAACCATAATTAACTTCGGACTTGGTTCTGTATATCTCTAACCCTTAGATTCTTATACACTTCGTATATATCATGTGACTCATTCATCTACGATTAGTAGTTGTTGACTATGACCGTTACCGCCATCATACTATATCAGCGGTTAGAAAATTTGCGGTACAACTCTTAATTTTGTGCACCTCGATCGACATTGATTAGTTTGAGCCGTGGAAGGCACGTGGAGGCACATGGGAATATTCGTCATTACATAGGATTGCGTGTTGGGATTTGTTGATGACTGTTAAAACTCTGGTGGCTTTTTTTTTTTTTTTTTTCTTGTCTTATAAAATTTTGTTGGTCAGTGTTGAAGCTAAAGTTTGGTGGAAGAGGAGTACTCTCTTCTCATCTTTATTTATTTGTTCTTCAAAATTCAAATCCCGCATTCTCGGTTTATCGATTGGATCGACCCCGTACTGGACCATTCTTTTTCTTTTAGGATATGTCAGTGGTATGTACTAGAGATGGCTAATCTAGTTTTTAGATCGGGTTGATATAATATCGTTCGATTTGATTCAGTACAAGTATGCGCTTTCTAAACTATATATTGTGTGTTTCACAAGTCAAGACATAAATCAAATTTTGTAAAAAAAAAACTCATGAGTTTAGATATAAAAGAAAATTTAACTTCGACATTGTCCAGTTTAGAGATGTGCAATCTAATAACACAAGTTAGTCTAAGAACCTGAATCAGGTAAAATAATAAACCGATTAAATCACATAATTATATTTTAAACCAAATAGAACAGTTTGCGTCTTTACTCTGCGAAAGTATTTTAAGTTAAAGAAAATCTTGTTGAATACTGTCAAAATTTCAATATTTATCTAGTTTTTTTTTGTTTTTTGGGTATAGATAAAGAAAACTGACTAAAAGTGAATCAAGAAACCAAATTGAATGAATACCTAGTCCAGATTGTTGATCTCGGATCTCTGCTTTAGAATACACTTTTAGTGTTTTTTTTCTTTATTTTTGTTCTTTGCAATTTATTTTACAAAGGATGTGAATAAAGGATTGCCATATTGATTTTTCCTTTAGCAAAATTTAAAAGGACATGTGAAAGTCAATAAATGTTATTTCTTCAAAATAGATTTGAATTGGGTACCACTTTTATTCTCAGCATTGTAAAAATAAATTTAAATTTTGAAAAGCAAACAAGGTAACAAAATGTCAACAACATAACGAAAAAAAAAAGCAAACAAGGAGTGTCCGAAATGGGGACATGACATCGAAGACAGTCTTCATCTTTTCTTTAATTGCCTATGTGCGAGCGCTGATTAGATGAGTTCAATGGTTTGGTTTCTTTTTGCCCCATTCTCAAGCGAATCTATTTATGAAAATATGGCCACATGTTTGTGGAGAACTGAAGACAAGGAAGTCATGGCTTCTCTGGCGACTGTGGAAGTAAAAAAAATGATATCTTTATGCAATGACTAAATTACTCACCTTTGGAATTGGGTTACATACGGCGGCGATTTCGACTCGGCGACGAAAGGATTCGAGGAGATTTTAGCTAAAGATCCGCTTCGTGTCGAAGCTTATCACGGATTGGTAATGGCTTACTCGGATTCGGAGTCCAAACTATCAGAGCTGGAGAGTAGAATCAGCGAAGCTATTGAGAGATGCAAGAAGGAGGATAAAAAGAAAGACTTTCGCGATTTCATGCTTTTGATTGCACAGATTAGGGTTATAGAAGGGAATCCAATTGAAGCACTTCGGGTTTATCAAGAGCTGGCGAAGGATGAGCCTAGAGATTTTAGGCCGTATCTTTGTCAAGTTTTGATATATCCCTTGTTGAAGAAGAAAGACCAAGCAGAGAAGCAATTCGAGCAGTTTCGAAGATTGGTTCCTGAGAACCATCCTTATAAAGAGTATTTTGATGCCAATCTCCTCAATACTAACAAGTTTTTTTGCAAATAATTGAGTGAAAAAACTGAGTTTGAATTTTGTTGAATGCTTAGGTATGTTCGGTTTGTCATTTCTACTTTATCACTCAAAAGTTATCATCGAATTGAAAGACTAAATTTTTTTTTTTTTTTTTTTGTTGGTATGGATGCTTCAAAGTTAGATTTATTATTCTAAACGAAACACTGCCAAAACAATAATCGTTTTATAATCGTTTTATAAACAACATGCAAATTTGATGAATGATATAAATTGTGTATTAGAAGAATCCACACAAGGAAATGACCATTACACGGTTCTGGGTGGCGATGGAGGAGTTTCTCCTCTGCTAGGTCCCGACGGCGGGATTGGAACGTTTTTTGGTAACATTGTAAAAATCAGGCGTTGTGATGGTGACCATGGCTTTAGGCCGGCTTTGGCTGGCTTACGTAGACCTCGTGGTGGTGGATCAGCCGGTCCGCTAGGAATTTTTCTAGGCCAGAGCAAATGGCTGGTCTCATCATGAAACTTCTTCTCAGTAGCTTCAATGACACAAGCGAAGAGGAGACCCAACGAAATCACCACAAGAAGAAAATTTGACTTCTCCATTGATCACAATCTTACTTTGCAGATTGTAATATCAGTTGATTTTGTTGATTAATTGTGAAGAGGGATTTTTACTTTATATAAAGAGAGTAAGAGACCCTTATATTAACCACGGATATCGAGTATTAATCAAGAAATCTATTAATAATTGATTGTATTTGTTAATTCTTCAAATATTAATTTATAAAGTTTATATTGTGAATTGATTACGCTCTACACCAAAAACTTTTAATTTTTTTTTTTGTGTGTGTTTTGTGTCTTATATTTCAAAATCATTTATTAAATAACAATAGATCTTAGATAGAATGTCAAAAATCATACAGGAATACTATAATTAAACTAAGTTTTAAAATCAGTGATTGAATAACCTATTGTGGTAGTATTTAAATTAGTTAATTGGAAGGGTTTATATAAATCATGGATATTGTAAATTAATTCCCATGATTTACTTCCATAAGCTACGCTTATCTCCATAAAATCACAATATACAGAACTTTATGGTTCACCCATTCTAATACATATTTAATTTTACATCTATTTTATTTTTAAATAATATCTCCAATCCATATAGATTTACTACGCCAAAGATTTCTTCTTTGGATATTATCTCACAAATAATAAACACTGTCCAATCAATTTAAAGGTAATCTATATTTTGTTGAATTCCCTCAATGGTAATTTCTAAAGAGAATCTAATCTCATGCCATTACCAACACAAATAAACGCACAAAAGAGAGCAACATTTTCACAGATTTTGTCTTTCCAACATGAAAGATAACAACACAGAAGAAATCAGAGAGAGAAAAAAAAAATGCAGAGATTACTTGTGAATAATCTCAGGCCAGAACTGTGCGTTTTTAACTTTGGATATAGTCGCCAACACAGTTAATGGCGTTACGTCTCCTGTCACGGTAACCTTTTTTGCAGCGAAGTCTATGTTAAACGAGGTCACTCCTACACACAACGATCAAAAAATAGAGTATATTTACAAACCTAAGAAATTGCTGGCTAAATCAAAATTAAAATATCCTGAAAATAAGTACGTTTTGTTAATTACCTTTCATTTTCGAAAGATGTTTCTTGACTTTCCCTGCACAGCCTTTGCAGTGAAGTGAAACTCTCAAAACTACCACCTTTAAAGAAAATAAAGATTGCTAAGTTTTTTACTTCAGACATAAATTCATGATTACAAAAATGAACAGATTTATTCCATGATTTACTTGATCGGATGATGATGAATTCTTCTCCTGTGGCGGCGGCGACGATGGAGGAGGAGGTGGTGGAGGTTGTGGGGGAGAGAATTTGAAATCCGGAGACGAAATATCTTTATCTTCAAGAGAACTTTGAGATGCTGTCGGAGAAGCTTTTGTGGGTTCAGAAAAAGGATTATCCGGCGACATAACCGGCTCATAATCCAGGAACCCGTCGAAGAAATCAGGTTGCTTCTTCTCCAAGAAAGAAGAAGAGAGATACTTAGAGGCGTTTATTACCAATCTATCTTCATGAATCTTATCGAAATCATCACCCGTGGTTATCTCCGGTTCGATAGGTAATGGAATCGGATCAGAATCCACAAACCCGTCAAAGAAAACCGGGTTGCTCAATAAGTACCTTGAAGAACCTTGAGGAGTGTCACTACTAAAACAACCAATCGGCGACTTACCACCTTCACATTGACTTTTCTTGCTCTTCCTCTTCGCAACACGTGTTTGCTCGGAACTCTGTAGACCTAATCTAGTTTTAAGAGGAGTATGATAAGTAGAAGAAGAAGAAGAGGAGGAGGAGGAATTATGGTTTGGAGAAGGTGGAGGAGTGAACCTCCGACCGTCACGTATAATTGGGTTATGACGGTCGATGGCTCGACCACCGAGCCGGATCGTGGCTGAAGAAGAAGAAGGTCGTGAGGTTTGGTCCATGGTTGAGCAAATGTTTCTTGTTGATGCTTGAGAGGCACATAACATTTTTAAACCTTTTTTGTGCTTATGATGCCAAAGGGTTTTAAGAGAGTCTATAGTTGTCGTATAAAAAAAAAAATGGAGAGAGGTTTCTGAAGTGACACAAAAATAAAATAAAATGTATTTTTCTAGGTTCCTGTTAAAGATAATCTTTTTTTTCCGTTGATTGAATCGTCTTTAGAGAAAGTTGTATTTTTTATTCGGATTCTTTTGTTAAGTAGAGACTTAGAAACCGTGTGAAATTATTTTGATTCGAATGACTTGATGGTTTTGTTTGAACATAAAAGATATAAAGTAGATGATTTACAAGAAAATTTGAGAAAAAGAAGATTGTAAATAAAATAATAAAATCCAAATATTTTAAGCCATGCCTTACTGATAATTCCGAATCTAATTCTCATCATCTCATGAACACCGATCTCTAAAAATCAGAATCTGATGCTTTTGGGATTTACTGACGAACATATTTCTCTTTGCTTTCACTATTATTCCCACTTCTTTTTTTTTTCTCTCCTCTTTAATATTTTTGCCTTACAACCCACGAAGTGTTCTTTAATAATAAAGCCCATGATTCATAAATATAAATATTGGGCTTCTAAACGGCCCATTATATTCGTCAAAAGAGCATCGTATAAATTGCCTTGTTCATCCAAGCTTAGGTTTTGCAACCTCTTGGACTTGGAGCCAGAAACGAGGAAGCAGCGGCACATCAGTTCAACGCCACCAGGAACAAGCTCACGATGGGTATGAAGAATAACAGATCTCCAATAATAGTTGTTTGTTAATTACGTAGTTCTGATTGGGTTTTGCTGTATTTACCTTTTTGGTTAGCGAGGATTAAGGTTCACGAGCTTAGAGAGAAATCGAAGACCGATCTTCAGAGCCAGCTGAAAGATTTCAAGGCTGAGCTCGCCCTCCTCCGTGTCGCTAAAGTTACCGGAGGTGCTCCTAACAAGCTCTCCAAAATGTAAGTACTTGTCTTATACATATATACACAAACATGCATATATGCGCATTTGTAGTGTAGATATGCAAATGAACTTATATCTCAAATCTTCTGATCCGAAATAGTATCTCAAATGAACTTCTTTTTTGGTTTTGTGGGTTTTTATTTGACAAATCAATTGATTAGATTGTGTATTTGTGGTCTTCAGCAAGGTCGTCAGGAAATCCATTGCTCAGGTTTTGACAGTGATCTCCCAGAAACAGAAATTTGCACTAAGGGAAGCATACAAGAACAAGAAGTTCTTGCCTCTTGATCTTCGTCCCAAGAAGACCCGTGCTATTCGCAGACGTCTTACCAAGCATCAGGTCTTAATCCTCATTAACATTATCATTTCCAAAACTCTAAAATCACCCACATGTTGTTTGGTTCTTGTTAAGAAATTGTTTTATTTTTATTCCATCATTGCTCGCTTAACTCAGTAGTAACCTAATACATCATATGTACGCATGACTTTGTAAGTTAACCTTATTGAGGGGAGAGAAGATCATGACTTGTGAATATGGATGGGTTATTTGTGTTGCAGGCTTCTTTGAAAACCGAGCGTGAGATGAAGAAAGAGATGTATTTTCCAGTGAGGAAGTATGCTATCAAACTGTAGTTTCATTCTCCAGCTTAGCTTCTACTAGAAATGATTCAACTTTTTTTATTATTTGCTTATGTATTCACCTTTTTTTTTTGTTCACCTCTATTTTTTTTTTTTACTGAAGTTTTGTTATTGAACAGCTAATTATATCTCACTCGAATCATTTTTCTTATAAACATTGAACCAAATCACTCCTTTGTGGTGGTAATTTTGATTTTCGTAATCATTTAGTTTATGAGAAGACGAAAAGAAATTAAGTCAGAATTGTACTTAGAACATATTGCAAATGAACATGGTTGGTTGATTTAAAATAAAAATCACACATTTGAAAATGAGATTCTAGGATCACATGTTAGATAATAAGTTTATATAGTTGCTCTCTATAAATGGTGATTATAAAAAATTAGCACTCATGATGAACGCTGTATTTGTTATCTGCCGATTCAATTTAGCATTTAGAATTTGTTTTTACAAATTTTGAACTTTATTCAGCAAGAGAAACGGAGTTGCAAATGATGAATACAAGAGAGGATTATAATGCATCAGGAAATACAAAGATCTTGGTTCAGAACATCAGAGCAAATTATCAAAAAGAAAAACGACCACAGTGGGAGTCGAACCCACGACCTTTTGATCCGAAGTCAAACGCGCTAATCCACTGCGCTATGCGGTCTGGATGTTAAATTGCTTATAAAACTTAATAAGATAATGTTTATTGACTCATAATAATTAATACAGTTTGTCACTCAGTTTCGGGAGCGCGTGAAGAGCGTGGTACCATACTTGTCCATGGAAAATAGGCAAACAGTAGCAATTATGTACTGTTTCGAGTCGACACTAAGGTTTGATCATGTTACTGTAATAAAGTAATTGAGATATGATACAAACAACACAAGAGGCCAAAACCACGAGCAGAGAAGTAATGACATTTTCTGCTTCTTCTCTAGAATTTATGTGACTCTTGTAGAATTGATTCTTCCCTCTTCTTCTTTCTCATATCTATCATGTACAGTTCGTAATTCGATCTGTTTTATTTTTTTTTATATTCAAGAGGACAAATTTTAAATCCCAAAGATTCAACAAGAATCGTCACCATGATAGGGACTAATAAGAAGAAGATGACGAAGCAGATAACGGCGAGGCGTGACGACACGCCGTTACACACGGCGGTTAGAGAAGGTAAAAACGGAGCTTCTTTTAGAGCTGAAAGAGTTGTTGGCGGAGCAAAACCAGTCAGGAGAAACGGCTTTATACGTGGCGGCAGAGTTCGGTAACACCGACATGGTTAAGATTCTGATGAAGTACTCCGACTCTGTCTTAGCCGGAACCAAAGCCAAAAATGGCTTCGATGCCTTTCACATCGCCGCCAAAAACGGAAATCTAAGTGAGTTGACCCAATTTTCCAGATATTCATGTGAATATTACTTTTAACTTTGCACATATGGTTGAAGATGATATCTACTTTATAAGCTAATAAAATGTACAAATTGCTAACTGAGAAAAGATTCACATGAATCCTAATAGAATAATATATGGACTAATCGTTTGTCATTTTGTCATTTTGCTTTTTTGTTTTAGAGGTTCTTGACGTGTTAATGGAGGTGAACCCAGAGCTCTCATTTACATTTGATTGATCCAAAACGACAGCACTTCACACGGCCGCTTCGCAGGGTCATGGAGAGATTGTCTGTTTCCTGTTGGAGAAAGGTGTGGACTTAGCCGCCATTGCGAGAAGCAACGGTAAAACCGCTTTGCACTCTGCGGCTAGGAACGGACACACAGAGATTGTGAAAGAGCTGATTCAAAAGAAAGTTGGAATGGTTACAAGAGTCGACAAGAAAGGTCAAACCGCACTTCATATGGCGGTTAAAGGACACAACTCTGAGATCGTGGATGCGTTGGTGAAAGCGAATTCTTCGTTGATTAATGCAGCGGATAACAAAGGAAACACTCCGTTGCATATCGCAGTCCGTAAAAACAGAGTAGAGGTTAGTTAATTGATTGAATTGAAAGTTATTGTTGTTTCAAAGTTAGGATTTTTCATGGTTTCTTGTTTTTGTTGTTTCAAAGTTACAATCTTTCTTGTTTTCCTGCAGATTGTTCAGACAGTGTTAGAGTATGGTGAAGTCAGTAAAGTGGCGGTTAATAAATCAGGAGACACAGCTATTGATATCGCTGAGAAAACCGGTCTGCACGAGATTGTACCGCTTCTTCAGAAGATCGGTATGCAGAACGCAAGATCTATCAAGCCAGCAGCAAGGGTGGAACCATCACGCTCTTCTAAGAAATTGAAAGAAACGGTTAGCGAAATAGGCCACGAGGTGCATACTCAGCTTGAACAAACCGGGAGAACGAGAAGAGAGATCCAAGGAATCGCTAAACGGGTCAATAGAATGCACACGGAAGGACTCAACAACGCGATAAACTCGACAACCGTTGTAGCGATTCTCATAGCAACCGTTGCTTTTGGAGCTATCTTCAACATTCCAGGCCAATTCACGGATGATCCCAAAAACGTGCCTTCAGGGTATACACTTGGAGAAGCGAGAGCAGCTTCAAGACAAGAGTTTTTGATCTTTGTCGTGTTTGATTCTTTCGCACTCTTCATCTCTTTAGCCGTGGTTGTGGTTCAGACATCAGTGGTGGTTATAGAGAGGAAAGCTAAGAAGCAAATGATGGCGATAATCAACAAGCTAATGTGGCTGGCTTGCATAATGATCTCAGTCGCCTTCTTATCACTGTCTTTTGTTGTTGTGGGAGATAAGGAGAGGCCATTGGCGATTGGTATAACCGCCATTGGAGCTATAATCATGGTTTCAACACTTGGGACTATGTGTTATTGGGTGATTGCCAATCGGATTGAAGGTTCTAAATTGTCTCCAGCTTCAATGATGTCAGATCCTGAGTTAGTTGATCACAAGCATAACCGGAAACTTTATGCGGTATGATAAAAGAGCAGTATATATCATTCAAGAACAGAGATATTTTTGTATCCAGAAATTAAAAAAAAAAGATTTGTTTTTGTGTATCTGCTCTTCACGAGGGTCGATTTGTTTACGTTGAATGCGATTGCTGATTATAAGTATCAATGGGTGAGCAATGCAGCTGGGGAAATTGCAAGTCTCACGTTTTATGTATTCATGTTTTATTATATGTTCAGGCCAGTAGAAAGGAATGAGTATTTTCATGTTGAAGATGAAAAGAAGAAGGAGAAGAATTGCTACTGAGATTGCCATCAAACAAGATTGAGTTTTAGCTCTGAAGCAATTTGAAACAAAACTGTTTACCTTTTCCAAGTTATACCCTTGTAATAAGGAATTAATGTGTGCTCTCTCAGACGATCCTTCAGGCTTGTTTGTTAGTATGATGGCCAATTCAAAATTATTGGCTCACGAGCTAAAATTATTAGCCAATTCAAAATTATTAGCCCGTGAACCAATAAGTGGGCCGTTATGTAGGCCACATCATGGGTCTTTACTGGACCATAAATTGGGTCTTTTGTGGGTCGTCTTGGGCCTGTATTGGGTCGTTTCTTGGGCCTTTACTGGGCCGTAAAGTGGGCCTTCAATGGGCCTTGTTGTGTCATTAAGCGGGCCGTGGGCCAATGGGCCGTTCCCGTGGGCCATTGTGGGCCAATATTAGGGTGTGTGGGCCAATAAGTGGGCCGCTAGGTCGGCCGTTACTGCCCCGTTTCATGGGCCGTTAGGTGGGCCTAGCGTGGGCCTTTACGTGGGCTGTTTCGTGGGCGTTTACTTGGCTGTTTCGTGGGCCATTGTTGAACCATTGCTGAGGCCCATGGGCCATTATCATTACATGGGACGTGATCATTACGTGGTGGGCCGTGTGTCATGACGCAGGTTGTGGGCCATTACTAATGCGTCGTTACCAAGGCCTGTGGGCCATTACGTGAGCTATTATATGGGCCATTACGTGAGCTATTATATGGGCCATTCTCGAGTCCTGTGGGCCTTTATGTTGGCGAGGCAATTACGTGGGCCATTACGTGAGTCATTGCCAAGGCCCGTGGGCCTTTACGTGGGCTAATATTATTAGGGTTTGTAGGCCAACAAGTAGGCCATGGGCCAATTAGTGGGCCGCTACGAAGGCCATTAGCGGGTCCTTCATGGGGCTTTAGTCCTTTTCGGGGCCTTTACGTGGGCCGTATTGTGGGCCTTTACTGGGATTTTTTGGGCCATTGCTGAAGTCCGTGGGTCATTAATAATGGGCCATTACGAAGGCCCGTGGGCTACTACTAATGGTGCTTTATGTGGGCTATTATCAAAAGGCATTACTGAATCTCGTGGGCCATTGCCAAGGACCGATATTTATAAGTTGATTGTCAAAAGTTTTGAGAAAAAGCCAGTAGGCCATGGGCCAATTAGTGGGTCGCTACGAAGGCTGTTAGCGGGCCTGTCATGGGCCTTTTCTGGGCCTTTACCGCGCTGTCTGTGGGCGACGTGGGCCGTTTTGTGGGCCTTCTCTGGGATTTTTGGGCCATTGCTGAAGCCCGTGGTGCAATTTAAATGGGCCGTTTCAAAGGCCCCTGGGCCAGTACTAATGGGCCATTCCGTGAGTCATTACGTGGGCTAATACTAAGGCCTGTGGAGCTTTACGTGGGCCATTAGTTCATTGTCGTGGCCCGTGGGTCATTGCCGAATCTCGTGGGCCATTGCCGAAGCCAGTGGGCCATTGCCAAGAACCGATATTTATAAGTTGATTGTCAAAAATTTTGAGAAAAAGCCCAATTGTTTGTTCTTCTTCCCGAGCCGTAACATAGGAACCAAACTCAACTGCTCTGTTTAACTTGACAGTGTTAACAGAGTTCTAATTCCGTTTTGATCAAAATTCCCCAAAATTCTAATCCTTGAATCACTCTTATACTCAAAAACGAAAATCGCTCTGAAATGTTGTATTCTGTGTTCTTACGTTCAGTAAAATCCAAAATGCAGATATGTTAGATATGATGATTGTTTCAATGAGAACAAACTGCCCGTTGTTTGATTTATACTCTTAAAAAAATTATATTTTTTAAAAAAATTATATTTTTTAAAAAAATTATTTAAATTTATAAAAAATATATTTATTATAATTATGAAAAATGTGAAATATATAAAATTTATAAAAGGTTATGAAAATTTATAAAATGCTACGAAATTATTAAAAAAATGAAATTTACATGAATTTCTTATGTAAAAGACAAGCTGAATTGCGTATGTAAATTGAGTTAAATGCATTATATTTATGTTGCCAAAAACATTAGTTCGACAAATTGTATCATGCATTCACTTTTGACAAATTGTTTAAAGATGCTAAAAATTGGTTTAGTTCGACACTAATCATGGTTTCTACAACTCAGATATGTTACAAACTGATGTTTTAAACAAAAAGATGTTATGAATTTTTTTTTAAAAAAAATTATGAAATTTATAAAAAAAAAATTATGAAATTTATGTAAAAAAATATAAAAATAAACGAAATCAAACAAAAACTGCAATGATGAAGAGGAGGATGAATTGGCTTACAGAGAGAAAGTACAACAAGGCAAGATGCGTAAGATATATCGATAACTTCAGCTCAGGAAATAGAGGTGTTGCATCTACTGAATAAGTTTTTTTTTTCTTTTATGTTTTATCATCATTCTGGGTCTTAACTTGTTTGATTTTGTTGCATAGGAGGTACATTCATTTTGTTTTGTGTTTCTGAATTGAGTGTAGTTGAAATATTAAGTAAAATTTTGTTGCGGTAATGGTGATGCGCTATATCGGGTTTATTCCATCTTGAGGTGAACTTGCCAGCCATGTTGCCCGTGTCTTCCCGATGATCAAGCCTAAGTCAGAGTGTTAATTTTGTTTTGGTAATGTATTTTTTTATCATCTTATGTTAATTTGTACTATAAATCTGGAACATATAAATTATTATTTTTAATAGAAATAATATTTACTCTTGATTTTCAATCACAAAACTTATTTTAAATAATCATATGCAAAGCAAAATGATCCAAAGATATTAATAATGATATATATATATATATATTCAGGAAGAATATATTTTTTCAATTACAATCTTTATTTCATAAAAAATAACATAAATTTATTTATAAGAAGTAATTGCAATAATATTAATTTTACATCTTGAATGGTTCATACATTGACTTTCTAAACATACCATTAGGTATATCCGAGATAAATTTAATTCCGCAATTTTATCTTTTCTAATCGTTGACAATTTCTGGATCATTGGAGAAAATTATAATAGTCTTGTGATCCTCTTTTGATTTTAAATCTAACGCATGCAAACAAATACGCGTAAGCATATCAAGCTCAAGTAGATCCGTTTTTCACGTCCAAACATGACATTGTTTTACAAAAAATTATAATGTAGTTAATTTTTGGAAAGAGAAACAACAAAATAGAAAAAAACTATAATAAAGCTTACCTTACATTGTTTATTTTCTTATATATAGTAATTTTACGTATCCTTACAACTGTCTAAAAATTTCTATATCCTTTGCTCTGTAAATTGCAGAACCAAATATCATAGAAGAATAATATTTCCCATCAGCTTTCTCCATATATCTTTGATGTTAGAGAGAATCTTCTATATATTGAAACCATTGTGGAACCAAACAGTTTCAAGATCAACTTAGAAATTTACTGCATACTTATTATTTGTATTAGAGATAATTTTTATTTTTGGAGTTTCTTGTAACCTATCTGAAAAATAAAAGATAAAACTGAATTAAAACAAAATAAAATTTTGTAGTTTTAACAAAAACAAAATTTTGTAGTTTTAGTGGAAAAAATAATATTTATGGTTTTGGCAAAAAAAAATGATATTTTGCAAAAAAAAGAAAAATTCTGTTTTTGGCAGCAAAACGAGATTTTACGGAAATGTAGATTTTGTGGTTTAGGCAAGAAAACAAGATTTTACAGTTTTGACAAAAAAACAAGATTTTGTGGTTTTGACGGGATAATAAAATTTTACAAAAAACAAACTTTTGCGGAAAAAAAAGATTTTGTATCATGCATTCACTTTTGACAAATTGTTTAAAGATGCTAAAAAATGGTTTAGTTCGACACTAATCACGGTTTCTATAACTCAGATATGTTACAAACTGATGTTTTAAACAAAAAGATGTTATGAATTTTTTAAAAACAAAAATTATGAAATTTATATAAAAAAATTATGAAAATAAACGAAATCAAACAGAAACCACAATGATAAAGAGGATGATGAATTGGCTTAAAGAGAGAAAGTACGACAAGGCGAGAGCGTAGAGAAGAAGAAAGAGGCCCCGAGGTCACGATTTGTTGTTAACGGAAAGTACAACTCAAAACATCTTACAGAACAAAATTTTCGAATCTGTAAAACAACATTCAGAACATCGAATTGCTTACCTGAAACAAAACTTTCGCGGCGGATTGAAGTCGAGATCCTTAACTCCTTATTCCGGTGTAGAAGAAGTAAGCATAAACAAAGGAAGAAGTTCTGAGAAATTATAAAGGTTAGCATAAATTGGAAATGTCTTCAGTGAGAGAGAGAGAGAGAGAGAGAGAGAGAGAGAGAGAGAGAGAGAGAGAGAGAGAGGGAAAGTGAAATTTTTGATTTCACAAATGGTAAATACTTAATTGCTTATATACGAAAGCAAGCTGAATTGCGTATGTAAGTAGGCAATCTGAATTGTGTATGTAGATTGAGTTAAATGCATTTTACTTTTATTTTGCCAAAAACAATAGTTCAACAAATTGTATCATGCATTCACTTTTGACAAATTGTTTAAAGATGCTAAAAATGGTTTAGTTCGACACTAATCACAATTTCTACAACTCAGATATGTTACAAACTAATGTTTTAAACATTAGTTTTCATGAAGAAAATTATAATTCAAAAGAATAAAATTGTATTATGCAATTATTATTGAAAAATTGTTTAAAAATATTAAAAAAAATTATTTTAAAACTATCTTAATAAAAAATTGTTTATCTACGAATTTAAACAAATGTCCCCGTTGAGAGAGAGAGAAGGAGAGAGGCTGGCAAAGTGATTTTTGTTTTCGCAAATGATAAAAGCTGAATTGCTTATGTAAGAAGGCAAGATAAATTGTGTATGTAAATTGAGTTAAATGCATTTTGCTTTTATTTTGCCAAAAACAATAAGTCGACAAATTGTATCATGCAATCACTTTTGACAAATTGTTTAAAGATGCTAAAAATGGTTTAGTTCGACACTATTTACAGTTTCTACAACTCAAATAAAAATGTTTTTCAATATAACAGTTTTCTTTTTTTGGTAAGAAAAGTTCCATAACTTTTTTTTTATTGATAACCAGTATTTTTTTTTGCAATTTTAATCTATTTTTAGTTTTTTTCTTCCTAATATCATAATGTTTGGAAAATCATGTGTAAATGAAAAGGAACCACAATGTCACAAGTTAATATGCTTTTTCGAGGTAAACATATTTTCCAAAACATATATATATATATATTATATTTATATTTATCGGTCATTTCATTCCGCATATGTTTTAATTGACATTGGGTATGTCATAACACGGATAAAAAATGTGCTAGTATACTTGTGTTAACTAATAATGATCTTAGTTTATGATACCCTGGGCCATCCAATAATCAAGCTCTTAGAGGAGCTTCATCAATAAAAACTCTTTTAGTGTATTTTAATAAATTAAAAAGTATTATTTAAATATATATATTTATTAAATAATTAAATTTAAATTTTCAAACCAATTATAAATAGACAACTGTATAAAAACTATAAAGAACCGTTTCTTAAATTAAAAACTTCAGAACAATTTATTAATTCCTTACTCTTATTTTTTATTTTTTTCTAATATTTTAATCTTAAAAAGTTCATTTAAGAAACTTTTTGCTCTTAAGTTTTACTGCTCTCATTAGGCTTTTAAGAACTATTTATTTAAATAGTTATATTTGTCAACGAATTAGTTATTCGTTGGTGATGCTGAATCCCGGATTGCTTTATCATTGTCCAAAAAAGAAAAAAAATATAAATAGAGGTATCAAAATGGATAAACTAAACCAAACCAAACCATAACTCAATAAATTTAATAGTAAATGATTTATGGATTGACTCAACTTATTTATAAAATGGGTCTAAGTCAAACCATAAACTCATTTAATTTTATGATTAATGGTTAAATGAGCTAACTCATTATATAATTAAAAAAAATAATAATAATAATAATAATCACCTAATCATCATCACTATCATCGTCATAATCATCATCATCACCATCATCATCATTATCATTATCATTAACATCATCATCATCACCACCATCATCACCATTATCATTATCATCATAATCATCATCACCATTATCATCATCATTATTATCATTATCATCATCATTATTATTATTATCATCATCATCATCATCATTATCATTATTATCAACATGATCACCACCATCATCATCATTTTCATCATCACCATCATTATCACTATTATCATAACCATCATCACCACCATCATCACTATCATCATCATCACCATCACTAATTTTTGACAAAAAAATTGTGGTGATGAGATTATCATTTTTGACAGGAAAAAATACAGAATTATATGTTTGACAAAAAAATGGAATTATGTTTATGAGGATGTTGATGATTTAGATGATGGTGATGGTTATGATGAAAATGATGATGATGATATAATAATGAGGATGATGGTGATGATGATATAATAATGATGATGATGGTGATGATGATATAAAAATGATGATGATGGTGATGATGATGTGATGATATAATGATGATATAATGGTGATAATGATGATGTGATGATGATGATATAATGATGGTATGATGATGATGATAATGATGGTGATGATATTATATGATGATATGATGATCTAATGATGATTATAATAATAATGATGATATGATGATGATATGATTATAATAATGATGATGATTATGATGATGATGATAATAATAATAATAATAATGATGTTGATATGGTTGGTTGATTGGTTTAAGTATTAAAACTCAAATAACTTATTAAAACTCAAATTTTCAACCAATTGAATTTATGGGTTGGATTGAATTATGTTGAACAACATAATTTTATCGATTTTGACACCTTTAGATATAAATATGTAACCTGGAATCTGTACCGTTGCTTTTGAATAAACGAATTTCAACCGTTAGATTTTCCCTTTCTTTAATGTGGTATGTTCCCTAGACCCGAGACGAGATGCGGATTCGCTTAGTTCTGAGAAAGAAAGGTAAAGGTCAAAGCTCGGTGACCTCTCAGATCTGAAGGTATGAGTTCTCTTGGATTCGTTTGCTTTTTTTCTTCAATCACAGGTATGATTTCTCTTGGATTCGATTGCTGTTCGACATGGGGTTTTACTGATCTTCGAGTACGGCACAAAATCGATGTTACTATTTAATGTTTCTGGGTTTCCTTTTGTCTAGTGATGGTGGCTGGTTTTTCTTTCCTACTTCTCTCTCGTCTCGATGAAATGTTAATTCAATTGGTGTTTCAACTTTTCGATTTGGGTAAAAAAGTTTATTACCTTTGTTGCCAAATCTCTGTTGTGTGAGACAGATATGCCACAAAGATGAACAATTCACAATTCATATGTATCATCTGCTATCAGTTAACAAGTGTGTAGTCATTAAATTGAACTTCTTTCTTAACTTTGATTCGATCCTAAAAGAACTTTGTTCAGTCAGTGTTTATCTCATGATCAACTCATAGATTGTTTTTGTTTTGTTTTATGTTATAAGCTTAAAGATGACTCGTTATGACGATCGTCATGGAAGTACACGACTATATGTTGGCCACTTGTCCTCTCGAACACGGACGCGTGATGTTGAACGCCTCTTTAGCAAATATGGAAGGTAATCTATCTGCTTGAATCATTTTAATTTATCTGGATTTCATTCCATGTTTATGCTTTATCTCAACACTATCTAATCTATGAAGCTACTGATATCTGAAATATAAATATTTTTTAGTTTTAGTTTTCTAACTTTGTCGAATGCATATTTGAAAACAAAGCTAGATTTTTGTGGATACACAAATTCTGAATTGACATCTTCGATTTTAACCTTCCCACTCCTGTTACGGTTTGACAACCTTCCAAGATGATACAATAGGCGTTCGAAACCCGTAGAATACTTTTAACCTGAATAATGTTGTTGAAGGTTTTCTTGGCTATTGCCTGACTTGGAGGTGTAAACGGTGAGAGAGGGTCGGTCTCCTTGGTGGAAATTCTTTGATGGTGTATAAAGGGACTTTTGGCGGTTCTCTGTTTTTTGTGTTTAATTGGTGAAACTGGCTACAAAATCTCAAAATCTGGTGTTTTGTTCGACTGTGATGGTGAAGTAGCACTACTTAGAAAAGTAATGATGATGATGATGGCCTTACTGTTTATGCCAAAACAATTTTCGCAGAGTACGAGATGTGGATATGAAGCGTGACTTTGCCTTTGTCGTAAGCAATTCCGCTTCTCTAACCTCTTTTTTTTTTTTTTTTCTCAAAGCCTAGTTACTATGTAACTGTAATCCCCATGGATATCTCTTTCCTTTGGCCGTCTCTCTTTTTCACCTTTTGATAACAGGATTTTAGCGATCCCCGAGATGCTGATGATGCAAGGTACCGGTTGGATGGAAGGGACTTTGATGGAAGCCGTATCGTTGTGGAATTTGCAAAAGGGGTAATGCTAATTGATATGGTTTAGTTATATCAAATTATGTACAAGTTATGGTTTAGTTACATCAAATTATGTACAAGTGTTAGATAATGTTTTTTTTTATATAGATACCGCGTGGTTCTGGTTCTGGTTCCCGTGAAATATCTTCAAGCAGAGGACCTCCTCCTGGAAGTGGGCGTTGCTTCAACTGTGGTCTTGATGGACACTGGGCTAGAGATTGCACTGCTGGTGACTGGAAGAACAAATGTTATCGATGTGGCGATAGAGGTCACATAGAGAGGAATTGCAAGAACAGTCCCAAGAAGCTCAAGTACACACCTTTCACCCCTTAAAAATGCTTTGTTTTGTTTCCTTTTGTGTTTTTGTCTTTTGATAGTTTATTTTTCTTTACTCAGACGGGACCAAAGTTACTCGAGATCACCAGTTAGGACTCGATCTCCTCGTCGTAGAAGAAACCGTAGCAGAAGCAGAAGCAGAAGCCGAAGCTACAGGTTAATATTCCATCGCGTTTAACATCACTATTAGTTCTCAATTTACACGACACTTGATTCACTTTTTTTTTTCTTCGCTCAAGATCCCCGGTTAGGACTGAAAAGGCGGGGACTCCTGAACCAGCCGCGAGGAGCAGAAGCCCTGAACCAACCGTCCTTAACTCTCCTCCACTCAAGGATAGAAACCATAGCTTAAGTCCCAATGAAAACAGCCCAATGCCTGAGAACAATGGTCAAAGCCCTAAAGGCCAAGATAACGGCGATGCAACCAATGGACAAGACCACAGTCCCAGAGACGAACCCAGCCCCTGAGACGATTCACAAAGAGTGAAGAAACTCTTCGAAAAATTTGATGAACTTGCGTTTCTATAAGACTTTTAATTGAGTCCTCACAGGACCTGTACGGAATAGTCTTTTTGTGTTTGGAGACTTCACACTCTATGACTTCCTCTGTTTTTTTTTCTCCACATTGTTTTAATATATAGCATAATAAACAAATCAGCTAGCTTCTTTTTCCGAAAACAAAAGAATTGTATTTTTAAAAGCTTCTCCTTTTATACATATTCACAAATTGGGTTTTTTATCTTTCTGATTAATTTTGCGCCAAAAAATGTTTCCTTCTCTTGCGTTATCGGCGGCACCAGTGACCTTGACGATTATAGCTGCCACGAGACGCTTCCAAGTTTCACAACCTAAAGCAAAGAATACCAAGCCGGAGAACAGGCGGCCAACGACGACGTCGACGAGCGGTTTCGCCGGAAGAACAGCGAAAGAACTGACTTGGCAGTGCGTAGAAGGTTGTGGAGCTTGCTGTAAGCTTGCGAAGGACTTCGCTTTTGCCACCCCTGATGAAATCTTCGACGATCCCGATGATGTTGAGGTTTGTTTGTTTTGACGCACCACTTGTTCGACGCAATTTCTCTGTCGTTAATACTCATTGCTAACCTCTTATGCTTATTCTAGCTGTATAGAAGCATGATTGGTAATGATGGATGGTGCATAAACTACAACAAAGATACACGCAAATGCTCGATTTATGCTGGTAAATTTGTTAGCAAATTGTTCTCTTTGATAACATGAACATCTGATTTAAAGACTGAACTTTAAATGCTCAACATTTCTACCCAATCTCTCCTTGTGAAGCGATCAAGGTTTTTATGTTTTGAACATTTTTTTTTCCTTTCCTGAGTTCAGATCGTCCATATTTCTGCCGGGTTGAGCCAGAGGTTTTCCAGACTCTCTACGGGATCGAAGAGAAGAAATTCAACAAGGAAGCTTGCAGGTAACATCAATGTCTCTCTTTGGTTTTATCATTTTACCCTGCAAGAGCCTATTATTCTCTTTGACAAGCTCTTTAAATGAGAGTGCTGAAGCCAAATCAAATGTGTTAGTCTATTCAAATCTTAATAAGAGGAAATGATCTTTTATATTGGTAACATCATCGTACAGCTCATCTTCTGGTTGGGAACAGAACAACATGAGAAAACACTGTTTATTGTCTTTTTTACGTTTCAGCTGCTGCATTGATACCATCAAGACGATATATGGCTCCGATTCGAAAGAACTAGATAATTTCAACCGTGCAGTCAGAAGTAGTCCGAGCTCGAGTTAACAGGCAGGTACTTCTTTTCTTGGTAATGCATAGCCTCATGTTCCCTCAATGCACTTGTGGAATACATTGAGTATAATAGCCTTACATAGTATTGGAGAATTCCGGAATTATTTTGACTGATTTCTAAATTCTGGGGAATAGAAGCATATACCAGAAACTAGATGGCCAGAAACTAGATGGCCAGAAACTAAGATTTCCTACTGTCAATTCTCGTCCCTAATATAAGCTGCAAAATTCATGAAACACCAAAAGTCTCTGTGCAAAAATTTGTGGATAAACCGGCTCAAGGCTATGTCATATCACAGGTTCAAGTCCAAGTTCATCTTCAGGTTCATCACCTTCCTCAAACAGCTTCATAAACCGAGCTTGATCTCGCTGCAGCTTTATCCTCTTAGAGTGCCTAAACATAAAAACGCCTCCAACCACAACAAGAGTGACACACAAGACGCTTGCCACAATGGCTATTGCAACTGTTGACCCATAATCTCCTTCCTCTTTTGAAATTGAATCCGTCGTTGCTTCGGCAGATACTAGACACATTATTGCATTTGAATTCATGTATGTTACTTCTGATCATCAATCATATCTTTTCGTTTCTTTTGACAGGAAACACAAATGCAGAAATTAAGTTTCTACTCACCGGAATCGAGCTTGGCACAACCGTGGCAGACAAAAGTCGCATTGATCTCCTTTTCCTTAGAGTGCATATAGATTTGGCTAGCAGAGAAATCAGAAGGACAAAGCTCCCATTCATCAAACTCTTTGTCTGATACGAGACCGCCTTGCTCATAGATTCCGCATCGCTTACACTTTTCGCCACTGATTTCGGTCATAGGCTGTGTAATAAGTAATAGAGAGAAGAAACATGTAAGTTCTTACTATCTGATTCTTATTAAAAGATTCTGGTAATAAACAGATATAAAAGAGAACTGGGACGAGCCTGCCATGATTCTTGACCGCGAAAAGTGTACAAGATACCGGATTTGGTAACATCAGGAAGTACAGTTTTGTTCTCTCCTTTGCATTGGAAGTAGACTGTGTGCTTGAGTTTGAACCAGTCATGCTTCGTGAATATCTCAACGGAGTCCAGTGTGATAAATTGTGCTCTAACAGATCCTGTAACTTGGAAGATAAAAACAGTTTGTATTATACAATGTTGGTGGCCAATGCACAAAGTCAATATGTCCGAGTGGTTAAGGAGACAGACTCCAAATCTATTGGGCTTTGCGGTTCGAATCCTGCTGTCGACGTTTTATTTTACTGAACATTCTCGATTAAATTGAATTAAAACACTCACAGATTCTTTGAAATCCATTTTTTTTTTTATAGGAACATTCACGGATTTGAACATTCATGGAAATCTACCCCACACAAATCGATCTATAAAAACAAAGAATAAATCATGAAGACAACTACTCTTCAGCGGATACATACAAGCTGTTTTGTTTCCCGGGAAAATTATTGGTGTAGATTTGTGTACGTTACCTGGAATCAACATGTGGGTGATGGACCAGAAAAGAAGATTTCTCCAGATCAACGTATTCCGAGTCGACATTTTCATTTACTTTTGTTGATTTATTTTCGTTTTATCCTCTCTTTTATTTTCTACCAAGGAAACAGATAGAAGAAGAAGAAAGCTTGAGAGAAAAAGAGGGAGAGAGATCCACAATGACACGTGTGTCTCACCTAAACACTCTCCCTCTTCAATTGCACATTCAATGCATACAAATTTGTAACGTTCGTATAAAAAAAACCCACAGAGACAACACAAATATTACACAGTATTTTACATTTCAAGTTAAAACATCTCAAAACACAAAGTACTGATTTTTCTTAGCTTTGTTAGAGTTATCACATTTTATCGACTTTTATTAAGTTATAGTTTGATTTTTGTTTTTAATATTAAATGGAACAAAATCAGCTTACATATGTTCTGTCTGACCGTTTTCTTCTCAACAAATTAAGAAAAGAAAAAGAAAAAAATATGAAAACGAACAGATGAGACAATCTGTCAAAGCTTGTCAAAAAATGGCAAATCACTAACCGAAAAATAAATCTCTCAAAAGTAAAAAAAGAAAAACCTGAGAAACAAAGAGATTAACGAATGAGAGACACAAAGACAACGAAGAGAGATGAGGTCTTCGTTATGTCATTTATTTGTTCTCTTCATCTCTTGTCTCCTCTTCATCATCCTTCTTTACTCCGGCGACGTTCCTTCCACCGTCGAAGCTTTTTCACCGGACATATCTAAAGCCGCTGCACGTGCGTGGAACAGAGGAAGAAAGAATAAGCAGCAATTGTTAGAGTTTTTAATTGCACACAACACAGCGCGTGTAGCTTCAGGCGCGTCAAATCTAAAATGGGATCAAGGTCTGGCCCGTTTCGCCTCGAATTGGGCCAAACAACGTAAATCGGATTGTAAAATGATCCATTCAGGTGGGTCCTATGGAGAGAATCTATTCTGGTACCAAAGGAATGAGAATTGGTCGCCGAAAAAAGTAGTAGCCAAATGGATGAATGAGAGCTTGAACTACGATCGGATGACTAACACGTGTGCGTCTGGTCAGATGTGCGGTCATTATACGCAGATCATTTGGCGTACAACTACAGCCGTTGGATGTGCACTTGTCAAATGCGACAACAACCGTGGATTCTTAGTGATTTGCGAGTATTCACCTAGTGGAAATTACGAAGGCGAAAGTCCATTTGATTTACCTAAATAAACTTATAATTATACAAATTTCATGTTGTTTTCTCTAATTGTTCCTCCAATTCAATTGAAGCACTATTTTTTTTTCCCCAATGTCAAGGAACAATTGTGTCTTGTTATGTGTTGAAACTATTTTTTTCGTTAATCTTCTACAAATGTAACGTGGATCTTATTTTTGTACAATAAGTGGGCTTGGGCTTGAATATAATCTAGTCTCGTAATATGTGGGCTTTTATCTTTCAAATATGTACAACGCTGTCGTTTTAAAAAAGAATGTTGCTATTCGAATCTTCATCGTGTTCATCACTGACACTCTTGTAGTGAAAAACCGTAATATTTCCCGGTGAGAGATGAGTATCTTCCGTAGCGCGATCAGATCGAGTTTGAGCCTCCAGCCGTTGGAGTGATCACTCGTAAATCTCTTCCATTTGTTCACGAGTCGAGGAAATTTCTATCTACCATCACAGAGCAGCCTCCTTCCTCTCCGTTACCACCGTATCCGGGAGTTTCTCCAGTGGACGGAGTAAATAAGCCTTCGGAAGAAGGTTGTGTTAATTATTCCATGTTTTCTATTGTTTGTTCGCGATTATTTATCCATTTTGTAGGATAAAAGTCACAGATCACAGATTGCAGGGTTTTATTTGCTTCGATCGTATGTGAAGCTAATCATTTAAAAATATTAGTTTCTCAGCTTAATCGCAGAGGCGTTTGTCGATATTTTTACGAAACTATATTTGTTTTCTTTATTGATTTAGATTATAGAATGATTATGGATTGTTATGGTTTTGGGACTTTAACTCATTTTGAAAATGAACCAATGCATGTCTTCTCTTCTTTAATTTTGGAACGCGAATAAGGAAGGATGTGTTTCTTTTGGTATCTGATAGTCTTTGATCGTATTTTTGTTCTTTCAGGGAGGTTATATGGGAAATTTTCAGGCTTCTCAAAACATACGCTGAAGACTGATGTCATGAACATACTTGAGGGATGCAATGTGAGTTTTAGCTAATGCTCCTCGTTGTTACAGATTATATTTTTGGAAGTAGTAAGTTCGGTTCCAAACTCGCACATTTCAATCCTTCATCCTTCTCAACAAATGTTTGGTATTTCAGTTATGTGAAATTCCCTTCCCGTTCATCATATGATAGTGCAATGCGGGCAATCTCGAAGAAGGGAAGGCTATATAGATTAGAAAGGGTAATCATTTTACAAACTATAGAATCCGTATTTATATGCATCTGACTATTTTCTCCGGACTTGATTCCTTGCAATGATCAGGCTACTCAGTCTCAGTGGGATCCCATTGTTTCTTATGAAGGGAAAGTGGTAAGCTATGTTTCCTGTTTATCCTTACTGTATGGTCCTGTATTCAGACAGTTGATCAGAGCTAACTTGATGTGATTTTATATTTTTTTAGGTTGTGCTACATGGGCTTCCGCCCAATGCTATAATAGAAGACATAGATAGGTTCTTATCCGGTTGTCTCTATTATCCTGGATCCATCCAGTTCCGCACGATGTGAGTAATTTCTGTTTTACGTATTCTTATCTTATGTTTTTTAATACCATGTGTTGGCCTTTGCTTGGTCACTCGACTAGATATTAGTTGGACCTGCAGTCTTGCACACCCAATGCTTTCTCTCCTGTATGATTAGTCAATTACAATGTTTTTTTTTTCTGTACAGTTGGGTTAATCAGATCCCTGGCTAGAATAAGAAATATACATTTAAATTAATAGTAAACATGTAAGATGACCACACCCTTTCTCTGGGAATTAAGACAGGAGTGATAGCACCTATCTCCTGACCGTCGTTACTTTTTTTCTTGTCATCTTGTTTGGTTCATCATTTCTAGAGATCTTTGTGATCGATCATTATGTTGTTCAGTAATTTCTGGATTTCTGAAAAATTAAGGACATGAAACTATTTTGAATGCCTTCTTTGACCATGCAGTCAAGGACTCGGAAGTCCTAAGAGGGTGGCATTTGTGCGTTTCACATTACAGACCCAGGCGATGAATGCATACATTACAAAGAACAGGAACTTCATTCTCAACCAACGAATCACGTTACAAGTTCTGCAGTAATTCCTTAGTTCCCTTTCCATTCTCATGGTGTACTCCAATGGTAAGAATTCCGAAGCACATTTTTTGGTGTCTTTCCTATTTGGATGTTCTAGGTCAATTTGATTTTTAGAACTTCTATCTGCAAACTCCACGATTATAAAATTACAGTTGTTGTCTCTTTTCGGTGGTTCAGTTTGAAGTTCACAAATAAAAAACTCCGGGTGTATAAGTAAAAGAAAAAAGTCTCATATAAGCACATTTCAACTACTGTATGTGATGTTTTTGATATATTGTAGCTTGACTAAGGCTGTTAACTCTGGATGCCCATGTGATGAAGTGATCCATCTTGCTTTTAGAAAGTGAATAACTTTGTGCTATAAGGGCTTGGTGGGGCACACTTTTCACCAGGGCCATAGAAATCGACTAGAGTAGAATAATATTATAAATTTTTTATTTATTGTTCACTTGCTTTTCTCCAGTGGGTCATCTTTACTTGTAATTGAAGCATCTTGCTATCATATCCTCACGGTAATCGATCTTCCTTCATGAGTTCCATCGGTTGTGTGGAAACTCTGATAGTTTGAATGCATTGTCAAACTTGTAGACTTCATGACTTACGAGTGAAAGTGTAAGTCCTTTGATATGCTCACGATGGGTAATATTTCGATAGTTGGTTAAATCTTTTAAGCGAGATTCAGTAAACTCAATGGCCAAACCCCTCTAGTAGGATCATCATTGAGCTATGGGATCAAACTGGTGAACTTAGTTTCTTGTTAGATTGGTAAGTTGTATTTGGATTGAGGGATAAAAATGTCAAAAAGTCTTTGAAGACTATTTGATGTCCACCGAAATCTTTTTTTTTTGGGATTTGAGAGACATGGGAGTTTGTGAAAGTATGGACAACACACCGGGACAAATGCATAGAGACTAGAGATACAGAATGGTGTGGTCATGTGAATTATTGATCTTTTCAACACTGTTTCTTGAATAAAACAGTTAAAAAGTAGAAGACGCCATGGATTTAGCGAAACCTTTTGTTCTTGATATCTTATATAGCTTTGACTTTTGACAATCTTCTTGTTGAGTTGCTTTTGTTGTCATCTCTTTATCCTAAACTGCACCACGATTTTGGTATCGGATCATTTGGTATGAATTATAGGTTTGTGCTTTGTCTGATTTGTGTTGTGAAAGTAGACAAATTCCATAACACGATTTTGGTAAATGATCTTATCGGATAGTTTGGTATGAATGATAGGTTATTAGGTTTGTGCTTTTGTGATTTGTGTTTTGAAAGTAGACAAATTCCATAACGACAAGTAGACTTATATGAACAAGCCTATCCAAGTTCTTACTCTACTCCACACACTCGTCTGGTCCGACTTGTTCCACATGATCAAAATTTTCATGGATCATTCATAGTAAACGTTGCCCAATATCATTAAGTGACATATAGCTGCTTTAGTTTCTACTCAAAATCTATTGGTCTTGCTAATTTTTCCTTAAAGAAACCAATTTCCAAGATTTAATTGTAGTGTAATGAAACATTTTTTTATAGCACAAAGTCTGCAAGCTAATTATGTCTGTCACCAACAGTTGCTAAAGGTGAACTTTTGCTAACTATTCATTGCTTCTTCACCTTTATTCTCCAATACCATATTGACATCTATCAATTAAATCAAAAACCCAAACAAGCAAAGCCGACAATAATCTATGTTGTACAGCACCCTTTTGTTTTTTCCCTAATAAAAATCACAATATTTTATTACTACTAACACCAAATTCCCAATGACTTAATACATGTATATAAGCAAATATTCATCAAAAAGTAAGTGCCAAGAGAAGAGTGAAAACGAAGCACACAAGATCCAATATGGAAGAAGAAAACACCACAATCATCATGACGTCACTATTTACTCTCTCTCCTTCACACCTCACGAATCTTACTCACACCATTCTTTTTCTCTCCCACCACCATCGTCGTCGTCTCGCCGCCGTCCTGTCCTCTCCGACGCTTTTCTCCATCACTCTCCGCCACCTCCTTTCTCTCTCCCTTCCTCAAAAAACCCTCCTCATCGCCACTCACCTCCTTTCTCTTCTCCACCCTCTTTTACTCCACCGTAACCACCACTCTCTCCCCTCATCTGCCGCGGCGATGAAGCTCCGGGACCTCGATGCAGTGGTACTCCTTCTCTTTCTCTGTGAAACACATCAGCTAGATCCAGATGTTCTAGAAGCTTCAGCTGATAATTGGCGGGAAATCCTCGGTGATATGTGCTCTGATAATATGCTAAATAATAACTCCGGTCTCTGGACTTGCGACGCCGGAATCTTGATGCCTTTCATAGAAACCCTAGTTAGATGCAAAAGATTCGTCGACATAATGGGAAACTACAACCACCTTCGTCGAGGAGGAGAGAAAGAAGGATATGAAATCCCTGCGGCTAGAGCGGCTGTGGTGGCGTTACGTGCGGTTGAAGTGTTTAACGCCGCTAGTTCTAACGCCGGAGACGTAGAATGCGTGATATGCAAGGAAGAGATGAGTGAAGGAAGAGATGTCTGTGAAATGCCATGTCAGCATTTGTTCCATTGGAAGTGTATCTTGCCATGGCTTAGCAAGAGGAACACGTGTCCTTTCTGTAGGTTTCAACTTCCCACCGATGATGTCTTCTCGGAGATCCAACGGCTATGGAAGATCCTCGTCAAGACCAGCGAGTTACACGTGGCGTGATGTCAACTCGCGGTGATGAATACATGTGTATGAAGCGTGTATATCGTTATCTATACTAGAGGTGTCAAAGATAGGAATGTTTGGACCGTTTTGATCTTTATAATTTATGTTTATTATTATTATTTTTTTTTCATTTTGACAAGGACAGATGTGGTTTTAGACTCATGACGACATAAAAATTGGTACAACGACGAATTTAGTATATATTGAAATAATAATTTTTTTTTGTTTTGTTTTGTTTCATATACTAGTGCATCCGTCGTACATACAATTAATTTGCTTCCATAGTCCATCATCCATTGATGAATAAATGTTGAAAGAAATAACTCGAAAAAGCGATTTCCCAATATGAAAATTTCTCAATTGTAATGGACATGATCGATTGTATAGAAAGTTTGTATCCATATTCCGTTCATGATTTTTCTCAACGCGTTGCCAGTGAGTGATTCGGGGTTTTATGAATGTTTTAAGAGTCAAGCTTCTCTATCCAAACCGGATTGGCGGTCGGACTGGATTCGACCATGAACCAAGAGCATATTCGGGTCAGGTTGATATGGGAATCCACAAAGAATTACACCGGTTAAAAACCCGGATCAAACCAATAAATAATCGAAAACCGGCAATCCAATTAAACCAAATTTACTTGAAATATAAGATTTTGTTAATTGGTTTAATCAACTATATATTTTTATTAATTATTGTTCTTTTCTAAAAAAATTTTTTTTAGGAAAACCAATAAAGTCTACGTTTATAGACTTATAGTCTTAGCACTTTTTAATTTTTTTTTATGAATGTGCAAGTTAACAAACATTAAGGTGTGTGTTAAATATATATATATATATATATATTTAAATACTTAACTAAACATTATAATATTACAAAACCAATATAATTAGTAATGATTGAATATATATATAGATCGATTTTTTTTTTAATTTTCTGATCAAATTACTAATAATATTCAAACAACAATTTTTATACTAAAACCTGAACCGATTATACGTGTAGTAATCATTAGATTATTGAGTTGCTTCATGTGTTAAATTTAATTTGTTTTACCGATTCTAATAAATTGTAACTAAAAAGATTATACAGTTATATATTATTATTTTTTTAATTATCATCAAACTCGGTTGAACCCGGTTGGAACATATTAACTCACGGCCCAAGAGTCTTTTCGGTTTGGTCACCGGTCCGGTTTTAAAAACATTGCAGATAAGAGGCTAATGGGCCTATATATAATTTTGAGCTGTTCAAAAATTGGGCCTTTAGTAACTAATGTGAATTAAATGGTGTGTCAATTCGGAATGGTTTTTACTGTGTTTTTATTACCGGGCTTTGGGTGGGCATCTCATTCATTACGGGCTGTGCCTAATGCCTAATGCTTATTTTTTTTTATTATTATATTAGATTAACTTTGAAGATTTTTTATTTTTGTTTCAGGCTTGAGTTATTTTATTACACAAAATTCTGAAAAAGAGTAAAAATTTATGGAACCATAATGACCGGGCCCAAACAAAATCTGAACCAGATTTTAATGAATATCAATATCTTAATTTAACAAAGGCTAATGAAAATTGTATGTCAATCATATAAAAGTTTAATTAACTACATATATTGGATTTAAGTATGGTGATATATATATATATATATATATATACTTACTAAAAAATGAATTGTTAAAAACGCAATAGGCAAACCGGATCTAAAAAACGTTAAGTAATCAAATTGTTGGATTAATCTAAAATATTCCAATGTAAAGGTTTATCAAAGTGTTTTCAAAATAAGAAAGATGCCCTAAGACTATAACATATAATAAAATAATAAAAATATCTTCCACTTGGTAAATGTATAGCCGTTTAATAATTTGATCAAGCAATTGACTAGAGTAATCATAGTCATGTGCATCTATTCCATCTTTAAAAATCACGAATAATATCTGCATACAATTTTAAGATGACTTGAATTTTTATTCTTAATCACACAAACTTGAGTCTTAGATGATAGTATGTGTAGTTTTGAAAAATATTCTATTAAATTTGTGTAATAAGCTAGTAGCAGAGTTTAAAAATTGACGTAGTTTAAATCGCAAATACACACATTTTATGCAGGTAGAAAGTAGAAACCGTTTTTCCAATATTACCTTTTTAATATATATATATATGTAAATGTCCGAGTTTATAGGGCTGAAGCGATAAAGATTATAATATGCAATAACTAAATGTACAAAATATATAAATTGCAGAAAACGATGATATGATGGATAGTAGGTTGCTGGATGAGTTGAGAAATCTAATCTTATAAAAAGTACAAAATTAAAGTGATAATAGTACGTCCAGATACAATTGCAAAGAATGAGCTAGATAACAAAATGAAAATTTAATATAATATAATTTTAGTTTGATTATATTATGAAAAGACAATAAAATACTACGACAATACGAAGGACACTAGTCACTAGATAGATAGTGTTGTGATAAAATGTCAAGGTTTGGTTCGACCAGACAATATGGGACCTTCACGATGTCTGTCTCATGTTTCCTGCATGCCATGCATTCTATTTACTCTTTCTTTCTCTACGTGCCCACGTCTCCACTTTGATTCATTTTCTTTATTGTGATGATCATTCAAACTTGTAAATAATTAAGGTTACAGTATATGCTAAACTGGATCTTTTTTTTCTTACATGTTGGTACGATCAATCACATATAATTAGCGGTTAAGATTCTTTCTTCTAACGGTAGGTTCAATTAGCTAAACACTAGTATATGGTAAGCTAGGTTTCTCGAAAGATGAGATGCACTTAAATGCTCGTTTAAAATATACTCCAAATTAAATAGATAACATCATAAATTCTTTCAAAATTGGAGACAGTGTCGATGCGAGGCATTCAATCCTCTTATTATATGGTGCATTTAAATAGAAACCGAATAATACTTAATTGGTAGACAATTTTTCCAACGATAATGTCTAATTTGAATCGATGTACGCAATATAAGTTTTGTATAAACAATTCGAGCTATGAATTATCTCAGAAATTTACGTAACTCTTTATCAACTACCAGTCGAGCTATATAGCGCTATATATACTAGATTATTCATAGTAGCTGATATTATATTAATTATATGAATAAAAATATATAATCATTATTTACAAGTAAATATTACTATGTGAAGTTAAAAAAGAAATTTACAAAACAATTTACGGAGAAACGGAAGAAGTAATGTAATAATTAATTAAGACATTGCTCAGTTCATTTCGTACTGTACTAATCTTGAGTTTAAAACAATTTCTTTGAGAGGTTTCTGAATTGTAGGTTCATTTCTTGATATGGATAGTTCATTTCGTACTACAACTAACTAATCTTGAATAAGCTCAATGTTAAACCCAAAAAAAAAAAAAGAACAAAGCGAAGCAAGAAGCTAAAGAGATAGACTCTGACATCCATGCTCCCTCAACCAAAAGACAAAGCACACAGTGCAGCATCAATGGCCCAGCTGTCACCACAACTCTTTAAAAAAAAACTTTATATACATAGGAACTTGTTTTTTTTCTATTTGATAGTTTATTTCATATCTTGTTTAATAAAAAAAAACGAGACTGAGTTTGTTTAACTTTGTAATAAGATAGGAGATAAATTAAGGATGGCGAGCACATATGATAAATACAATGTATTGTAATGGTGCATTCAAGGACTCTTCAATACATTCTAAGGCCACATGTTTAATATTTAATCGGTCCATATATGAAAGTTATTTGATCTGCTAAAGAGAAAATGTACCTGGACCATTCTTTCTATTTCTATTAGACTAATCCATACGTGATTTTCTTACTCTTTGATTTGACTTTAAAATATCGATTTTTTTTTTTTGCCAAACAAATAGTGGAAGTGAAGCACAACAAAAAGGTATGCAAGACGGAAGAACGAAAACTCAAGCTAGCCTCGTGATATTATTTTATTAGATGATGTAACTAGTCGTCCATGTTATATATCGATCAACACACGACAGTGTTTAGAACTCTACTGTAACATCAATCTGTGGAATCTTATAAACAGGAAACGAGGAGAGAAGAGACAGAGACATGGAAGAAGAAGGGCCAATGCAAGTTGGAAGTTAGGAAAAAGACCAAAAAGATCCATGAAATGAAATTTCGATCTAAGTCCCACTAGCAAAAAGAGAATGAGAGAAAAGGGCAAAACCTGTAGGGGTTATGACAGCTAAGAGTGTTCCTCACTCGCCCCACAAAATGTCTTAAAATGGTTTCAAGTTCAATGCTCCAAAAAACCCCCACGCCCTCTTCTCCCTCACACATGCATCCTTTGACCTTTCCTTTTCTATCCATTTTCTTCCCACAAATTACCAAACTGCAAAACACATTATTTTACAAAAGTTGAGAAAATAAAGACACACTGACACACAGACTTTTCCATGATATTTACTCCTCAAAACTCATAATCACATAATTTTCTTCATATGATAAACCCTGATCCTAATATGTTTCAATCAATATAGTCTCCTATTGTAAAGTGATTTTCACTTAAGTCCCACTGATTCAACCACATGGTTACTGAGACTCGGATTTAACCAGAGCTTGAAAACAATATAACCAGATTAACCTCTTCTACGAAAGGAAATATAATCTCGGAGGGAATAACATCTCATGAATTAAAAATATAGCAGAAAGTAGATTATGACAGCTTTTACTTACATTACTAAGACAGAGAATCAACATCGAACAGTAAAGAAGAGAATCTCTGAATATCCACTTTAAACTACTGCCCTCTTGTCTTAACTCTCAAGAGTCATTTTTTTTTTTTTTTCAGTTATTTTGACCCATACCTTTTTGGCCACTTCACATGGTTTCCAACACCTTCTATGTATTTACTCTAGGGCTTCCACGGCTATATATATATATGGTCCCTTCCTTGAACTTGAAACTATAATTCAACAAACAGCACTGCTACTACTTGTTATCACTCCCCCATCAATTCTAATCTCTAGTATTATCTTTATATATTACGATATTGCTCGAAGATTACATACCTGGGAAGATGGTTAAACCCTGTTGGAGAATAGGTGCGGGTATGGAGAGAAGTAAAATCAGTCCCACAAAGAATGATGGCTTGACATGGTATAAAGATCTTGGCCTTCACGCCTTTGGAGAGTTTTCGATGGCAATGATCCAAGCCAACAGTGTGATGGAGGATCAGTGCCAGATCGAATCAGGGCCATTGACATTCGACAATCTGGCAATTCAAGGCACGTTTGTTGGAGTTTACGATGGCCATGGAGGTCCAGAGGCTTCCAGATTCATTGCAGATAACATCTTCCCCAATTTAAAGAGTAAGACACCGCCTTTCTCGTTGTTTACTTCCTCATTCTTGGAACTGTTAGGCACACTAACACTCAGGTTTCACACGTCAACAGAGTTTGCCTCCGAGGGTAGACACATTTCCGAGGAGGTGATCAGGAACGCATTTGCAGAGACAGACGAAGATTTTCTCATTGCAGCGAAGAAGCAATGGCGCAAGAACCCACAGATGGCATCTGTGGGGTCATGTTGCTTGGCAGGAGTGATATGCAACGGATTGGTGTATATTGCAAACGCAGGAGACTCAAGGGCTGTGTTGGGCAGATCTGAGAGAGGTGGAGTGAGAGCTATTCAGTTATCAGTAGAGCACAATGCCAATGTAGAGTCTGCGAGGCAAGAGCTTTGGTCAATGCATCCTAATGACCCCAACATTCTTGTGATGAAGCACCGGATCTGGCGTGTGAAAGGCATTATCCAGGTAAACCATTACATGATGATAACACTTGAGAAAACCCGAACAGAAAGCTTAAGAATATCACAGATCGAAGCCATAGCTTGCATCAGGATGTAAAACTCACAAGCAAAATGTGTTATTACCTATCAGGTCACAAAATCCATAGGTGATGCATACCTCAAAAGAGTAGAGTTCAACAGAGAGCCGTTGCTGCCCAAATTCAGAGTACCAGAACATTTCACCAAGCCAATCCTTAGCGCGGATCCATCAGTCACAGTTACCCGGCTTAAACCAGAAGACGAGTTTATGATTCTTGCTTCAGATGGGCTTTGGGAGCATCTTAGCAACCAGGAAGCTGTTGATATTGTACATAGTTCCCCACGCCAAGTAAGTTGGACGCCTAAGTCTCACTCATATCCAATTGTACACCTCTCTGTTGTACAATTTGCACGCAAGAATTATTGGTTAATACCTTGAAAATTTCCAGGGAATAGCAAGGAGACTACTCAAAACTGCATTGAAGGAAGCAGCAAAGAAAAGAGAGATGAGATACTCAGACCTGAAAGAGATCCATCCTGGTGTTAGGAGGCATTTCCATGACGATATAACCGTTATTGTGGTCTATCTCGGGTCCCAAATGGTCAATGCCAATGCTTGGGCTTCTCCACTGTCAATAAGTGGTGGCTACCCAATGCATTGAGGCAAAAATTGTTGGAATCAGGAGCACCAACCACAAGTAGTATAGCTAGAACAATATTTCAAACTGCGAGATCTTTGATATGTTCTTTTTAAGAAAACACATATTCAAATGTACCCCTGTATACAAATTTTACACGAGCGTACTTGCCATGCAACATCATCAACAATGTCAATGATTTTAATTCTGAAATTACGTTGCAGCACATTAGCGTTTAGGGAGACATTACAACATAACCAACAGGTGTGATCGTAAATAAGCAAAAGCACAATATCTGACAATTACAAGCAAAATTTAACATTACATTCCCTTCATAAAAGTTTTCTGGCGCTTGATTCAAAATGTATAAACAAAGTCTTATCTAAAATCTATTACAGACACATAAGAACACTGTGTAGCATCAGAAAGCCAGTAAAGTCCGAGTCCCACGAACAGAAATTCAGCGTCTGAGGCTATCTTTCCTTTAACTGCCATAGAGACCAGAGATATGGAAACCAACAAGTACTTCTATAGTTCTAATGATGTCTTACATGCCAAAGGAATTCTGAAGTAGCGGCTTGACAGGTCATATGAATAACCAAACGAAACAACGACACATGGTAATGGGGTCCATTATCCACGCAATACTCGCAATCAAGCACACAACAGCAGTATACCCGCTCTCTTTAGTGACAAGATTAAGATGACAAAACACTTAGCTCTCTATAGTGACAAGATTAAGATGACAAAACACTTAGCTCTCTATAGTGACAAGATTAAGATGACAAAACACTTTGATATGTAAGCTAGCAAAATATGCTGGTTTTCAAGATGCATTGGCACAACAACTCAAAAGCAATCAACACTACTAATTTCTAACTAGCTTAGGAACACATTTTCCAAAACAGCATTAAAAAATTTATATTGCTGCTGCCTGTGCTTGGTACGAACATGCAGTGTTATAAGGACCATCCACATTCCCAAATAGATAAATCAAAATAAAAGGTATTACTCAAATATACTTACCACTTCAAAAACACCTGCAACATGGAAATCGTCAACAGCAGCCACTTCAGAATTCCTAGGTCCTAACACATTGATCATTGCTTTTTTAAGACAATCAGAACTATAGGTTACTTATTGATTTCTCATGATATCATCTGGTGTTAACTTAGCTTCCAGAGAATCATTGCATGACCACAAAACCTTGCTCCACGACCAAACTTCGACCTTAATTAAGATACTACACACGGGGACTTCTAATTCAAAAATAAAGAGATAATCAAGCAGCCAGATAGGGAATCATAAAACGCTAGCACACTACCTGCAAAAACCAAAGATTACGAAGTTAGATACAAGAAACAAAACCAGGCACCACTAAAACTTTGCAATGTAATCATAAGATATAGTGAAATTCACCTAACTACAGAGATAGATGAAACTTTATTCAGGAACCTTAGGCAGAGTTTCCTGATACAGCTGCCTCCTGCGAACAAAATGAAATAACAGTTGAAAAATATATATACTGTTAGCTAATCTATTTATTCTCTCAATCTAATAAATGGGAGAAAAAAACATAAGTTAAAGGGGGGGGGGTTACCTTGACAATATTTAGCTTCCCAGGTAAATCAGAAGCAGGTTTTGAAAACCTAATGATTGGCAAATCACAAACGACATTATTGACACAGTACTTCAAAAACCTCAGGTACTAATATATTTTGGGTTGCATGGATAGGTACCTTAGTGCCCTAGCTTTGCGTTTATCATCTTCAGCCGAATCAACTTTAGTATCTTTCCCAAAACGGGCGAGCCTGGCTTTCTTCTTTGCCTCTTCCTCAGTGTTATCAACTTTAGTAGTGGATGATGAAGGAACCCCAAATCTGAGTGAAATATAAAGCCCGTATGAAACTCACGTTCTGTAAAACCAAACATGCAAGTAAATGAAATATCAAGCATGATGAAAAACCTGTCAGCTCTAGCCTTTCGCTTCAATTCCTCTGCTTTCTTCGGCCCCTCTGAGTCCTTCACCGCTGCTACAGTACCGAACCTGTATAGAGAGTGAAATACGTTTCAATCTCGCCGACATTTGTTTGACAATAAGTGAACATAGCAAATAACAGTCCTATGCGTTCTAAGGTTTCAGTAAGATTGATATATTTCGAAACAGATAAAAGAGAATGGTTTCGTAAGAACGCGGAAACCCTAATATTCCAAATCCCTAAATACGACGGAAATCAACGAATAAACTTGACCTAGGGGAAATAAAATCAGCGAATGAAGTAACTATCTAACCTCTCAGCACGAGAATTGCGCTTCTCCTCTTCGGTTAGCTTCACAGAAACCCCAAACCTCTCAGCACGTCGAATCTTCTTCTGAATATCATCGACCAGAGATGCATCCCCAGAATCAGCCCCAACCGCCGATCCAATAGCCTTGGAGTCGGCTTCGTCCTTCTTCTCACCAGAAACATCAGTAGGTTCAGATAATCCCTTGACTTCTCCGTCGAGAATGTCATCTGGCTCGGCAGTGTTGAGGTCAACGAATTTCTTAGGATTTTCACCGGTAGAAAGCCCTGAGCGATTTTCCACCGTAGCCGTGTCCTTAACTCCGTTGCTCGCCATTGGAATCGCCGATAGAGAGATTGGAAATATATTTTTTTCAAGATCGATTTAGCCTGTAGGGTTGAGTCGAAGAGTTCGGGTCTCGGGGATTTTAAAGCCCTTAAACACGAAGGGGTAATATCGTCAATTTGAAAACTTCACTCTTATGGGCCGGATCGGATCTAAATAGTCGGATCCATGAAACCAGGGAGATCCGTCCGTCCGTCACTTAATGTTTGACTCTTACGAGCCGGGTCGGATCTAAATATTTGTTGAAACACGATAAAAGGAGAGAATTTTTTTTACTAGAAAAGCTGAAAGTAACAGTTCTATTTAGTAAATTGAAATATATATGCTGTATCATACTAGAAAAGATAATGCTGATACAAAAATACGACACTGTATCGTACTCGGCTCCAAAAGCGAAGCTTATACAAAAATATACAAACAGTGGTTATTGTTTAAAAGGTTTACAACATCTACAACTACAACCTCCAACTCACGAACCAAATCCTTCGTCCTGAATCCACAAACCAAACCATACGACGACAAATAACAAACAGTCAAATGTCTGTCGTGTCTGTGTTTCGTGGAATAGTATTAGTATCAAAGAATCAGACTTTGAGGGTAACGAAAAATTGTTAAAACAGGTGATAGATAGATTGATGGATCCCAACAAAGATGATGAGAACGTTACTATTTTTTTTCTTTTTACCGCTGATAAGTGTTGGTTTCGTAGATTTCCCGCTAGCTATCCTCGGCGTTTTTTATGTCGTTCTCATCCGTTGCATCAGCTGTTTTACGGACGAATTGGCCACGGACACGAGGGCGTTGTTCCGCTAGTTTTTTCCGGCTTTGGTATCGTACCTAAATTACAAAAAAAGATCTTTGTGAATCACCACTAAATGTTAAGGAAACAATCAACAAGATTTTAATACCGGACATTTGTATCGGTTATTAGAGTTATAAGCCAAACCACATATTTATATGCATATAAGCTATTAAGATCTTAATTCTCTATCAGCGTTTGCATTTGTGTTTTACATGTTAAAATTGTATATTTTATTTTGTGCTATCTTAATTTTGAACAGAATATATATTTGAAACAATCAAAAGCCTTGGGTTGATCCAGATATTACCTTCTTTCTGAAGCATCTCTCCTTTCTCTTCTGACGGAACTTTGTCAAAGCAGCTTCTCTTTGAGATATCTTATTTTCATCTGCCACATTTCCGCTTCCACTTCCACTTCCGCCACCATCACCACTTCCGCTTTTGCCAACACCATTATCGCTGCCCATATTCATCCCTCCAGCATTCATGCCATTGCTGCTTCCATATGGACCATTGCTTCCATGACCACTACCTGATACACTTCCATTCACACTGTAATTCACTGTGTTGTTGTTACCTTCAGCCGCCTCATTGTACACATTTGAGGATCCACATTGTGGCGGTAACTTCCGCTCAGGGACGTGAACAAGATTATAGGACGAGTGATGATGATCACAAGGTAGAGGCTGAAACGATGAATGCTTTACTGATGAAGATCCTGCCGAGCTTACTTTTGGAGCTCCAGGCTTTGTGAAAGCGTTGTTCTCAGTCGTGGAACTCATTTCGAAGTTATTGCTACTGACGCGTGAGTGATGATTATTGGGGAGACTCTCGTTCATGTTTGAGTGACAATCACATGCCTCTTCAGTCTTTTTTATAAGATCTTGGCTATTATTATCATGAAGAGAATTACTTCCCAAGTTCCCGCTAGAAAGCTTATTGTTATTTGAGGCTGGATTATACCTGTACAATTCCAACAATCGATCTCATAAGTCTTCAATACAACTTTCTAACGGTTATATAATTAAAAAAAAAAAGAAGAAAACAGAACTTTTAGGATTTGTTTATGATTCTACACAAATACCTTGAGAAAGCTGAACCCTCTGAACGCCTCAGCACATTGCGGTCATCTCTAACTATTGTCCCATCATCTTTAGTTCCTCGATGCCTCTTTGAACTATGTTCAACGAGCATTAGCTCTTCCGAGTTTTTGACGGCAGCTTCACTGGTATCAAAAGTTTTGCAGTGTGTGTTACGCGCCTCGGGTTCTCTGTTATCTTGAAGGTTGCTGGACATAGCTTTGATACCCGAGCCTCCATTTTCATGCATTTGTTTACTTGACGGGTTTTCACTACTGAGGTCCAATGGTCCTTTTCCAACCTTCAATTTCCATTTACTAGAGCTCTTTTCAAATGAACTATCCTGTCTCATAATGCCAGTGATTTTGGTTAGAGGTTCATCTTTTGGCTCCAGCGCAAGATCACAATTTCTAAGAATACTAATCTCCAAGTCTCTACCCATTGTGACATCTTCTGCAGAAATTATGAAAAAAAGAAAATTATTCAATATCATAGTACGGAAGAAACTGAGAGATCACAGCTTCCTTTCTTTACCAAATTTTCCATCATGTTCTTGAGTCTCCTTCTCAGCAGGTGCTGCAACCAAGTGATTACTGGGAACCTCGGGGTTGGAATGCACCACTTGTGCACAAGTGCTATCAACTCGATCCCATGGAGACACCGCTCGTGGACTGTCATCAACCTCCACAGCTTTTTTTGTCCAAGAGCTCTGAAGAAAAGATTTATCAAAAACAAATCCAGGTTTTGGAAAATAAATCATCTGTTTGCAAAATATAACTTCGGAATGAACTAGAAATTTTCACCCAGTTAATCACTGAGAACAACTAAGTTGAACATCATTTGATTCTACAATTGGTTAATTAAGTGCTTCCACCATTTATAGGTATCTAAGAGCACATGCGAAGTTCGATCATCTGACCCTACCATTTATGGGGAAGGCAACTTATTAGATATTATATTTGATTTTTGATATTGCACATTTTTTTCTTACCTGAGCACCACTCCCATCACTGCTTCCATCACTAGCATTCAGACCAATGCTCCCATTTTCATTCTCACCACTGCTTCCTGAATGGTTGTCAGATTTTCTAATACTCTTTGATTTCACGGACTTTTGAGTTTGATGTGTTCCGCTTTCACTTCCACTGCCACTAGACTGTGAACATGAAACAAGGAAACCATGAGAAACCAAAAAATAGATACCAATCCACAGTTAGACCATGACTTCATCACCAGTTGTACATCATATAGATAAAATAAATACCAACAGTTTTTCAGATACAATCAAGGGACTTACACTTTGACATCTTCTCCAAACATGTTGCCAGAGGATTTTAAGCTCGTTTTTTCTTATCGGCTTAACGAGAAAATCAACGGCTCCTTTTGATAAGCATTTAAAGACCAGCCCCATTGAGTCATGAGATGACATCACTGCAACACAAAATCTCACAGGGGAATCTAGTTAAAAGCATCTACTTCCAACAGAACCGGAAGCTTGAGAAGAATCAATAAAGCGTGTGTAACTACTAAAGAAAGTGCTTGATGTACAACGACAAGAGACAAAGAACTCACTGATGACAGGGATGTTCCGACGAGATTTGTGATTCAAAATCTTGCATAAGAGGCCGACACCAGAAATGTAAGGCATGACTACCTCCGTTAACACAATATCAATATGATTGTTTAGATCTTCTAACACCTTCCAAGCTTGTATACCATTTGCTACCTCAACAACTGCTATGACAGAGTTTATAATCAATCAGAAAACCAAGTAAAAAAAAAAGTTGCTTCGCATTATCGATTAGTGGATGGAAAGATATGCATGCTAGCCAACCAGCACTTGTTACTTAAGGACCAACATATGCAACAAGGGAGATACGGAAAACTGACCTTCATAGCTACAATTACGAAGAAGCGCAGTAACAATATAACGAGTGCAGTCATCATTTTCCACCAGCAGCACTCTTATGGTTCTCACATTAAGAAACCTTTCCCAACAAACAGTCGCCGCTGTTTGTTGCGACAGTGGAATTTGCAGTCCAGCTGAGCCTTGCCCAGCCCCTGCACTCACATTTCTCACATCCATAGCGATTCCATTGGCTTTATCTTCTCCACTATGCCTCTCTGTTCGACTCTCAACCCTATCGAATTTCGTTTCTCTGGTTTTACTATCCATAATTGGGTAACGCGAACCCTCACCGTCCTCATTACCATTCATCACACCAATTCTGCTTCGCTGAATTCAAACGATTAAAACACGTAAATGCTTCTCCTAAACTAGAATTGTCACAGAGAAAATCACTCCAAGACGACAACAGTTAGAATTAAAAACACCCAAAAGAGTCACTGTTAAGATTACATCTCAGCAAAATATTTGGACTATTCAATAACAAGCACACCCACAAGCCCTAGTTTCGATAAATGCCAAAAGTTGGAGGAGTTATAATCGACTAATAACTCAGATTAACGGAACAAAGAGTTTGAAGACCACGAGTTTTGAAACCAGCAAGACAATCAAGTAAATTTTTGCAGAATCATCAAATCGAAAAATCCAAATCTCAACTAATCACATCAAATAAAAAAAACCAAACAAAAGCATCTGAATTCCAAGCGGGAGCTGATCTTACAGTAATCCAATCCTATAACGAAGAATCTAGCTCCACAAGTTGCATCAATCACCTCTGCAACCAGAGAAATGGACCCAGCACAAGCAGCCAACGGTTGGGAAAGACAAACATGGAATCAAAGGGACAACAGAATTAAGAAAGGCAAGCAAATACACAAGAATCTGAGCTTCTCTACTACAGAAAGAACATAGACAAAAGAGAGCGAACAATTTGATTCAGAGGTTTTTCTGTCTCCCAGAGAGTGGAAATCGGAGACGACCATAAGCCACCGATTTTTTTTTTCCGGAGATAGATAGATATTAGAAAGATTGTCGCGGAAAAAACAATGATAAAAAATTGAAATATCTGACGTGGACAAAACTAGAGGTCCCGAACGTCCGATAAGACCCACGTCAGATAGGATATTTCCACATCACGTATTGGCAAGGATTGCTGACGTGGAGGATATCAAAAACAGTCGTCCCGGAGGGTAGTGGCACATCTGAGATCTTTTTGAGTTGACACGTCCAATAATGGAGATAATATATAATCTGGACCGTCGATTAGATTTTGGCCTAAGAGACTGGCGTTTAAAGATTTTATAGATTCTGGATCAAGATATGGGCTGTAAAAGTCCTTTTACATCCAATAAAAATATTTAAAAAAGAATCGTCGACAGTTGGGTTCGAACCTGCGCAGACGAAGCCCAATAGATTTCAAGTCTTTCCCGCCATCGTTAGTACGAGTACTCTCCCGGCCGCCACGTCTCCGTCGCCGTCTAGATATGGCGGATAAGAAGAAACGCAAGCGATCTAAAGATGACCAAGCGGAGGATCTTCCTTTCAAAAGCATCCTGGAATCAGACGACGCTATCCTGAAGCTTCTCAAATCCTATATTTCATCTTCTTTAATAGCCGCCGCCGCCGTCGGCAATAGCGGTGCCTCCTCCTCATCTTCATCGAAACCACTAACTCCAGCTGACCTTTCTCTCTCATCTTCCTGCCGTGAAGTTGCAGATCTCTCCCTCTCCTCCGTGCAGACAGCCATAGAGACAGTCATCGTTCAGATCATCCTAGCCGGCGATGGATTCTCCTTCAGCGTACCCTCACGTGCCGCCTCTAACCAGCTCTGTCCCGGAGCTCGACCGTATAGTGCTAAAAGACAAATCTACCCTCCGCCCCTTTGCCTCCGTTTCTTATGTCAGGAAACCCACCATCACCACACGAATCCTCGCCCTTATCCATCAACTCTGCCTCAGGAACATTCATGTCACCAAGCGTGATCTCTTCTACACCGACGTTAAGCTATTCCAGGTAATTTTCTTTGCTTTCAGTTTTCACATTCTAAGGTCTCAAAATTGATACTTTCTTCCCATAAGAAAGATGGTCACTTTTAGATCTTGGGTCTTGGAATCGAAACAATATCTTTGGCTTTTTCTCGCATTGATTCTGTGTAGTTGAACAAAGATGTTTCAATTTGGGATATTGAACCAGTTTGGAACCTTACTGAATTTCAGGACCAGACACAGAGTGATGCTATGTTGGACGATGTGTCGTGTATGCTCGGCTGCACAAGGTCAAGCCTCAATGTAATTGCAGCAGAGAAAGGTGTGGTGGTGGGAAGGCTCATATTCATTTACTCATTTATTATTATTTGTATTTTCTTACATCGTTTACTCATTTATTATATAATTTGGTATTGTCTCATTTCAATGTAGAGACTAATGTCAGCCATTTTCCTCTTGATAGAAGATGGAACATTAACAAGCGGTTCTAAAGGCATCAACTAACTAAAATTATAAAATTATTCAGTATTGTATAAATGATTATTCAATTTTGAGCTCGCGCACATAGCACGGTAAACTTTTCACCCAGAAAAAAGCACGGTGAAAACTAGAGGATAAGCCGCAAAAATGATACAAGTCGTTTTCTATTTTATTTGGGCCTATGGGCTTTCCAGGCCCGCATATACGTCCACCATTTACTATATAACTCGCCAGAAACCCTAACTACCTAAATGCTTCGTACCCTAACGCACAGGCTCAATCCCAAACACTCGTTCCACCCAAAAAATGGCAGCCGCCGCAGCACGCCCTCTAGTCACCGTCCAAGGGCTCGACGGTGACATGACCACCGACCAATCCACCACCGTTAGTTTACCGGACGTCATGACCGCACCTGTGAGGCCAGACATCGTCAATTTTGTCCACGCTCAAATCTCCAACAACAGCCGTCAGCCTTACGCAGTCTCCAAACGCGCTGGTCACCAGACTTCTGCCGAGTCTTGGGGAACCGGACGAGCCGTGTCTCGTATCCCTCGTGTTCCCGGTGGTGGAACTCATCGTGCCGGACAAGCAGCGTTCGGAAACATGTGTCGTGGTGGTCGGATGTTTGCTCCGACTAAGATCTGGAGACGCTGGCACCGTCGTGTCAATGTCAACATGAAGAGGCACGCGATTGTTTCGGCCATTGCCGCTACTGCTGTTCCTTCTCTTGTGATGGCTCGTGGTCACAAGATCGAGAATGTTCCTGAGATGCCACTGGTTGTTAGTGATTCAGCTGAAGCTGTGGAGAAGACTTCCGCTGCGATTAAGGTTTTGAAGCAGATCGGTGCTTATGACGATGCGGAGAAGGCGAAGGACAGCATCGGGATCCGTCCTGGTAAGGGTAAAGCGAGGAATCGCCGTTACATTTCTCGGAAAGGTCCTCTTGTTGTTTACGGAACCGAAGGAGCTAAGATTGTGAAAGCATTTAGAAATCTTCCTGGTGTTGAGCTTTGTCATGTAGAGAGGCTTAACTTGTTGAAGCTAGCTCCTGGTGGTCACCTTGGTCGGTTTGTGATCTGGTCAAAGTCTGCTTTTGAAAAGCTTGAGTCTATCTATGGCTCATTCGAGAAGCCATCCGAGAAGAAGAAGGGTTACGTATTGCCTCGTGCGAAAATGGTGAACGCTGATCTTGCTAGGATTATCAACTCTGATGAGGTTCAGAGCGTGGTGAAGCCTATTAAAAAGGATGCGAAGAGAGCTGTCCTTAAGAAGAACCCATTGAAGAACCTTAATGTGATGCTTAAGTTGAATCCTTATGCTAAAACGGCAAAGAGGATGTCCCTCTTGGCTGAAGCAGAAAGGGTCAAGTCTAAGAAGGAGAAGCTCGAGAAGAAGAGGAAAATCGTCACTAAGGTAAACTCAACGCTCTCCTTTCTCTACACCTGTAATTGGTGGATAATAATTATGAAATTTTCTGATTTTCTGTCTAACTCGAGTGTCCTTTTGAATCTGGTGATATATCGTATTCAAAATTCCAAGTCTTTTGATGTGGGTTAAAGTTTGTTTAGTAGTTTTCAATGCACATTTCAGTTGGGTTTTTGAAATTTTGTATACGAATTCTGTCATTTCCGATGGATGATTTCATTTTTTTCTAAGCAGACTATACTGTGTTGATCAAGTCTTATCTCTTGTTGAATTCATATCAATTGTAAATAAGCTGTATTTATTGATGTGATTTGGTGTTGGAAATGGTTTTTGATTGATTAAGATTAGTTTTGCAGATAAACCCATGTTATATCCTGAACATTTCATACGGTCATTTCCATTGAGAATTTCATAGGATGTTTTTTTTGTGTGTTTTAGAATCTTAAAGCTTTATCATTTCTTTTTTGTTTTCTTCTTTACTCTAGGAGGAGGCCCAAGCGATTAAAGCAGCAGGCAAGGCGTGGTACCAGACTATGATCTCCGACAGTGATTACACAGAATTTGATAACTTCACCAAGTGGCTCGGAGCCAGTCAGTAATAATATGATTTCATCATCTCAAATTCTCTCTTGTTTAGAAAAAGATTTTGGTTATCTGTTTTATGATCTTCATTTGTCATGGATTTATCTGGGATTTAATCTCCGGAGGTGTTTTGTTGTTGAGTTAAGAGGATTGAAGGCGTATGAACATGTTTTCAGCTCTTTTCAAATTTTAGTGCTTTTCCTTCTTTTCCCCGGCCGGAAGCCAGAGGGCCTGATCATTTTTCTATCTTTAAGAAAAAAATTAATAATTAGACCGGACATGTCCGGTATAGTCAGCCCTTGGGACAAACTAGACCGATCAAGTCCAAAAGATTAAATAATTGTATCTTTCTTGGGTCTCAAGTTCTTCAATATCCAGAGGAATTATATATCTTTTCTTTTTAAAGCACACTATCAAAGGTAAGATCTATTTTTGTCAACAAAGTAAGTCTTTTAATTAATTGGAAATATTAATATCTTCACTCCAAAATAAAGTGTAATGGCTACTTTCCGTATATTTTAGTTTTTTATCAGATATTTTTGTCATTTTCCCTGTAAATTACAAGGAAACTAATGCTTGGTTTGATTCTCTCTGTGATAATGATCGTCTATGTCTGTGTTGATTCTTTGAGATTTTGAGGATTAAATGCGCTAATTATAAATGCATGAGAAAAACCCTGGATTTATTTTTGTTATTTCCACTGATTTTGGGATAGTGGTTGGCTCTAAGTTGTTGAAACCTCTTACCTTCTTCTTTTTTCTTATGGGTTTGTGTGTAATTGGGAAAGCATCTTGATATTTAAAGACTTGATTTTTCATCATTTGGTTTGATAGGTTGAGATTATAGAATTAGTTGGAGAAGATTAAATTGATGGAGAACAGAGGCCAGAAACGAATGGAGGTTGTGGAGGAGCTACCAGCTGATAAGAGAGCTTGTAATTCACAGGATTTCAGGCCAAGCACATCTGGCTCGTCTGTTCAGGCTCAAGCCAATGGTACGATTTCAGGACATGAAAACGCTGACACTGATATGGATACTTCTTCATCTGCTTCTGCTTCTCCTTCGAGTCGGTCAGATGGAGAACAAGATAGGGAGGACTCCGACTATGGATCTTGCGATTCTGATGATGCAGGTCCGAGGCAGAGGGTGCTTCAGGAATATCAGAGGGGGAGATCATCTGACGATCAGCAGAAATTGAAGTCTCTCGTGTCGAATTTGAGTGAACAAAATGATCCTTCTTTGCAGTTAACAGGTCTCACAGAGTTATGTGAAGTGTTGTCTTTCTGTACTGAACACTCGCTGTCCAGCGTAATGGCCGACATGCTCTCGGGGGTGCTTGTTAAGTTGACTAAGCATGAGAACAATGCAAATATCATGCTGCTCGCAATCAGAGCAATTACTTACATGAGATGTTTATCCGCGGTCAGTAGCATCCCTTGTAAGACATGAGACCATTCCTTCTCTCTGCCAAAGACTACTGAAAATTGAGTATTTGGACGTTGCTGAGCAGGTACGATATATTTTTCGGCACATGGGCCTTTTTTAACACCTCAAGAGAGCTTGTTTTGATCAGTGTTTCATACTAACTATTGACTTGGCCAGTGTTTACAAGCACTTGAGAAAATATCCCGAGATGAGCCAGTAGCATGCTTGAATGCTGGAGCAATTATGGCAGTGCTTTCTTATGTTGAATTCTTCTCAACAAGCATACAGGTTAGCCATCTCAAGAATTACCTTGCTATATCAGATTTGTCTATTTTATGTAAATTGGTTTAGTTCGAATGGGTGAATTTAGAAGACTTATCGATTTGGACATCGCATTTGCATCAGAGAGTCGCAGTTTCGACTGTGGTGAATATATGTAGGAAGCTTCCATCTGAGTCTCCCTCGCCACTCATGGATGCTGTTCCAATATTGTGCAGTCTTCTTCAATATGAAGATCGACAGGTCAGAATGATGCTCAGTTCTTGTCTTCTTATCTTTTCTTAACTGAAATAAATGTTCTTCTGCGAAATATTGATAGCTTATGTTCTGTTTGCAGTTGGTCGAGAGTGTCGCAATTTGCTTAACAAAAATAGCAGATCAAGTTAGCCAGTCACCTGCAATGTTGGATCAACTATGTAACCATGGACTAATCCATCAATCCACACATCTCTTAAACTTGAATAGCCGCACCACCCTATCTCAACCTGTTTACAACGTACATGAGATCTCTTCTTCTTTTGAATGACCGTCCTTGATATTCATTGCATAAGTATAACATCATTGCACTTTGGCTTTTGTGGCAGGACGTGATTGGATTGCTAAGAAAACTATCTTGTGGTTCAACTTTAGCTTTCAGAACGTTATATGAGCTTAACATTGGCTACAGGCTAAAAGAAATTATATCCACGTATGACATTTCTCATTCAGTGTCTTCTACACATCCCATCAATACATGTTCCAACCAGGTTTGAGTTTTTTTCATGTATCCTCTTTTGTTCTTTTGTACTCAAAACAGAGGGGTTTTTTTTCTTTTCAAAATAGTGGTTTATCAAAATAGCTTTAGGTGGAATGAATGCATTTTAATGTTAGTTGTGAAACCAACTTACTACTCAGGTGCATGAAGTCTTGAAGTTGGTAATTGAGCTTCTAATATTAATATTGTATATTAATTTGACAACTCTTTTCGTTTAGACGTGATGGAAAAAGTTGTACATTAAAAAAAATTCACGTCAAGCGTTCTAATATTAATATTGTATATTAATTTGACAAATTAAAAATACAAAAATCAGAAACTTGTGAAACAAAAGCATTTTGAGTCGCTGGTAATGGCAATGCGTGTCAGGTGAAAATCTACTTCGAATAATTTAAATTCCCAAAACTAATACTAATAGCCTAGTGATACCATTAACCACCGTACTCAGCGCATGCATTTAGAATTTGAGCTCTATAAAGCTAATTGAGAATAATCTAACTCCCATTTGCAAAAAAAAAAAAAAAACTATACTCCACGAGGTATTTATATATATATATCGCCATTGTGCATTATACTCCACAAGTTCCTATCTCATTATGAGATTGCATGCTTCTCTTATTATTGCAGTATTCATTAGAAGTTGCAATGTCAATTCGGTTTAATAATTCATTAACTTTGCCATTTTTCCCTTTATCTAAAGGTTACGTTGATATTTAAACCAAATATAATAAGGATTATGTTCAGATCCATTAGTTGGATGTTATTCTATCATATGAATCGTAATAACCAATAAGATTCGAATTTAGATATATATGTTGATGTTTTGCATTTCAAACAGCTTGTCTATTTTTCTGTGTGTAGCGTATTTATTTGTTTTGCATCATCTATAAATATTATCGGAAATTCCATTATATCATAATTAGCCTTACTACACTACTTTATGATCAATTAATCCAAATTTGTATCCTCAATATTAATTAAACTTTTATCATATACTAAAAAAGGTTTCCATTGTCAGTCATATGGTTTCTAAAAGATGAATACGTAACGAAAGTCGACATTTTTTCCTATCAAAAGACATTCTGTTATGTATATCGAGTTCAGTGTTTTCCAAGATAATATACACCATTTCATTAAGTAATTTATATATAATTCACAAGATACAAAAATCAATACTCAATCGTCGATTTACTTAAAAATAAACAACAATTATTCAGTTTTCGAAACCATTCAATAAAAAAAATAAAAAAAATGAAATGCTAATATGCCACTGATATTAATGAGCCACTTTTTTTTGGTAATGCAACAATAAATTTGGTACCTCCAAAAGTAGATGGGACGACAAACACAACCCCTTCTGAGATAGACCCAAACCAACATGAATTGCCTTCAAATTTGTCTTGGAACGCTAAAATCACATCAAGTACTCCAACATCTGTCTCTTCCAAATCGCCACCACAATCGCAGTCGCTAATCGCTTCATCTCTCGTATGAATCTCTACCTTCATACCATCACTTTGAGTAATACTATTTTCGCCACCGCCTTGTTCCTTGACCAACAAGAATACATCCGCATTCGCTTTTTTGCGGTTTGCAACAGCTTTTTTCATGCAGGCTAGTGACACTTTGGAGCATGTTTTGGCAAGGAAAACAAGTGGTTCACCGCGGTCGAGAACCGAGGCTGACCTAGGTAGTTCATTGAGGAAATTATCTCTTTTGACTGGTGGGAGGTAGAAGATTGGTTTGAGTGTCGTCTTGGAATTAGCTAAAGAGCTTTGGATTTTAGCCCATTTGGTCAAGAAATCTGTCTCAAGGAGGATATCAGCTATTAGGATGCTGCAGCTTATCCCAATTGAGTATCCACCACTCTCAAAATTAGTCACCTATTAACAAAATTAACAAATATATATAAAGGAAAAGAACCCCACGCATGACCATATTTTTAAATATATATCAATATTATGACTAATTGTGATTATGCAGAAACATTGCAAGTCCAAGAATCTTAGTCTTAATAACAATTTTTTACTACAATATAGATTTTGTTGACAGAAAAATAAATAAAAAACTACAATATTGATTTCAATTAATTTCAGTTAATATAAAGTTAAAGATATGTATATCTTTCTAAACCACAAAAAAATTACCTGAACATAGAACAATGGAGAGAATTGAGGATCAACTTCATCAATGTCTATCCAAAAGACAGTCTCTGCTTCAGCTCTGCTTTTGTCTCTCTTCACCATTTCAAGAAACTCCGGCAAACTCGCTGGAAACCTAGCCTCCACCAGCCTAACGCCACTGTCATTGGCCACCACCTCCAGACCATCTTCCTCCGCCGTCGTCATGCTCCGCCGCAGTCTACCAGAAATCAGCGGCTGCTCCGTTAAGGCTCTCCCTAACGACTCCTTGATCCATCCGGCGACCAACCACCCTCTCTCACTACTATCACCTGCTTGGTTGTAATACGTAACTAAGTTCAGTGTTCGCCGGAATATTCCTGCTCCGACGGGATCTCCGACGGATATGGAACGGATTTCACGGTGTTGCGTCACTTCCACCGGCATGACTGTCTGTACCCCGGCGATCATCGATTTGGGGACTATGGTTTCCATGTTTGGCTCTATTTTTTTTTTTTAATTAGCTTTAGATGGTCCGCTACTATTTATAGGAAGATGAAGTTACTTAGGATTATTATAGGAATATGAAGTTACTTAGGATTATTACAAAAAAAAAAAAATCCAAATTATTTTTTTTGTTTTTAAGTAATAAAAATATGAAGAGATGTGCCTCAACTATATTTCATCAAGGAAAACTGAAGACCAACGGTAATATAAATATCGTAGATACAGACCAATTTGAGCCGATTTGCATTGTTTTCAAATTTACTTTATCAATATAATTAAAAAGTAAATGTGTAGTTTTAATGGTCATTGACCTTAGTCAAGATTTGCAGTTGGGTGCAGAAAAGTAGTAGTAGTAATATTTAATTTTATCAAACCGTAGTGGTTGTAAACTTGCAATTAATGATTGTGAGATATTCAATACGACGTTGATAACTAGTAACATAATTATACGTTAACAATATATTTATACATACTTAATTCATTTATTTTTAGACCATGTTTTTTTTTTTTAAAGAAACCAAATCTCATATATTATCGCAACTTTATGTGTGTGTTAAAGAATAGTATTGTAACGTTCTCACATGCATTTCTGCATTTTATTATTTTAGCCGACACAAATTTTTGTCTTAATTTGAATTACATATTCATAACTTTTCACGTACGCGCTCGGTTTTCATTGTGCTTACAAAAAAAAAATGTTCGATCCATACAAAAACATAATGATATGATAGAAAAATGTCTAATTTGTTCTTAAGAACCCTTTTATAGTATTAATTTTTGGATATCGTTAATGTCTACTAATAGGTTAAGTAGGTGTTGTCAATTAAGAACCAATCATGCAGTCTCTGTCGTATCATAATGCTTTAGATTGTAAACACTTTTATAAGAAAAGAAAAAAGAGTGTACGTTCAGCGTCCACCGACTATCTGTATTGTCGAACCTCATAAAGAATGGACGTATAGAGTAATCGTATAATCTAATTTCGAAGCTTTGGATACTCACAATAAATTCTCACCTTAGCAACAACCGTTTAGGTCCTCCAGCACATAGCAATCGGTACACAATTAGCCATTGCATATTAATTTCTTAAGTTGTTTCTGGTGAAGCAGAGTAACTCGCCCGAGTTTGGTAATGCTGTTGGTTGTGCTTTGGAAGAGGTTTCAAGGAGAGTAGAGTTTGGCTTATCTTGCGCTTGTGTCTCCGAGGGAGCTTATAACAGACTCAAGGAGACTCAATCAGTATAGACCACTCCATTTCTGCAAAATTTGATCAGTTCTTCAAGGAAATACCTTGCAGCAATCTCAATGATGACTCTAAGTAGGTGAGTATCAGTGAGATATCAGAACCTAGTGATGCGAAAGAATCTTCAGACCAGCATATCTTACCTGAGAATAAAGATATCACTGACACAAGCTCCAAAGAGCAAACCGGTCGCAAAGACTGTTCCGCAGATTCATCAGCACCGAATGCATTGATCCTCAAGTTTGCGAGTTCAGGTTCCGTTTCATCCAAGAAAGGCAAGAGAGCCAAAGTGGTGTTCGAAAGAGGCGAAGACGGAAAGACTGCCTTCAGCAGCTCCGGGAAATACGGCATCTTTAGACCTCTTCTAAGTTACAGCCTCAAGCATGATTTCCCCAAATCTAAATGGCGCAACGACAACGAATTGAAACACATTGTTGGCAAGTTTTCAATTTCAAAGTTTGGGGTTTGTAAAGATATGTTATTTGATAATTCAAACGCGCACAATCTTTCAATGATAGGTTTGAAGGTCAGGTCTTAAGGATTATAAGGCAAAAAAATTGGGATGTTACATGACAGCAAAATAAGCAGAATAAAATATAAGACATACGAGTAACTGATTCAGAAAATAAAAATATAACATATAAGGTCGAGGCTAAACTCAAAGACTCGTTAAAAAAAAGGTTTGAACACACCAAGTTCTGGTTTAAAGTAGAATCTATGAAAGTTTTTTTTAACTGAACTAGCAAAAGGTGATTATAACATCAAAATCAATTTCAATAGCTTGACGCATTGTTTAAGATCTTGGTTTCTCCTTCTTCTCCTTGAAGAGGGCCAAGAGTGAAACACCAGAAACCTTCACAACCTTGAACCTAACTCCGGGAATATCTCCCACAGCATGACCTTTACGACCAAATCCAGCAATCAAGACCTCGTCCTGCAACATTAACAAAAGATGATTCAACAATTGACAGAAACTAATCAATGTTCAATAGTTGGTTACAAAGGCTTTTTGATTAGACTTACATTTTCCTCAATGTAGTTCAAACAACCATCGTTGGGGACAAAAGCGGCAATCTTCTTTCCATTCTTGATAAGCTGCACTCTAGCACACTTACGGATAGCAGAGTTAGGCTGCTTAGCCTCAATACCACTGCATAATAAAAAACAAATACTGATCAATTCCAAAATCAATACAAAAAAAAAACAGACAAAAACTCAGATTTATGTTTTCTATGGCCATACATTTTCTCAAGAACGATTCCTTTGGCGTGAGAAGATCCAGCAAAAGGCTTCTTCCATTCATTTCCCTGATGGGACTTCTTGTACTGCTTGTCAGCCCACCTCTGATTAATCCGAAGCCTTTTGAGCTTGCGCCCAGCTCCCATACCCCTTGTCTTACTGTAACATATCATCACAACCAAAAACATTTGAGGAAAAGAACCAACTTTTATTTGAGAAAATATAACCATAATCTCAAATTTATCACAAGTGAAGACTTATCATAAACCCCGCACACAAAACTAAATAAATCATGCAGCTTCGAGATCATAGTATAGAAAGAAAAAAAAAAACACGCTAATTAAGTTCATACCTACATCACAGAGAAAATCAAATATCCAGTCATATACCAAATGGGTTCTACTATACTCAAAATCTCAAGATTAGCTCAATTAATTTCCGAACACTAGAAACTAAGTACTTAGCTCAACTAAGTAAAATCTATTACGGAACCCTACAGGAAAAAAAAGAAGAACAGTATCATCCATAAACAAGCACGCATTGCCTCAGAATAAAAGCCACAGTAAAAAAGTTGAATCGTGAAACCATTTTCATCAGATAATACAAGTACAATCAATTAAATTTTCTCGTTAATACACCGAAACAACAAAGAAATCAAGTCGATAAAACGCTAAAAGAGCGAAAAGAGACGGAAGAGGAAGGATCTAAGAGAGGAGAAACATACCCCATGTTTGTCGATGGAGGAGAGGATCAACAACAAAGAAGTATTTGCGACAAGCGCAACAGCAAGAGGAAATACTTTTAAAGCGGCTGCGAAAACCCTAAACCTAGTGAAGCCAGTGACTCTTAATATATGTGAAGGATGCGCGATACCTCAGCCCATTAATAAATACTTGGCCCATTAATAGATATGCCCATCACATCTTGGGCCTTAAGATGCTGGTTGTCTGAAACGTTGGATATAACGTATACGCATACGCTCGTTGTATACAGCCATTGTACAAAGAATAAATACTCTTTTTCATCTTAGAGAATATACGAGTCACGTGCACATACCCTGCCACGTGAGCCTCAAACTCTTTGCGAAACCGGCTATAACAGGTTAACAAAAGGAGTAAACCGCCCGCACGACACTTATTAGTTATTACAGTGGCTCAGCTGGTCCCCGACCGACGTGTACACACAGTAACCGTTTATTTTAAAAAGGCAATTTTGATCCAGAGGTCCATATTTATTAATGCGAGAGAGGAAATTAGGAAGCGAGAGAGCTTGAGAATCTCGTCAATGGAGGACTGTGAAGAAAAAGTTTAGTTGAAGATACGAATCGGACCAGAGTAATGTTGTGCCTCTAAGCTGTTTCTACGTCATTTGGTAAGACAAACTTTTGTCTCCTTTCGCTTTCTTTAGTAAAAAAAGAGAGATATGATTCGTTATTGAAATTTGTTAAGAGTAATTTAAAAAAATGGAGAGCTTGAAACTCACGCTTTGTAAAAAGTGTCATTCGCAGCTCATTCTCGCGCACTTTTTGTCTACTTTTATAATATGTAAGTGAATGTACAGGTTTTGCAGTGAAGAGTTTGTTCGAATTGGGATTCGGGTTTAGGTTCGGATTAGGGATTTAGGTTCAGGGGAGTTTTGAAATCGAGAGATTGAGAAGATGGAGGAGATTAGAGGAGTGCCTCCTTGGCAGGAAGAGCTGGCCAGTCTCGTGGACGCCGGATTGCTATACGACGGAGCGCCGATCGATTTGACGACGGCTACTGAATCTAGCTCAAAGAGATCGGGTTACTTGTCAGTGGATGGATCCGGATCCGAACCGAGGGAGACACTAAAAGATCAAGTGACGGGGTTTATGAAATCATGGGGAGAGATGCTTCTTGACCTCGCGAAAGGATGCAAGGATATAGTGCAGCAGATGGTGGTGACTGAGGACTCATTCTTCGTGCGGAAGCTCGCTAAACCGGTGGCTAAAGTTTCCAAGAAGCTTAGCTTTATGAACGAGTACTTACCGGAGGATCGTGATCCGATTCACGCATGGCCTGTGATTTTCTTCGTCTTCCTCTTAGCTCTCGCAGGTAATCAATTGTTCAATTTGTGTCTAGTTTTCAAAATCTCATTCACAGTAATAAGCTGTATTTACCCTGATACCCATTTCTCTGCATGCAGTTTTTTTTTGGGGGGAATAGAAACGGTATCTTCAGTAATTGTTGATCGATTTAGTAAATGTTGGGTACCTTTTTTGACAAATTTGCAATGTCATGGCCTGAACAGTTATACAAATGTATAGAAGAAAGCTGAGTATTGGGATGGATCTTGGAGGAATTTCTGGGCTCGGCGATGTTTTGGTCGTCTGTAGCTAACTCTTTTCTGCTTATATGTAGCTTAAGTAGCAGTATTGTAAGAGACTATAATAGTGCAAAGTTTTGATTCCTTGTATTGACATAGTCAACTTTGAAGTGCAGCATTAAGCTTTAGCCCGGAGCAGGATAGAACAGTGCCAGTGATAAAGAAACTGCGTTTACATCCAACTAATGCAGCCCGTGTACAGCTTCCAGATGGTAGATATATAGCTTACCAAGAGCTAGGTGTTTCAGCAGAAAGAGCAAGATACTCTTTAGTTACGCCTCATTCTTTTCTTTCCTCTCGACTTGCAGGTACCCACTTAGTTTTCATCAGTTTCAGTTACTTCCAATTACGTTTAGTTTGCCTTCTAATGATTGAAAATATCTAATCAAGGCATACCTGGAGTGAAGAAATCATTGCTTGTGGAGTATGGTGTCCGTTTAGTTTCATATGATCTTCCAGGGTTTGGAGAGAGTGACCCTCATCGAGGTCGAAACCTTAGCTCATCTGCCTCGGATATGATTAACCTTGCAGCTGCAATCGGAATTGATGAGAAATTCTGGTTACTCGGCTACTCTACTGGTAGTATGCATACGTGGGCTGCAATGAAATACTTCCCTGAGAAAATTGCAGGTATTAACAATGTTCCTATACCAATTTATACGTTTCAAATCATTACATTTTTGACACTGTGATGATTTGCAAAAAAAACATGAATTAAAATCTGCTAGACTATTTCTCAAAGGGTTTGGTTTTGTGAAACTACAGGGGCTATAATGGTGGCTCCCGTGATCAATCCTTATGAGCCAAGCATGGCCAAGGAAGAGATGGTGAAAACATGGGAGCAATGGTTAACAAAGAGGAAATTCATGTACTTTTTAGCACGCCGGATTCCAATTCTTCTTCCTTTCTATTACCGTAGATCATTTCTCTCTGGTAAACTCGATCATCTCGATCAGTGGATGTCACTATCTTTAGGAGAAAAGGTATAAATCTCATCCATGGTTAGATGACAAAGCGAACAAGTTTGCTTGGAAACTCTCTCTAGAGAAACAGAGAATTCATATTTGCTAACTTTGTTCTGCTTTCTTGCAGGATAAACTTCTACTCAGAGACCCAATTTTCCAAGAATTTTACCAAAGGAACGTGGAGGAGTCCGTCCGTCAAGGAATAACAAAACCATTTGTAGAAGAATCAGTGCTTCAAGTATCGAATTGGGGCTTTACACTTTCAGAATTCCGCACACAGAAGAAATGTACAACTAATGGTGTCCTCTCTTGGCTCATGTCAATGTACAGTGAAGCCGAATGTGAACTAATCGGATTTCGAAAACCCATCCATATATGGCAGGCAAGATTTGCGCCATACTATACATAGTTAAAATCTGTAAAATTCATTTTAATATAACTGTCTTGTGTATCTTTACATAATTTGATTTTTGAGTCTTTAAAGGGAATGGACGATCGGGTTGCTCCACCATCGATGAGTGACTACGTTAGCAGGATGATTCCGGAAGCTACTGTACATAAGATTCCAAATGAAGGTCATTTCTCGTTCTTCTTTTTCTGTGATGAGTGCCATAGACAGATTTTCTATGCTTTATTCGGAGAACCCAAAGGCCAGCTTGAGAATGTAAAAGAAACAAAGGAGACTCTAGTCCAGACAGATGCACATAACTACACTAGCGCTACTACAACCACGAAAGAGTAAACAAGTAAAGAGGTGGAAAACTATAGAAATCAAAACTACTTTTTTTTTTTTGTTTCGGATTTTATAGAGGGTTTACACCGAACAAAATTTAATTTTAGATCAAATTTTACATTCTACTAATTGTGGTGAATGAGAATTTGTCAAGGTATTTTTGTTCTGATATTACTTAGTTTCGAAAAGAAAAAGAACAGATATGGAGTCTCATATTTTTATTGAAGGTGACTATCTCATCAATAATAAATTAAAAAAGAAAGGAACAAAAATTAAAGAATGAGGAAAATGAAAAACGATTAGAAGAGTTCCACTACAGGTATCTTCGAGAATATCTAAGACTAAAAGGTAATTAAAAAAAAAACGGTTATCAAGTGAAATATTATAAACCTCCTGAGAACACATGTCTCATTCTAATTAGTTAAAGCATTATTTATCAAATCAAATATATAAAAACTCAAAAAAATTGTATATTATTAATATTTTTTGTAAACCATAAATTAAAATTAACTATCTAACAGAATTAATTATGCATATATTAAAATTAAATATTATTTTTAATTGATACTATTGAAGATTAATACAATAAACAGTTTGTTAAATTTGTTTTAGTTAATATAATAATATCAAATACTAGAAATTTTTTTTGCTTGTTTGTGAAGGAGAAGGTATTGTTCAAAACATCGATCCTTCATGATTGTGTAACATTGTGGTGTGATACAGAGGAGAAATCGGTGTGGAGAGAGATTACGGGATTTAGATTGCCAGACAGAGTAGTCTCTGTTATTAGTGTGTGTTTGTATCATATATCAAATCTTAATCACCTGTTTCTTTGGAAACATAATAATGATATACAAACAAGAAATGGTAGCAAATTCAAAACAAAACCAAATGAAAAGAAAAGAGTTTCATGAGGTTTGTATCAAAGTCATGACAATCAAAATGCAGAACCAGAGTTATTGGATTTGCCAAGCATCACATCTTTGGCTTCATTGATCTTAGAAGCGAGATAGTGACTACCTCCAGCGTCCGGGTGGTTTGCAACCATCACTCTCCTGTGAGCTTCTTTCACCTTCTCCGCCACAACCCTCTCCCTGTAATGTAAAACACCACACACGCACAAACTCACTCAAGCCACTCGAGACCAATTACAAAATCTATTATAATGTCCTCAAAAACATAAACTACAAGGTTGGCTTAGTCTCAAGGGCATCGAATCAACTACTTTGACATATAATAACTCGCAGGTCCAGATTTTCAAACCCAACAAAACCTACTAAAATCGAATGTAACTACACAGCACAAACTCAAAGAGCAGAAAGGGGTTATTCACCTAATTCTAGCTGGTATCTCAAGACCATATCAGTTTAAGGAGCAAAACCAAAAAAAAAAAGAAGAAGATGAAGCAGGTTTAGGAAAGCGTGACACACCTAACTCCAAGAATGAGAGCAGCTTCTCGCCGTGTCATTGCACTTTGGAAACCACCTTCATAAAACCTGCGCATTCTAGGCACGCGTGGCCTCGCCTTGAAGGCTTGCCAAGCCAGTATACCATATCTACCAGCTATAGCAGCTGCAGCAACAGCAGCACCTGCAACCATTGGCGTTGCCTGTGTAACCACAAAGACAAGCAACGTCAGATACCAAAAACAAAAGGAACCAACTTGGCTTTGGAATCAAAGAGAACAAGTATAGAATTAACCACAGATAGATCAATCTCTGTATCCATTTGTTGTGACCTTAACATATAACGAAGATTAATCCACACAACCAAAACAATTAGGTTTTTGGGTAATAAGCATACCATGTCTTTGCTATAAAGTTTATAACTTTTCAGAAAAAAAAAATCGCCACTTGTGACTAAAATTAACCAGAAATTCTCCTAACTAGCTAAAGAGAGACAGAGGTTAAGCAAAAACGGCGGAGAAACAAATGCGATCACAAAGAAGATGATAGAGATGTCGGTGGAAAGAAAGGAAAAAAAGGAATTTCATAAATACTGATCTAGTCATGGCTTCAGTATCACCAAAATCATTTTCCAGGAGCGTCCAGCAATAATCATGAAAATCGAGATAAAACGGAAACAAGGGATAGATACCATCTTTGACGTAGATTTGAGAGAAGAAAGTACGCAGATAACAATCAGATTAAGCAAATGATAATTTCTTCAATGATCGATTCTCTCTATCGAATTGGGGATGCGGATGGGTTTAGGGTTCTTCTTCAAGAGGAAAGAGGGAAAAAAAAAAAAAAAAAAAAAAAAAAAAAAAAAAAACAGAACAAAACAGAACAAAACGGTCTGCCTCGTTGGTCTTAATTCTCTTTTTTTTTTTTTTTGCGTGGTCAAGAGGTCGGTTTTGTGAGTATTTCCAAATTTTTTATTAGGTCGGTTAGGTGACTCAGAGTCAATGCCTTCTTTGTCTTTCAGAGTATTCGCCAAACAAAGTCCTTTTTTGTCATCTGTCAGTCCTAAACCCTATTTTTCATTGATTACTTACGACTAACACTATTAAAGTATATTAATTCATTAAGGATACGCAAACATAAATTACAACCTCAGATTTCAATTGACATCGAGTAAATACAAACGGCTTTTCCAGTATAAATAAATCTCTTAAATATTCAACAAAATAAAGAAAAAAAAACTTGAATTTAAAAGGTAAACGTTATCGTCGAATAATGAAATTTATTATAGTAAAAAAATAAATGACAGGCGCTTACACTGCACAAATGAATTACGAACTGAAAGGGAACACATAACAAACATACAATCATTTCGGACAGATCCATAAAGTGGAAAATAAAATATATTAAAAAAAAGACAATAATAGATACCTCAGCTTCCTCCTCCATTGGGCACGGCGACGCCGCCACTCTCCACCTTAGGCGGAGCTGAGAACCGCCGTGGTTTAGGCAATGCAGGTGAAGTCGGATAAGAGAGGCGTTTCTTAGCCGATGCCTTGTCTGCAAAGCCATCGTTCTCCTGTGTGGTACCACTTAATGAACTCTGTGGCTTGAGCCTGGCTCTAGCTGACTTAGTTGGAACCATATAGCTCGGGAGAGCCGGTGAGCCAGCGAGGCTCTCGTCATCTCTGACTGATGAACCAGCGATGCTGTGTCTACGATTCCTCTCGGATAGGACAGAAATTGTGCTTTTGGCGTCGTCATCGTTAGATTTCCTGGAGGACTGGTTTAGCCTTGAGGGAGTTGGAGGAGAGAAGAAACTGTTTTTGTTTCTTGGGGTGCCTCTTGCGGATGATGGTGTGTTTGGTTGAGAGTTATTGCGGATTATAGATTTTGTGGCTTCTTTACGGTTAATAGAGCTCTTGACTGAGACGGCATTCTCGTTGTTTTGTTCTTTCTCGGAACTGTCCAATGGCCGACCAGCCATCCATCTCTCTAACCAGCTCCAACCCCATGTCGGATTGCTCGGATCCATGAACATCGGGTTTGCAGATTTAGAATTGTTCTTCCAGTTTTGCTGCAAACACGAACATACGATCATCACATCATTTAAACGAACCACAGATTCAACTCTAATGTAAGTGTTCACTATATAATTGTATCTTTCCACAGATTCAGCATCAGGTAACGATTGGATTAACCTGATGAGAGTATGCATAAGCCAATGCCCTTTCCCTTCTCATCGTTGCCTCGTACTTGCTCAGCAAATTAGCTTCAACTTTTTCCTTCGTTTGAATGCTATCATCCCAGTTGTCCCCGTTCTGAGAGCAGCAAAATAAAAAAAAAACAGAATCTATTAGCGTAAGTCAAGAAGACACAAAGATTTCCCATTTTCAGATAGAAAAGAAGAGACAATTGAGGAAGTAGATAGCCTATGTACACATCAGTTTTTAACATATGAATAATAATGCTCGTGAAACTGTATACCGATTATTGAGTAACAAGCAGAAACCATCCTACAGAATATACCATTATCAACTATATGCTATGTCGAAATCATCTGTTCTTAGCAGTGATTATCACCTCACACCCAGAATAAGTAAGAAACTAGAAGAAAACTGAATCAGATGGATGTAACAAAGAGAGAGACCTTCAAGCCAGCTAGCTCTTTGGCATGCTTCTGAAGGAGTTGTTTCTGGCGAGCCTGATTCTCTTCTGACATTCTGATTCTCCTAGCTCGGATTTGTGACTGTACACGAGAGAGAGTCTGCATACATTTTAAAGTATTTGCAGCTTGCCGTTTAACAACAGATCCTTCCAATAATAACTTAAGCCTGACCAACCCCCTCATTGCCCGCAGTGCTCTTCGTGCCTGTATTACACAAGATAAGGTTACACTCCGACAAAGAAACTCAATAAATGGAACAGCAAAACAGCCCGACAAATCCAGGAACCCAGAAGCTAAGCAGTGTCAAACAAAATTAAGAGGCTTAGTCACCGCATATGGAATTCTGAGGAAGCAAGTTTCTGCAAATAATTAAGCCAGTTCAAGAGTAGGATTATATAAACAAAACATACCAAATAGCCTCTAAATATAGTTTGAATCAAGATTGCTGCCGCTTCTTCGTTTGACTTTCCAGCAAACCGAGAAGCTGTAGCACGACGACGAACCACCTCAGGAGCAGATGAAGATGGAACTACCGGACTATCAGTCGTCGTAGCATTCATAGCATCTGTCGAAGGAGGGGAAAGATTCTGGTTCCGTTCAACAATCACTTCAGCTACTCTCACCTCAAGAGGAGGAGAAGAAGATTGCCTGGCGTTGTCCGCCAGGGGAGGAGGGTTAGAGATCACACCATTTGGGCTCTCCGGCGATTTGTGTTTCGACTTCTGAAAATCATCAAACATCAACGATGTCAATAGACAGGAGAGTAGGAATTCGCAACAATATAAAATTTCACAGACTTTCATACCTTTGAATCTGGGCTGAACGCTTTCTTAACGCTAGAAAACCATTTTGCTTTTTTGCCCATCTCTTCACCGTTTCCTGTGTGATCCTTCAGAGAGATAAAGCAAAAATCATTTATTTCAAAGAAAACTTAATCTAGTAGTGTTCTCAAATACACTTCTCCTGAGCAAATACGCAAGACAATAAGCTTAAATCAAGACATTCAACATTCACCAAACGCCACGAAAAATCATGATAATTGCCAGATCTCCATATCTATGAGCTAAATTCATCAATTAAACTCAAGAATTCATCTCGAATCAGGAACAAACAGGAATCGTACCTGCGATAGACAGTGAAACCAGATCTGGTAGAAGAAGAGCTACAAAAGCCTTTTAAGGGGAAAAAACCTATCGAGCGCACCCACCTCTGAACGCCCTCCTCTGTGAGCTTATCGGAGAAGAAGACGAAAAGGCTTAAGAATCGGTGAGTTTGGATCTTTGCTGAGGTGCGAAGATATCTTCTCTTCTTCACATTATCATTATTGCAAAGAGAGAGAGAGAGTCAAAGCTGTGTGTAAGAGTATTTGTGACGGTGTGTGTATGTGTGTGTGTGCGTGAAACAACTAATTGGGCCGCTTTTGTGGGGCCCACTTGCCTTTTTCCTTTTTTTACTTTTCTTTCTCTCTTTTTTCTATTAGTTTATGGAGAAAATGGTAATTATACTGTAAGTTTGAGTCTTTAAGCTTCGTTAACTTTTTTTTTTTTTTAGCAATTATAAATTAAGAAAAAATAACTAAAAAAGTTTGCAAAATACTAAAGTGAAAACTGTGTATTTTATTTACCTTTTTTGTCAATTTATTTACCTTAACTGAAACGATATTTAATAAAATTCAACAAAGAAAAATGACATTTAAGGAATTAAAGCTTATCTAGATATGGGATCGGCTACAGTGACCATCTAAGTTTTAAATTAACAAATGGATTTATCCAATAAGATCGATCCTCTAACTTCAGCTAAAAAAGCTAATAACTAAACCAAAATTGTTGAAATTTTTTATTTGTATTTTTTTTTTCAAATATAATTTAGTGGTTTTAATATCCTCAATAACATGCGGGGTGCTGGATTCGAACCTCAGACCTAATGTAATGAATGCATTAACATTATGCCACATGATTCCTACAGTTTTTATTTGTCTTTAGTGATAAGAATAATAGTAAAACACAGTATTTTTGTCTTCTGAAAATAAAACTTTTATCGAACCAACATCGTTTTCTCGTCAAAATAATAACCTTTTTATAACATCGTTTATATAATAAATTCGTCTGCATAATTTGTATTAAGTATGTGTGTTTTATAAACGCTTACATAAGTAGAAGTAGAACCGACAAACCATGTTAAGAGAAATATCCACCAGTGAGACAGCCTTATATCATTTTAAATATGATCTAATAAACCATTATATAACATATACAGTATTTGATTCTGGATTGATAAATCATGAAAACTAGTTGATCATTGTTCACCATATCCTATTTTATGGTCAGATCCGAATGAACAAATAAAATATTTGACAAATAATACCTATAATCATGAGACAACAAATATTTGACAACGATTATGAAACTGTAAATTATTTATATTTAACATATATACATCAAAAAGCAATTTCACAATTATATTTTGTATATTTTCATTATATCTCGAAAAGACCATATTGACATACACTGAACTAAGATGATTGAAATGCAATTTATATTTGTCTGACGGATTAAGTATTTCTTGCCTAAACCATTGACTTTTTTTAATAAGATAAACCCAACAGTTTCCATATCAGTGGCCAGCTTGTACCAGTCTTCTTATTAATTTCGTTATTTAAAGAAAACAAAAATTGCATTATAAAATTTCCCATCACTCCATGTGGCGTCTTCTGTTAACAGAAAACCTTTTTTCTTATAATAAAGCTGTTTTCATATATTAATAGTATAAATAAGTGAGAACTAGCCGTTGGATTGTAATCATCTCAACTAATCAAATGATTTGTTGTCGTCCAACACATCAAAATATAAATATATGTTTCTGATCATTTATAATAATTAATGGCCAAAATTGGTAGTTAATTTGGGATATGGACATTTCACCTAATGTATAATTCTAATTTTTAAGATCTTCGTTACGGGGGAATTAATTTCCTCACTTATGAAACTTTCTCTCTCCGTCGGTCCATTTTGTTTTTTTTGGTCTTTGCATTTTAGCAAGTTATATATATATATATATCAACAAACCATTTGTTTAAACCTAGTACTTGTAACCATATCGTTACCGTTTCAAAAATTATTACTTTTGGTCTATTTTGTTTGAAAACAAACATTTAAATTTAATTTTTCAGTGCTTTTTGTAATCTATATTTGTAGACCTAACACTCAGTTTTATTTGATTGATATATTTATAAACCAATAGAATTTGGAAAACAAAAGCAAGTCGAACCAAAATTTAACCGAAAATCGATTTGGCATTATGTAATGTCAGTGGGTCCAAGTCAGGGCCGTTAGCGTGTAAATAGATAAGGCAGAGAGTTGGTAACGACCGGAGATTAAGTCTTGTCGTTTTGTAACATATAAATAAAAGATTTTTTTTTTTCTTTTGCAAAAGGAGTAGAAACTTAACTAACACCTAAACCTCACCCTCATAAATAACCCATACTTATTTATAGCAGTGAGTTTAACTAAATAAATACTGTAGTTTATATATAGGTTGGTCCACAGTATTCAACTTCTTTTTCTACTCACAAATACTTTTCTCGATGTTGTTTCAATAGTTGATGGTTATAAACTAGTACAACGGATACAAATTTCTTAAAGCAAGAGAGTTTAATGCAATTGAGCTGAAACAAGTACTTGAAAACAAGATTTAAGATTTGCAACGAGAATGGGGACTTAATGGATTTTGATGGAACTAGAAATAAATATGCTATGATACTTCTCTAACTTCTTAAACCGTAATGACAGCGTTTCAGGGAAAAGCTTTTATTGGTTTTAGCCGTTTAGGAGTCATTTTATATTAACATATATGTTGGTCTAAGGCAATATATATAATCTGTTCTTACACCATTGGACAGAAAATTATATTGTTCTTAGTAATGTCTGGTAATACTTCCTTTACGGGTTTAGATTGTTACCTCAAGGCTCAATGTCAGGATTCTGAATGAGAAATCGAGCGTTGTGTAAGAGGGAAGTAGTCTCCTCGTTTGAAGCATCAAGCAAACGCAATTCCTTGATCTCTTCCTGCCATTTCTCAACACGTTCCTTGTGTATCCTGTTCATAAATGTCAAATGATATATTTATGCGAGTGTATAAACATCTGAATTATGGTACATACAGAAACATTATAGAGTCTCTCTTATCTCACATGATCAAGCGTTCTTCGAATTCGTTACTGAGTTCCTTGAACATTGTCTTTCCTGATTCTAGCAGATTAGAAACCTACAACGACAAGAAATGAGAACAATCAAGAGAAGAAGCAACATTGATGAACATATCAAATCTTGTTAGACTTAAGCAAATGCGTTTATCATCACAGCTTACAGTCTGTGTAAAGCTCTCAATCTTGTCGAGAATTTGAGCAATGTTAAGTTCCATCTCATCAGAAGCAACAAGTTTCGTCTCAGTTTCTTCATTCTCAATTATATCCAGGCTCATTCCATCTCTCGAGTCTCCTTTTTCCTCTTCATCCTATCAAATTTCCAGGCCAAACGAAAAAATATATATATAATCCACTACAGATCATCGCAAGATCAATTAAAGATTCAAAAGCGTAAGAAACATACAGATGGTTTCATGCGTTTTCGAAATCCTCCGTTTCCTGCTTCTTCTTCCATATTCAGTGATAATCTAAACTGCAGTAGTTGGAACGATTCTCATGAATTTCGAATTTACGAGATTTTGCACGCAAAATTTCACGATTACACTTCCCGAACAGATTTCGATTAGGGAATCGAATCGATGCAATGGAATCTGAAACTGTATGATTACATCCCGAACAATCTACATGAAGATTCTACAATCGACAGAAAAACTTTCGAAAAGGATTAATAGAGAAAACTTACGCTTAGAAATGAAATCCACGCGACGAAGAATGAAGAATTGGTCGGAGGAACTTGAGAGAAGATGAAGGAGTTTTTAGAAAGAGCGAGAGTGGAGACTAGGAACCAATTTATTATTTCGAAAACCCATTTAAATAAGAGTTTTGTATATTTTTAATAATATTTTAAATGTCAGTATAAACGACGTCTTCCAGAAGTAAACGTCATTACTGAATGATTATGATTTGATTTGTATGTCTTCACATGATCTTTAAAGTGTTGTGAAGAAAAAAAACTATGAAATTAGTATACAATGCTAATGGCGTTTGATGGATTCAAAACGTCATTTTGAAATCAAGTCGAATAATCCGTACATCTATGATCTTAAGTAGTAGTTTAAAGTCAAAACGAACACATACGAAATGAAAAGGCATGAAAATACTTATAACCCTCTGCTCTAGCATCCGAAAGGTTCTAAAACTTGTTCTTAAAATCATCCCGGGACCTTTTAACCGGAGGCAGACCAAAATATTCATCTGATGATGATGATGATGATGATGATGGTGATGATGACCATGATGGAAATTTTATTTTTGATGATAGATGGTTTGCTCCATTGCTGCATTGTTCTTCTTGTTTTATAACAACAGGCAATCGAGGGATTATGTTACTCTCTCTTGGAGGATTATTATACTCAGCATCACTCTCGTCACTGATCACAATCGCATCTGCACACAAAGAGAGATTCCAAGTAAACTCTTCTTTTTTTTTTACATAAAAGAGATTTCGCAGAGCTTAATCAAAGCATATAAGAACAAAAAATAGACATACCAGCCACTGTGTTCACATTAATATTCTCACCCACTAGAATCACCTCATCGTTCCTTCCTTGATCGATGGGATTCTTAGCATCATAGAGCGATTTCAAATACAAACACTCCTCTTCAATCTCGCCAAGTCTCTTTGCTAATTCATCATACTTGTTCTCCTTGTTCTTCTGCTCCTCCTCTTCCTTCTCTATCACAATCAAATGCTCCTCATTCTTGATCCTCAATTCATTGATTGTGGCCTTACTCTCACTCTCCATTCTCTTCAGCTCCTCAACCATCTTCTTATACTCGTACTTCTCTGTTCTCTCGCTCTCAAGATTCTTGAGCAGGCGTAGATTTGTCGCCTCGAGTTCCTTGGTTTGGTTTTGATTCTGAAGATGCAGCTTCATTATCTGATTCATTTCTTCTACAAGCTTAAATCTTTTCTCAAGACTTGCGTAATCTTGTTTCAGACTCTCATGATTCTCTATCAGAATCTGATGTCTTGTCGATAATAATAAGTCCTCTTGAACAAACATAATGCTGCTCGCCGGAGTAGCCACAGCCAAGGTTTGGTTCTTCCCCGATTTGTCCCGACGATCTGATGATTTTCCAGTCATGACTTCGAACCTAACCTGGAACAACACAAACGGCATCCCAAGGTTTTGTTAGAGCTTACTCTTGCCCAATTTACAAAATTTCACAGATTCTGAAGAAACCTTAAAACCCATATTCGTTCTAAGCTCCACCGGAGAAAGAACAACAAAATTAATTAAAATAGTCTCGGCCTTCCAGCATTTTCTCCACAATCTGAGCCAAAACATGTACATAGAAAAGAGAAGAAGAGAAATGAACAAAGATCTCACCAGGAGAAACCCTAAAGCCCAAATCTTTTTAAGCTCCACCAAAAGAAGAACAATTTTTTATAAGTCTCGGATTTACAGCAATTTCTCTACAATTTTAAGTTTTTTTGTTGTTTCCTTTTTTTCGGCTCTGCACAATATTAAGTTCTTAACCAAAATGTGCAGTGAAAGATAAAAAAAAAAAGTTTCCGAGAAAAAGACGCACCTAGGATCTCTTTATCTTCTTCTTCTTCAAAGCTCTAGAACAAATAATCCAAAAGCGCCACCAGAGAGAGAGAGAGAGAGAGAGAGCTATTGCCCTAGTAAAAGCAGAGAAAATGAAGCGGGAATGCTAAAGACAGCATCCATAGTTGAAGATTATGCTGCAATTAACTAATAATAATTTCAAATTAAATAATTGTTTAGAGTTAGATTTAACTTCATCCAAAGTCCAACCTTTGTGCATTTCTCATCAAAACATATAACATTAGCTGATTACACTAACTTACGTTAATGAATTCGATGGTCATATTTTGGTTTGTGGTTTGGTGAAAGAATATTTCGCCTGTACATTACAGAATTTACAGCATTTCTCATAGTTGCCTTGACTTGCTTCAGAAAAAGAAAATAAAAATTTGTAATTTGGATTAAAAAACAAATTAGAACCATCAATTCGTTAACAGGAAGATTTAACATTTACTGTATTCCTTCTTCGAAGAAGCATCTACTCTTCCGTTCATTGGCCTGCTTGTAACACTACTGCAAAAAATCCCAAATGCTGAGACAAAACTGTATTACAAGTTACAACAACACAATCCAAACAGGAACCAAACCCCATATATGTCAAATCTCACTCTCTCTCTCTCTCGTTATAAGCAAAAGCTACGATGACTGGTTTCCTTTGATACCATCATCCGACTTTCTTTCTACTCCCACAGGATTTACCCTAGACTCCGAGGCGATTTCATTCATCGATTCCATAATCTTCACCAAAGTATTTATCCACAAGACTGTTTGCCATTACTCTTAGCTCTTCGTTTTCATGGAACTGGAACCTTTCCATTGCATCAATGCCGTCTTCTCCTTCCACAAGCTTTGAACCTTCTCCGTTTGGCATTCCTCTTAAAACCTAACCACCCAGAAAAATCAAAACCCATAATTTTGGATCCAAAAATGACTATGCGACATCAACATAGAACCAAATTCAGACTCGGGTCTCACTGAGCTTTTAAGACCATTTAGTTAGTTGCTTACCAGCTCCATGAATTGAAGACCAAGCCTAGCAGCTTCAATATCAGGAGATCTGACCAGGTCAATAAAACCCGGGAGGCAACCGCCACTGACAATGGAGACTAAGTGCTCTTGAATTATCCTTGGTCTTGCGTCTCCTTCAGCAGATTCCACACAGAGATTTCCCAAGACATAGGCAACTTCTTTTCTTATATCAAAGGGTGATGACGAAAGAAGCCGTAGCAACAATGGCATTGCTTCAGTAGAATGTATCATTCTCTTGTGTTCAACAGATCCAGCAGCTATATTAGATAACACCCACGCAGCTTCCTACAAAATTGAGTTCAGTGATGTAGAGAAGTAAATCTTCAGATAACAGGAAAACGAAGTGGGTATGCGAGACTGACCTTCTTCACGACACGGTGTTCGTTTCTTAAGCACTTTGCAAGCACACCAATGACATTTTCTGAAATTTGATCCGGAATGTCAGTATATTGAACAAAATAAATGATTAAACTAACGGTGTTTCAGCCGAAATAGTTAACGGATACTAACCTTCAGTGTTCTGTCCACCGATAAGGATGGTTAACATTGCTTTGGGATCAACAGCAAAAAAGTTGCCTAAACTTCGTAGAACCTGAATTCAAACTCAAGTTTAGATAGAATCCAAAATGCAGCATATGAAAAAAACATTAGCATGTAGTTATTCTGTTTTTTATCAAACATATGCTAATATGGGCATAAATGAAACAAATGCGACCTGGAAGCAATTCCTTGAGCATAATCCATGGTAATATATTAACTAAATACTAACTAGTATCCTGTTTCTTTTGGAACAATTAAGTCTCTTGGAAAGTTACCGGGATGAGAATATGTAGACTGTTTGAAAATGCTAATCTTTCGACAAGTAGCTGAAGAATGCCACCCTTCAAAAGCATACTTGTAGCGATATCTGAGAGGGCAGAAAGGTAAACAACGATCCAAGCAATTTCCGTGGCAATTTCTTCATCCCTGAGTACGAAGCACGACATCAGAACAAGCTAAGCACTTGCTGCAATAAGAGAGATGAAACTTTGCTCACGTTTTTTTTAAGTGTCGGAGAAATGCGTCAACTATCCCATCGAGTCTAACAAGTTGCGCTGCTGCCTTTGATTCAGGTCCCTATATTAATGCATAGTGACATTACTCTGTAACAATGGATTTGTGATCATAAACCATATGTGATAAAAGAAGCGCCAGACTTTTTCACACCTTAATCAGATTTGACAATGCCCATGCAGCTGTTCTTACTGTTGAACCCTTGTCGGGAAAAATCATACGTGCTAGAGGTGGCAAAGCCCCTTGAGACAAAAGTACATTTCTCAACTCTTCTCCTTCACCCGCAACATTACCAATTGCCCAAGCACACTGCTCAGCCACCGGCGCAGAGCTCTTTTCTGAATTTTAACTTGGAAGCATAAGAAATCTAATCCAACAAAAAGAAAAGAGTAATAATAACAGAATTAGTTGGCCAGTACAAACCTCCAAGGTGAGCAATCAGCAACGGCAGTGCAGGCAATAGAGCTTTTGTTTCTTCAGGTTTTCCAGCAGCGATGTTTGTAAGACACCAAGCTGACTCAAGTAACTGTATTTAGATAGAAGTGGAATCAAAGATCACAAACCTACTTAATTTGACTTATTTCAATCCATATTAGTTGCTTGGAATAATCTCTAACTTAAATAAGGCCGATGTAAGAAACCTGTTCGTCGGGAGAGCCAAATGAAAGACACTGCACAAGCAAAGATATTGCACCAGCGCTGAGCGCAGCTTCAATAGGAGGGAACTCGGATTTAGACAGTAATCGCCTGAGTTCCCGAAGAGCAGTCACCCTCTTCTGCATTGAACCTTTTCCCCTGAAAATTTGAGGAAGAAGATGCTAAGTAGATATCATGCCAACAGATTTCATAAAAATTGTTTTGGGTATCGCTGTTCACTAACACAACCCAAACCAGTGAAGAAAACGAAAAGAATGACAAACTAGATCAATTCATAGGCATTCTGGTAATTCCAAGTTGACAGGATTCACTTACGGATATTGAACAGCAGACTTGAGCTCTTCCACGGCTTTACTGGTCTGAGCCTCCAAAATTGGCTGCTCTTCATCAATCATCATCTCATTCTCAACATGAGCCTCCTCACCATCGCCATTAGTACCCACCCTACAAAGCCGCTTTGCCCTGACCAGTACTTCTTTTCTTTCCTTGGCCACCGTAACAGCTTGTTGCCGCCTTCTTTGTCCCGCAACATTCCCAACTACACATCGTCATATCAAGAAATACAATCAAAATCCATGTCGCATATTGAAAAGTCCAATAATTCTGCAAGTTTATATATAGATGTGTATTCCTTGACTCTCAAAATTGCAGCGAGAAAGAGACTCAACAGGAAGGAAAACAAAGAGCTCCTTCAACCAAGTCAGAGAGAAACCAAATTCTGAACGAAAACATTGAAGTTTCAAATTTGAAAAAAAGCTATCTTGTTTTTTTCCTAATTTTCTCCGGATGCAAAAGAGAAGCATTGAGCATCATAACGACGCCAAGCTGAAGCATGAAGCATCCAAATTTTCTTCTTATTAATCACCACCGACTCTAATTTTCTCGAGGAGCAAACAAGAACACACTTTCCCAATCAGTAACACTAACACCCCTAGAAAAGTTCTCACCTGCCAAATTAAACTCTGAGGATTTACGGTGAAACCCATAACCAAAATAGCTTAATACTTCACAGCCAAAACCGAAGGCGAAGGAAATAAAAATCACCTGAAGACTTAATTGGGTCTCTTCGATTAGACGCGGAGACATCATCTGCCATTGGAGAAGCCGGAGCACAATTAGTTTCTCCCGGGAGTAGGGTTTGATTCAGAATTGCATCGGAGAAACTTTATTCCGGAATAAGAAAAGGTTTTACGAATTTCTCCGGCAAAAAAAAAGAATTGACGAGTTGAATAATTTGGATCCATTCTCTCGCGCCTGCCCGCCCATGAAACCCGAAAAAAAAAAACACGAAACTTTCGCCGACTCGTATTTTTCTTTATGATTCCAAATTAGTCCCTAGTATTTTCAAGTACATATGAAATAGCAGTATAACTTTAAGAATGTACTATTGAGTCCACAGAAAACTGAAAGTGATGTATTGTATAACTATGGCGAAAAGCTTTGCTTCAAAAAAATATATCAATATTCTTCAAGATTTCAATAATTTAGTTTCATATTTACTTTAACCATAAAATTTTATATTACTTAAAAATAATTTGAAATACATACTGAAAATAATTAATTATTCATTCAGAATTATCAATCATCTTTATTATTGAAAATAATTTCAAAAAAGTCCCTAGTATTTCCAAGTATACATAAAAATAGTAATTTCACTTAAGAAATGTATAGTATTGGAATCCAAGACGATCTCAAAAAGCAAATTGACCAAACCACCTGTCGTGAGTTCCACGAAGCATCTTACATTTGCCGATGTGGCAAAACATATACATAACGTGTCGACTTCTAACTTGTCGCTGACGTACTGTAATGTGACGCATGTGAATATAATTCCATTGCCAGTTTTCATCCACGTGTCATGCATCCACATTGTTGTCCTCCCGGAACCTCTTTGTTTTCACATTCTGGTCTTTTCTCATCCACTTTTCCGTCACTTTCTCAGTTGTATTTATCGAGAAAATAATAAATATTAGGAGAGAGAAGGAAGAAGAAACCAAAGCCAAATTCTCACGATTCCTTTGGATCTATCCCTTCCTCGCTCGATTCACAGCACCTAATGGACCTACCTCAGCAGCTCAAGGCCGTAACTCTCACACACGTCCGGTACCGTCGCGGCGATCAGCTCGGGCATTTCCTCGCCTGGATCTCTCTGGTCCCGGTCTTCATCAGCCTCGGTGGATTCGTCTCTCATTTCCTTTTCCGGCGTGAGCTTCAGGGGATCTTCTTCGGTATAGGTCTCGTGATCTCGCAGTTCATCAACGAATTTATCAAAACATCAGTAGAACAGGCTCGCCCTGAGACCTGTACATTGCTCGAAGCTTGCGATTCGCATGGATGGCCTTCAAGCCACTCGCAATTCATGTTCTTCTTCGCGACCTACTTCAGCCTTATGGGTTGTAAAGGAATCGGGTTCTGGTTTGGGTTAAAGAGCAGATGGATTCTCAATCTCCTCCATTGGTCCCTAGCTGTTGTTACCATGTATTCTAGGGTTTACTTAGGCTACCACACGGTGGCGCAGGTTTTCGCCGGGGCTACGCTAGGAGCGATTGTCGGTGCGAGTTGGTTCTGGGTGGTGAATTCTGTTCTGTATCCATATTTTCCGGTGATTGAGGAGAGTGCATTGGGGAGGATGTTCTGTGTGAAGGATACTTCTCATATTCCTGATGTCTTGAAGTTTGAATATGACAATGCAAGGGCTGCTAGGAAGAATATTGAGAACAACACTAAGTCCGATTAGTTTTTGGCTAATTTGATTTTCGGTAAATCAGATTTTTCATCGCCTGATTCATTCGATCTTGTTTAGATATAATCCCAACTAAATGATGAAACACTTTAGCATTAGAAAACACACCACGAACAATGTGAACGTATATGAAAAATGCAATCTTTCCACAAGTTTTCAGAACCAAGCTTGCTTGTTCTGTCTTCTCAATTTTCTAGCTTTGACTTGGTCTACATTTTGTACTAAGGAATATCTAGTAGATTCATCTTCTTGCTTGTCACACTTTTGACATATGTATTATTTGTTCGTCGAATTGGCCGTATTTGCACTTAAGCATTCCCCAACATTGAGTTCTTGCTGTATGCTGATTATTAGATTTTGAGAATTCAAGCAGTCTGATTAAGACACTAATGGAAACATGTCTGTTGTTCAATTGGTTTCTCTCCATGGAATTTGTGAACTCGGCTGGTTTTGTTCTACTGTATTGTATTTTCACATCTAGTTTGCAAAACTTTATCCTATCTCAACCTAATTCTCAATAAGCTTAACCAAAACGGCTAAAACCACTTTATGTCATTTTCTTGTAGTTCATTAGCTATTATGATCATCCCTCATAGCATTAAATCTATTTTTGTATTGTTTTCATTTTATTTCAGGTCGGGAAAGCGTTGCTTAGCCACTGTTCTAAGACTTTATGACACTGGTGAGATTAGCTGCTCATATAAACATGAAACTCACAAGAAGTGCCTTCTTCACACTTATTATTTATTAAGTCATCTTTACTTTACTTTTTTTTTTTCCTATTGACCTATCTATATTGAAGAAAGATACATTGCTTCCTAAACTAAAGAGAAAAGTTATTGGTCTGTGGTTTTGGGGATTCAAGCACGTCTAGTGTATTTCTTCAATAGTCAAGACAGAAACTATGTATAGCTTCAAGATAATTTCAGAGTTGTTTAATGAAAACACTATTCATTGTTTCATAGTCCTACCACATCTGATAGAAGTTTGTTTATATATATAGCAACCCATTCGCTTACATCTCCGTTGATTGTAGTAGAGAGGATCCTAATTCGATAAACAAAGTCTTAAGTAGCTATTTTGTTTTGAAAATCACCCTTTTCGATCTTAATATCTGCGGCGATGATGTCACTGCCCCTCAGATTGATAGCTGAGAAATGGTCTCTCGTATTCAAATCCGACGCCTATAGATTCCAGATTCCTTCTACATCAATTCCTCTGTAAAGCAGCTTAGCCTGACTTTGGGGTTTTCTGATATGATTCCCAAATGCACTGTCTCTTGGACATCGCTTAGGAACTTGATCATCTTGATCTGAGCAAGTCACTAAATCTCAAACGTTGTATAATTTGGTTGCAAACGTTGGTTTATTGAAGAACATTTCATCGTTCATAATAATTTCCATACTAGTTTTTCTGAAGAAAAAAAATGGTAGTCTAATGAGTCTACCTATGTCTCTGTAGTCACTATATTTGTGTGCCTTTTGTTAGATTATATCTCTTGCCGAGCTTCATGATGTTCCTTTATACAACTCCAGATCAAAAGCTTAGACTGTTGAAACGATCGTTGTTCAATCTGTTGTTCCTAGTATAGTAAGATTGCTACGAAATTTTCTTGGATTGAAGAAGATAACAGTTAACACAACTGAAGATTGCAGCGTAGTGGTATCTTTACAATGAACCTCTTTATTTCAATACATACTAGTTACGAGTAGGAACGATTCAAGAACCATGTCCTTCATTTTTTCGGCTTCTATATATATATATATCAAAAGAGTATCAAAAGCTGATTCAAATGAACATTAGATTGGATTTTGAGGGAGCTATCACATAAATTGGTTGATTCCATATCCGTGGCTTAATCACCTTGACAATTGCGTCTGCAAAGTTGTTGCTTTTACTCTTCTTTCTTCTTTTTCTTTCCAGACATGTCTAAGTATTTAGTTTATGGAAAGAACTGAGAAGAATTATGATTCGTTACTGAGTTCACATTGAAAAAGGAAATTGTTTTAGGTTCGTGTCTTTCCGTGTGATTGTCGTCTTTGCTGTGTCTTCTTTTCTTGGCACTACACGCAAGAGTCAAAAACTTTCTTCCTTCTAAAGCGGATCTCTATATTACGTTTCTGTACTCACTTAGGTCTCTCACATACTACACAAACATGTGGTGAAAAAGTGATATTCGAAGCTACTGTTTTAAAATGATTATTTAAAGTTTCTAAGGAAATTGGACAAACAAAAAGTTTCATCGAAAGTTTCTAAAGAGACTGGATAAACAAAAAGTTTCACTAGGGAAATCTTTTTTTTTTTCCTGTCAAAGGAAATAATATTTGGTAGCGTGTTTTTTTTAATTCGATTATAGTCATTGTAAAACGACATGTTTCTTTGTAAAATAAATAATATTTTTGTCAAGGATAATATTTACGTGGACTGAACATCTACGTAAATATTATCTATGGTAACGTGTATTTCATTTCTCCGTTTGGGTATTTTGTTTTGGTTATAAGTGGCTACAAATAATATATTTGTTTCAACATTTGTATTTTGGAAAAAAAAAAAAAAGTATCCTTTTACATGGGTTAGTGAAAAATCGATAGTGGGAGACAAAGAGTTGATATGGAGAGTTGAGTGATGCTTTTGTTTGTCCAAAAAGATTTTCACTTTATGTTTTAGTCACCTTCAAATCATAACATCAAAAGCCAGGTCAAATTCATACTTCATATGTCCTAAAAATTAATCATCGATTCTGCTTTTAGACCATCAACTTCTAGTGATCTCTTATTATTATTGGCCAATACATTGCTATCTTTCCGGAATTGGGTCCATTTTTCTGTTCTCATCCATATGAAATTTTTCTTTATTTTTTTGGGTTAAAGGATATTAAACCCAACCATATGAAATTTCCTATACAAAATGGAGTACATTTTAATATTGGTTTTGACAACTATCTATACTATCCAAGCCGTGTTATTTTAACAGGTAGATTACCTACATGACCAAAAAAAAATATGAAAAATATTACGTTTATCAATCATTTGAAAACTGATTTGTGATTCTATATAAATGACGTAATAAGTTTTTCTTTCTTGTCGAACATAGACTATCAGATTTTAAAAAGCAAAATGTATATTTTTTTTAATACTCAACAAGACGACACCTCCAAAATTTTGATTAAAATTTTGTAAAGATTCCTTCCAAAGTAGTCAAAGACGCAGAAGAAGATTAAAATAACATATTATAAAGAGTATAGTTTCTTGGTTGAAATCTTAAGAGTTAAGTTGTTGGGTTTACCCAATGTACTTATGATTGAAATCTACTAGTTAGCGAACCACAAAATCTTTAAAGCAAACAAAAAAGGTTAATTATGAAGTTAATCAAGAAAAACTCCGGAATAAGTAAATGTTACAACAAATTAAGTCGTAAATCAAAATAAAAATACAGTAAAGAGCCTATAAAGTGATCTCATAAGTCATAAAGAACCAAAAATCGATTTGTCCGTTGCAGACAACGAATATAAAACGAAATTTAAAACAAACATTAAATGCTGAAAACAAAAGTAAAACGGAAAACAAAAGTCAGAGTGCAGACAAAACGAAAGCAGAACTCAGCGGAGAGAAAAAGAGGAGAGAGAGAGAGAGACTGAGAGAGGCAGAGTAAGGAAGAAGACGATGATGATTTTTCGAAGACCGGTTTCGAGTCCGGGCCGGGTCGAGAAATATCCACCGCCTTTCATGGGGTTTTTGAGGAGCAAAAGTAATGGCGTAAGCATAAGCAGAAGCCGAAGCCGAAGCAAAGGAAGGTCCCGCGCGAGTCCTCTCTTCGTTCGCCGGATTAAATCTGTGACGGCGGTGACTCAAGAACCGTCGTCTCCGAAAGTTACTTGCATGGGTCAGGTCCGAGTCAAGCGGTCGAAGCCGAAAATTCAACCCGAATCTTGCGAAAACCCGACCAGACGACGATGCGTGTGGATTCGAAACGCGTCGTTTTACAATGGTTTCGCCGAGAAAATCAAATCGTTGTCGTTTTCGCCCAAATTGCGATTGTTTACGTTTCCGTGTACTCGGGGGAAATCGAAGAGCGAAAAGGAGAAAGATTTTCCGATAAGCCAATTAGATCGTCCGGCGACGGAATCAGCTGTAGAAATTGGAGAGATAAACGAAGAAGAAGAAGAAAATTTCAAAATCCCTAAATTATTTGTGTCTCCAGCTTCCACGCCGCCGATAAACGCCCTTTTATTGACGAGAAGCAGATCCGCGCCATACAGATCATCTTCGTTGGCTTTCAGATTCTGGGAAGAAAATAACCAACGAGAAGCAGAATCACGAAACGAAAGAGAGCAAAATGTTAGATCGGAATATACGAATTCGGAAGTTAACGAGTCGGCGAGGTCTCTCGGAGCGAACATTGACGGGAATGAGATAGAATTAACGGAGTTAGGGTTTGTGCGGCGGCCGGAGTTGACAAGGAGCAAATCGGAGCCGGCGAGGATCGGGGAGAAGATGGTGGTTGCTTCGGGATGAAGAAGAAGGTTAGGCAGGGTTTAGGTCTCTCACGTGATTAGTCAGTCAATTTGACTAATTCTTTAATTAATGGTTCGTTTAATTTTCACTGATTAGGATAAATTTGACTGTGTTAGTTAGTAAAAAGTAGTTTTTTCGCTTGTGATTTATATGTATAGAGGAAACAAATTGTAAAGTAGATTTGTATCCACACATATAGCGTACGGCGGCGTATCTATGTCTGGCATCAAACTGTTAACAATACATTTTAAAAAATCCTTTCAATTTTTATTAATTTTCTATTTAATTCCACCAATCAAACAAAACATAACTTTTTCGAGTTTCTAGAAATCAATCAAAACATTATGAATTACATACTCAATCCATTTTATTTCTTCAAAACAAAACATATAAATTTTAAAATGAAGTCTCCTATGTGTTTATTTCTTTTTTAAAATAAAAGTATAGTATTTTCCTATATTCAACAAATTTATTAAGTATGAATCAACTTTGAGAGAAAAGAAAAGTGAAGCATCTTCTGGCCCAACTTATAGATGGACTTACATATTGTAAGGCTTCTAGTTAAAATGACCAATTGAAAACCCAAAATGTAGACATAAATAATTCAGGATTCATGCTTGTAACTACGTGACAGAAATTTTTTTTTTTAAAAAAAACATCGAGTTATGATTAATTAAAAAGAAGATGGGTGTTTGTGAAAGTGAAAGGAGACGCCTAAGAAAACACAGCCATGAAATAGCTGTAGAGATGGATATGGACCGGACCCATTACAATTTATGGTTTTATGAAGAACAACCACGAAGTTTTTTAGACAAAATCATTTATGGACTAGTTCTAACACAGACGCATATATATATATATATATAATTCTAATTATTAGTATTAAATATTCCAACTGGCATTCCCCATTACAGAGAACCTAAATTCTTTTTCTTTTCTTTTTTTTTTCGAAAATTTAACTTTTTGTTTTTTTCATTTTTTTCAGAATCCCATTTGACCAAACCAAAGTGATCTGAAAACCGGTGTGCTTGGCTTTTTCGATTTGACTGTTCGGATTTCGATGGTTTTTTAATTTTCATCTATCTGTTACTTTGAATAAATATGAACTAAAAGCTTCATATGATGAATTCAAAAGGTTCATTACGAACAAAAACAATTTAAAATTTCCACTTCTGATCAAAGGTTTGGACTATAATTCTCCAAAGGTCAAGCATATACATTGGAATGTACGGATGTACTTGGGTTATATAAAAAAAATATTTCAATTTTGACGATATAATAAAAACTCAAAAGCTATATAATGCATGTTTGATGGTTTTTGGAGTCATCAACTTTCTTATTTCAACTGCGTTTACAATTGACTAACAAAATATCCAATTACACACTAACTTATCATAGTTTTACAAAATATACACGTTAATTTATAATGTATATAAACGTGAAAGCAAATACAAACGGGAGAAAAAAAATCAGGTCCTTTCACCAATTCACGACGCTGCTCACTCTTCTTGTATATTTTATAAATAAATATTATTTTCATGGCACTGATATTGCATTCTAACAATATATAATATTGGTAGTCTTAATATATTTTGGGGGGTGCACGATCCATCCATCCACCGACTTGAAATAAATGGAAAGGTAGAGAGTACAGAGATGTACAGTTGTAATGAGTAAGTGGGGATATATAGATGAAGCATATAACATTAACATCTTCTCAGTCAATTTATTTCATTAAACGCAATAATGTATATCAGCTTCATACCAGCGATTTCTCCAATCAATAATGTTTATATTTACGTAAGCGATGTAAAATATAATTGTTATATCACCGCCAAATAACAAAAATATGTTGACTGTGTATGGCGTCAATAAGTAACATTATACATATAAGTTAACTGTGTGTAGAATGATCGTACCAGTTTTCTAACGACGAAATCAAGGGTTTGGTTAGTTTATGCGTTCAATGTTAATTTACTATTGATACAGAAAAATAAAAAAATGCGTTTGAATATGCAATGGAAAAAGAACTCTTAGAGGCAAACGAATATTACTATTGTTAGTTAAATACGTTTGATGCAACAAAAATAGAATGAATAGATTGGAACACGAGTTCAGCTTAGAAGCCATGAGATTGAAAACTAATATTGTCCCGCACACATGAACTTGTCTTTTCTTATTTATATATATATTTTTTGTTACGTTCTTGTCCTTATTAAAAATATATGGTCGTGAAATTAATTTATGACGTCCTCTCGTCTTTTACCTATATATACGGACAAGACCGAAGTCTGGCCAGGAGCACACTGTTCAAGCATTTGAAGTAGTTTATTAAAACCATTTATGTAAATATTATTCACATATATATACTGCAACATTTTTTGTGCGGTAATTTGAGTACCATAATTCAATTATAAAATAAATAGTTCAGATGAGTATGCAGAAAATTTAAACTGTGTTGATAATTGAAGGAAAAAATCGGATACAAATGTAGGAACTTTTTGCATATAATTCTAATAAGTTGTACTTTGTTTCATATACTATGATCACGAATTACTCCTTACTTTATTATTATTACTTTTATATGTTATTGTTGAACATATCTAACTATTCACAATAGATAATGTAACTAACTTTTAGCAAACAAATCTAACTAAGTTACGGAAAAAAGTGAAATAACTGGGAAAAAAATAAGAAATAATACGAAGTTAAGACATTTTTTTCTCTTTATTTCGAATTAAATTTAAAATGAAAACATGACACGTGGTTCAAGTCCATGCTATTATAAATCAGGCCATCGTGTATCGGAAATATTATCGTTCAAAACAAAACTATTGATTGTATTTATTTTAAAAGAGTGTAAGATCTGAGAAAGAAAAAAAAAACACTCAAAAGTTCATAACTGTTTATAAATAATTAAAAATGAATTCGACCGTCGTGATCCTCCTCATGTACCTTCTCCTTGCTGTGTCTTGCTTCGGTATAGGTATGTTTGTTCTTCGTTTTTAGAACAATCATTATTATGGCTTATTATTAATTTTCTTACTTCGTTGTACTTTCAATCATAATTAAGGGTCCGAGAACACGAATCCGGAGGTGTACGAGATCGATTACAGGGGACCGGAGACTCATAACTCTAGACCTCCACCAGAGACTTTGCACGGCAAGCCACCGTTCATCCACCATAAAACCTCCGCCGCTGGATCCGCCGGCGCTCATGTTAGAGGACAGAGTAAGATGCTCTCTACCTTACCTAACTACTCCTTATTATATCTATGGCATTTAGTTAACTAACATAAATATACTTAATTATGATCCAAGGAATGGTGACAAAACATCTGCAGTTTGATGATCCTATTAATTAATGACAAGGTTAAACACATGCTAAAATTTGATATAATATCATCATACAATTTATCTTGTCTTGTATGTATCTCCTTTTTTTGTGCAAATCTTGTATGTATAACCTGTCTTTTCCATTTATCAGACTAAAGAGAGAGACTCAGAAGCTCTAAGTGAAAGAGGAAGTTTATGAATGTGTTATATATACACTAATACATATATTAATCATATGATGATCGATGTCATCATGTCCGGTATTTTCTTTCCTATTTTTCTTCATGTACCGTTCTATTTATTTTTTTTTATTTTTTTTCGGTCTGAATCTCTTGGAAGAAAATTCAAATTAATTCCGGGTAATGTGTCACCATATGAATATCAGTGTCATTCTCAGATCTTTGAATCCTTGTCTATTCGATTGGGGCTTATCATGGGCAAAAATGATGGATAAATATGAGAAAACGATATGTAATGTGTATTTATATATATGTAAGTATTTTAGTTTTGAATATATATTAAATGTCTTGGATGCTGGTATAACAAATAATAATTTTTACTGTACATTCTATTTTGTATATATATATATATTGATCAAATGGCATTACAGCATAAAAGATCCTCCAAGCATTCATCCATTGGTGCAGGATGTACAGAAAACACTTGTCATTGACGACGTTTTTTGTTGTCTCTCTATTATTATTTTATCACAGCAGTAAATGAAATGAAAGTTAAAATCCACAAGATTGTTAGTAATAGTAGGATATGATATTAAAACATTAGAATTCAATACATGTGATCAAACCGACCGAGTAATCTAAGTCACTGGATCCCACGGATCCAGTTTATCAGAAGTGGGCCCACCAGTTAATCACGACCTCAATCATTTCGTTTCAGAATTGGACCATGTGTATTATTTATTTATCAGAAGATTCATAACCAAATCGGGTCTCTCATAGGTGGAAAGTTTAGGAGTATGATTAATTTTGTAATGTGTGACTATGTCGTTTGATTGGAATTATTAGGTCTATCAACGTTCGAGTACTTTGTAAACACGACTTTTGTAGTGACACAAACAAATGTTCTAGAAGACAAAAAGATCGACGAAAGAAAAAGAAAAAAAAAAAAAAAGGGAAGAAGTTCATCATCAAGCTTTTGACATCTAGACTGATTAATTGATGTTTCTTTCTTTCTTCTTTTTCTCTATATATTTGGAGCGAAAGTAACAGTGTCTCTATAAAAACCAAGCCAGCTTCTTTGGCATTCAAGTTTTAAGGCTAAGACGCAAGTTCCAAGTTCCACGATACAAATTACAATAATCTATGATGATTGCCAAAAGCTCTATTTTCCCCCTTAGATATGACCTGCCACAGTCCCACAATGCTTGGCCGAATTATCTGACTTTAGTCTTTAGATACTTCACATTTGGGTCGAGCCCTAAAACCCAAATAGCGTCCAAGTTCGGTTAATATCCAATTATCACAAACTTTTATATAAAAAAATTCCAAAACTCATTTTCTTTATGTTTTTCAACTTTTAACGTCTCAATTTCTAATCCCTTTTGGGCTCATGTTGGGCCTTCCTAATAGGACAAATTTTAATATCCAAAAAGTAGTTACATGAATTAGTTGACTTGGATCCCCTTCCCCAAATAATCACGGACCTGCTCAGCTAGTGTAAGGACCAATGCTTCACCACTTAGAAAAGCTTACTAAAGTTTTGATTTGATTTGATTTATTGTTAATATATGCATTGTATATTGATTGATGTAAGAAATCAGTAAGATTCCCATTTAGTGTATGTCATTTTTTTTATGATTACGACCAACTACCATTTCCTAACATATCTTATTTAGTTTATCTTTTTGTTTTTCTACACCTTGACATGCTTCTACTCAATCTCTTGTTCCTTTTTGTATTTATATATATATATTATATTTTCTATATCATTAGATATTACTTTTGCAAGCAACATTTCGAGCTAATTTGTATTGTACGATAATATGAAAATTAACCTAAATTTAGCCGTTAACTGGGAATTTAAATACATGCAATTTATTGTTATGCCAAAATTCAAACCACTTTTTAATCACACAACGATTTGCAAGCCAATTATTTTGTTGTGCTAAAACAATTTTTTTAACCACATTTTTTTTGTCGACGCACATATTTTTGTGTGATAACAGTAGTCTACATTGATATTTTGATATGATCACCAAAGAACTATAGGTTATACAGTTTTTTCTATGCTCCCACTTTTAGTTATAGACTTGGGACCAATCTTTTCTTGAACAGTAGAAACTCTTATCAAATTTAAAGTAAAGAAAGCGACACTCACCAAACTTACCATCCAAGTTGAACTAGTAAAGTAATTAACATAAATCTAAATCTCTAATGGTTTTTGTAAAAATAAAAATTCAATGATTTTATATACACTGTTACAAACTGCAGTCTTGAGGTTCCAAAACTAAAAATTATTCCATCGAACGGGAAATTTACATTTACAAATCTACCATTTAAAAAATTAGTATGATGCTCCGAATTACGTTTAGGTTTAGCTTTTTCTTTTATTTCAAAATTACGTTCAAAATTGTGCTCCGAATTTATAATTTTGTATAATTATATTTTGAATGAAATACTAAACCGATCGATCCTTGCTGACGATGAAGATGTCATGTTCCGACGAGGAATAAGAAGTCGTCGAGATCGGAGCCAAAGCTTCATTACAGTCCGATACACTGTCTTGTAAGGTAAGCAATAACTCCGACGTACTAAAGCTCAACGACGACGACGGTTTCGCCATCGGAACCTCCGGCACATCAGCTTCCCCCACCAGAACCTGGACCACATTTCTCATACTGGGCCGGGCAACCGGGTCGGGTTGCGAACAAGCAAGGCCCACCATCAATACCCGATTCATCTCCTCCTGGTTAAACTCTCCTTCACTCGTCAACCGCTCGTCCACCGCCGTCAAAAGCTTCCCTTCTCTATACAAACCCCAAACCCAATCAACCAAACTCGACCCGGTTTTGAAACCGGGTTTGGAGTCGGCTCGGGTTATGGGCCTTCTACCAGTGGATACTTCTAGAACAACGGCTCCGTAGCTAAAAACGTCGGTTTTCTCCGTCGCTCGTCCTGTAAGCAAATACTCCGGCGCTAAATACCCCATCGTTCCGGCGGCGGCGGTTGCATCCGGCGATTTATCGTGCTCCGTTTGCCTAGCGAGTCCGAAATCGCCTAATTTCGGATTGAAATTTGCGTCGAGCATTATGTTGCTTGTTTTGACATCACGGTGAATGATTTGCTTCTCGCACTCTTGATGCAAATAAGCTAAAGCGGAAGCGACTCCGAGGAGAATTTTCCTCCGGTGAGGCCACGGTAACGTCGTCGGAGATTCGTGTAATGCTTTGTCGAGAGATCCATTAGGCATTAGATCGTATATTAACAGAATTTCGCCGTTCTCTCTGCAATAGCCTTGAAGACGGAGAAGATTTCGATGACGAAGTGTTCCGATTAAGGATAATTCGGATAAGAATTCGGTGTTCCCTTGAGAAATGTGGCTGCATCTTTTGATTGCGATGATTTCGCCAGAATCTGGTAAGATTCCTTTGTAGACGGTGCCGAATGCGCCATTTCCGATGACTCGAGATGTGCTGAAGCTGTCGGTGGCTAATTTCAGCTCCTTGTAGGTGAATTCCCTCGGCGATTTCATGATTTCTGATGCGAAAGATTCGTTTTTTCGAATGTATTTGATTTTTTTGGAGTACACCCAGATTATTACTCCAGCGAACAGTGCTAAGAAAAATGCACCGGCGGTTACTACTCCGGCGACGGCGGCAGGGGATTTTTTACAGAGTTTGTTACGGCAAGAAGATGGATCGGCGGTTTTTCTCCGGACGGTTGATAAGGAGGGTGCGAGGGAAGCCGGAGACGAAGACGGTGAGGGTGATACGGACGTCGGCGGTGGAGATTCCGATGACTCGAATGAAGAAGCGAAGCTCCACCAATCGATGCTGTGAATCTCTGTGCTTCCTTGCGTTGAACCAGAGAATCCGACAAACATCGAATCGGTAACGTAGCGATCGAGATTGAGAGGGACCGACAAAACCGGCAATTTGGGTTTCACGTTCGAGTAGGAGACATAAACGGTTAAGACCCGACCCGATCCGTCATAGGTGATCCACGAGTTGACGGCGTTTCCGCTCTTGAGATCGATGTCGACATTTCCTAGATCGGCTACCGCGGCTGAAACGACGGCATTTAGATCAATTCCCACGTGGTTCCCGTTAACGTCTTTGAATTGGACATCCATTAGCGTGTCGAATTCCACCGCAACAAAACCCGACCCGGATCCGGATTCCCCGGTGAGACCGAGAAATCCGCCGGCGGATCCGATGTATTCTCCATCGGGGGAGATTACGAAAGCTAATCCACCGCCGATCGAGGACGGATTGAGGTCCGTTACTGAGAACGAGAAGTAAGTCGAGAAGCTTGCTGGCGATTGTGTCTCCGGGTGCCGGAATTTAATCGCTTTTCCGTAAAGAGCTTTTCCGACGGTGGAAGTCGGGACGGAAAGCTCGCGAGTGAGCTTAATCGTGCCGTTGTTGAGATGAGCATCGCCGAGAAGCTTGAGGCTTGAGAGAGTCAACGTTCCGAAATCGAATCTCGTCGCCGGAAAATCGCCTCTGACGTCGGAGGAGCAGAGGAAAGAAGCAATAATGTGGATGAGAGTTGAGTAAACTGAGAGGAATCTCGGCGGAATTTTCAACATTTGTAGATATTTTTCATTGGAATCTTCGCCAGTCTGAGGAAGGGAAGATTTTCAAGTTGTTGGATTCACTGATACAATCATACAGAGAAGACGAAGACAAAATACTGAATCAGACAGAGGAAGACGGAAGACGACAGAGGGGAGTGGGAAATAAAAGGCACAAGTGAAGAAGACAGGTGGATCTGGCTGAGTGACACGTGTCATTAATAAACAGTTTGTAGTAGTAAACTAAAAAAAAAATTCCAGCGATGGAGAAAATTCTCACGTGCAAGCGCGTGCTTGCTTTTGTTTGATGTCTCTAGCAAAAAAGTCTTATAGTAATGTTATGAACTAAATAAAATTAAAAATTCATATAAAAAAGGGAATATACAACGTTGTGAAATATCATGGGCACATCAATTTTTTTTGTTTGACCTTTTTTGTTGCATGTTGTACCCGTTTTCTTCAAAGATAGTCTCTCTTATACTATACTTTTATCAAAGGAAAGTTCGTATGGATATGATAAATCAACATAGAATATTTCAATTATTAATCATTATCTCTAACTAATCCACAAGCTCACAACGCAGCCACTCGTTTTCATACCAGCTCGTGTTGATGTGTCATGTGTGTCCCTTTTTTTGTGTTTGTCTCGATGTGTATACCTATCTCTCTATCCCAAATATATAAGCGCCTAATAATTATTTGGTTGGTAGCAACCAAAAAATCGACGAAGTTTTTAAGAGTCAATTGTGTTACAATATGAAGTATTTATGTCTCTCTGACGTATATCAATAAGAGTTTAAATCTCTTTGAAAGCCAAAAACAAAAAAAGGTTTTAATTCTCTTTTTTATTCGCTAATTCTTGTGAGCTTATAAGTTATAATTGCACTTTTGGTTAGTGTAGGTGATAAGTTTCTCAAATTGAAAACATAGAGCTTCCCATATTAAAGAAAAAAAAATAGAGCTATTTAACTGGGAAAAAAAAATGAAGATCCCTAAGTTATAATGTAAAAAGCACTGCTATATGTTACGGGACTTAAGGTCGTAAAAAGAAAAATTATGGTCTTAGGCTAAAAAAAAAAACCCATTGTGGCCCAAAAGCTACAAAGGTTTAATCTTGCGGGTAGACTTGGAGGAAGAAGAGTGTGATTTGTGTTCAGGTTAAGGGGGGCCATAAGGGCCTTCCACTGAAAAGCTTGCAGCGTTGGTCTTTGCGCTTCATACTCATGTTTTTATCTTGGGCTTTTGATCTTTTATCTAATTTTACATGAACCTTCAAAACAACAAAAAAAACCATTATGATTTTGGTTTATCAATCAGAGCCAATCAAAATCTTCCATGCAATCCAAAGATAATTTTATTGTTTTTCAAAGTGGGTCGGTTTAATTAAAGAATCATGGCGGTCCCTTGTGTTCTAGTTAAAACATTGAACCCACAACTTATCTGTCTTTTAAAGTTCAAACTAAAATAATTAAAATTTTGAAAAAAAAATTAATGACTTTTTTCATTCTCAAGAAGTTCGAAGCATCATCGAGTATACACAGTAGCATAATATAAATTTCCATGATGTTTTTGTTCTCATAAACGCGAATAAAACTGTTCCCACTTATGATAAACTCGAATATGTTTTTTTTTTCTAAGGATATTAGTTATCAGGAACTATCAATTATGCTTTTTTTTGTCTTAAAATTAGTACAATATCTTTCGTTTATTTGAAGATTGCAACAACTATTTTAGATCTCTTGCCAAGCGTTTCGTTGAACGGTTTAAGATTTGAACGAGTGACCTTAATAACTTTTGTTCCGAGTTTATAACGAGAAACCACTTTTTGCAGCTATGCTATGTATCCAATCTTATTGTTTGAAACGTTTGAATTAATTTTTATTTATAAATGACGTGAGGTCTAACGTATTTGAGTATTGACCGGGTGGGTTTTATAATAAGACCGGCATCCATATTTAAATAGAATTGTTACAAAAAGTAATAATTAACAACATACAAGTGGAATCATACTATGAAGTTTATATAACAATACTAATGCTCACTTTATCAAATACAAATCCAGCTCTCTTTTTTGACAACCTTATATATAAAAAAATATTTAAGTAGATGATACATCGAGATAAATACAATTTAAATTGGATTTTTTATTTATTTACGTTAGCTCTTCAATTAATTTTGGAAATAAAAGTTTTCAGCGATTTTTTTTTCATAATCGATCTCATAAATCATTAGATCAAAACCCAGATAGTAGAAAACTACACAGATATAAATTAAATTTTGAGTTTGAGATATTACGGTTGAACCCAAAAATAATTACTAGACGTGTTAAACTGTGATAAAACTAAGATAAGGAGATTTTTAATCGTATACACAAACTTTGGATACCAAGAAGGGAATATGAAAGCATCCAATGGACCAAAAGAAGGCAAACAGAAAAAGCCAAAAGAAAGGTTGGGTTGCATTATTTATGGAATTTTTAATGTAATCTAATCTTTAAGATATGTATAATTATTGTACTACTTGTTCCTTTTATGTTACATTTCGAGAATTAAGTATTCAAAATACCGTCGATCTTCATGTATATATATATATTCATGTCTGCGTTTTTTTTTGTCAAATATTTTTTTCTGCTAAATGAAAAAATCAGACCCTTATATTCCTAATTAATGCTTATGATGCATCGTCGTAGTTGTAGTAGTTAGTGGAACTCGCGATATGTGTTGATGCCAAAGAATTTGAAACTTGCATTCACCACCTTCCACAAGTAATTATAAAAAAATAATCATACCTTCCAAATGATTTATGATTTAAATCCATTTACTAAAAAGAAAATCGATAAAATGAGTTGAAAAAATAAACCATCACCTCCATATATTCACCTTTTACATATATTCAACGTATAATTTTAAAATTATAAAATTATTTGATCAAACATCAAAACCAGCCAAAGCAAATCCTAGAAACCCATCGCTATATTAGACTTAGAGCATCAGCAATGGTAAAACTTGTTTAAGTATGATAAGAAATATTATATTATTAATTATATTATTATTTTATTAGAATATAAGAAATAGGAGAGAGAAAAGATAAAAGATGAAGAAAAAAATTATGAGACATCTCAAAAGTCTCTATGGAATGAGACTCTCACAACAAAACTTATTGTTTTTTTATTTATTTATTTTTTGTTTATTTATTTTTTCTGATATGATATTCTAAAAATATCACTGTTGCAGGTGCTCTTAGAATCCAAATCTAAAGACGTGAAGTGACAGTTATCACTATCACCATGATGCTCATGAACTGAAGACAGATGATAAAAAAAAAAAAGACTGATAAAATGAATGATACTATAGATTGATAATAGAAGAAGAGCAATGTGTGCATGAGAATCAAATCATAGCTTAAAAAAAGAGGGTCCCACAGACAGAGAGACAGGCGTCACGGACTGTCCTATCGTCTTCATCGGGAAATGCCAAAGATCCTATCTCTCTCACATTACAAAACAACATGCAACATGCCATGTTTGGTCCAACTCTGTAATTATGTCTTAATCATTTCTTTCGATCTATTTCCTTAAAGGCTATTCCCTTTTCTTCTCACTTTCTCGATATCACAAACCAAATTAAATGAAGATCAAATTTGTATAAGTCATAAGATTTTCTTTAGTCCACTCAAGAAATCATATAGTTTTATTTTGTCCTCGCTCATGATCAATATTTTTGAATCGGAATTTCATTATATTTCAGATCTGTTTGTACTTTTGTATGCTCAAATTAATAGAAAAAACAAAAGATCACCTGCGAATGAACCATGTTCTGCTTACTTTAAGTTATTATTTCGGGATAACATAACTACATGTTTCACTACCTGAAGTAGTACTAGACTTTATATCATTTGATCGCTGTATTAAATTATTGGTGACAATAGTCAATAGATCTTAGATTTAGTGTCAATATATTGATCGATACCACATTTTGCGTCACCTAATTACATTTTAACCTACATCACTTTTATAAAAAGACCTACTGTAAATCACTTTTCTTGGCGTATATATGTCAATGAAATCATTAATTTGCATTTCCAGTTAGAAAAAAATATTTATATAGAAAATAGTTGAAAGGAAATACAAATTACAAAAAGGCTTTTTTGAGTTCCTAAAACTTTTTGGGAGTCAAAGATAGTGCTCCCTTTAAAGAACGGGAACTTTTTGCATCTACCTATATGCTTTGTTCTTGGGACACAGAACATTTTCCTTGCCAAATACAATTTCTTGGGTGCATAAAACTTTCATTTTATTATAAATAGGAGTTGAAACTGTGTCCAGTTAAATTTATATATATTCCAAACATAGAAAGTACATATTAACGTAGATTTTTTCATAAAAACTGTTACGTGGCGTTGGCAAAACTAACTTTATTGTCAAGTCTCCAACCCTATTACGAAATTGATATTGTTAATAGAGCATACTTGACTGAGCTAGGAACTGTGTTTTACCATGCAATAATTATTGTATATATATATATATATATATGCAAATATATAGAGGCCCTCACTACAAAAGGTTAAATGACATCAACTGAATAATATTAATTTTTTTAATAATATTATTTTAAATTACTTATTAATAAATGATTCAAAATATATGGTTTAACATCAAGTATGATAATTTTTTTTATTTACTAATTTAACTTCAGTTCAATAAAACTGATACAAATCTATGTTAGTTTACATCATATTTATAGAATTGATATAAAATCTGAATTTAAATCAGTTAAATAATGATGTAACTATTAATTTTTTTAATAGAATCATTTCAGAAAATGAGATAAAATTTATATCAATAAAACTAATATAGCTAAATTTCATTTTTAATTTGTCGATCATCGGTAAGGTGATGTTGTAAATATTACACCTTAAATGTTTAATATCAATAAAATTTATTTTGACTTTTTAGTTTATTAAAAAATAATTGACATGTTGTTCTAAAAATTATGTTGTCTAAAAGACATCATTATTATTATTTTATAAAATTATGAATAGTTTAAATTATTTTTAAATTTTTTTTTGATAAAATCATAATATCGCAAATATTCAACACCAGTTATAAGCATTATAATAATAAATATTAACATCATTTATGTAATTAAAATAAAAATTAACATAATTTTTGAATATCATCATTTAACATCGATTATAATTATTATAAATATCTATGTCGTTTGCTTATATTAATATAAAAAATTGTATCAATATTTTAAAATTCATTTCTATAAGTGATATATTTTTTTGCATCAATTATAAATAATATAAATATACATAATAAATGATGTAAAACATTTTTAGTGGGTGCTGATCTATATAATATGCAAAAGTTAAATTGACACATGCATATATGTTTGAAGATGATAAAATATTTAATTCAATATCTGGATAATACAACAAAAAATAAAAATTATTGCAAATAACATAAATAAAAAACGAAATACCGAAACTCTAACTTTTTTAAAAAAAAGTTTTTGACAAGATAAATTTCTATAGAAACAAATTTCTCTTTAAACTACAAGATTAATTATTAAAAATATATGAATTAGTTTTTGAATACAATTAAGAAATCCTTAAATATCCATGTTATTATGTATAACTATAAACAATTAAACCTACACTAATATTGTAAAATGAATTACGAAATAACAATATTATAAAAATATCAATGTAGATTTCCCTTAAATATTTATATTTTCTCACAACTTTTAAACACACCATAGATGTACACATGCACGTGTGTCTATGTCAAAGTAACTGCGAGAAAAGGAAGAGACTGGCCTTTTCGAAGAAATTACTATTTTTTTATTGAAAAATTACTAGATCGACTAAACCAAAAGAAAAAGAAAGTAGTTCTCTATACGAACATCTCCCAGATCTCTCAACATTAATTATTACATTATTTAAACGAAAAAAACTTTATTCCTGTGTTAGTTCTTTTTTTTTTTTTTTAATATAACAAATCCTCTTTCAATATAATCTTTATATGTATATATACATATACTTTCGTGCCTTGAAAATTTCTACTTCATCTTCTTTTGGTCTTTTCTTGTCATTTGGCATAACCAAAGAGTCAAGCACATTCAAACATTCTCAAGCCCTAAAACCCAAAAGAAACTTATATGCTCTTGTTCTTGTTCGTGTTCGCCTCTACAAATTAAACCCTAATTAACTATCTCTTTTGTTTTTATACTGTTCTAAATCTCCTGATCATCTTCTTGTTTTCTTGCAAGGTTTATAAAAAAACAAAACCCAGTTCTTGTTCTTTAGCTTTGGTTGACATCAAAACAAAAGTATGCAGATGATTCCAGGAGATCCATTTTCTATTTCATCTTCCATGGGAGGGTTTGTCCATCAAGAACAGCATCTTCATCATCTTCAGCAGCATATTCCTGACCTTAACCCTAATTCTAGCCCAAACCCTAATGCTAAACCAAATTCTTCATCAGCCAAGAAGAAGAGAAATCAACCTGGCACCCCAGGTACCACCTTTATCACCAGATTCACCACAATATACTCATATATGTTCGTATATATACATATCTAAACACAAATATGTGCTGTCGAAACTCCATATTTTTGTAAATATGCTTTCCACTGAAATTAACATTTTACCCAATTTAAATTGCATGTGTACATATGTTTTGCTGAAATAATCACGAAACCAATATTGACATATATATGCATATGCATCTTGCATATATTCAATTATTTGGTTATATCCGGATGGTTTACATATGTGTTTATTTTGTAATCTATAAGTATGGCATCGTTGAATTCATTAGAACAAACTAAATATGCGTTACAAAAAATAATGACACATCGTATTTATACATATATGGACAGATCCAGATGCGGATGTCATCGCTCTATCGCCAACAACCCTCATGGCGACAAACAGATTCGTCTGCGAGATCTGCAACAAAGGGTTTCAAAGGGACCAGAACTTACAACTCCATCGCCGTGGCCACAACCTTCCATGGAAGCTGAAGCAACGGTCCAACAAAGAGGTGATAAAGAAGAAAGTATACATATGTCCTATCAAGACTTGTGTTCACCATGATGCCTCTAGGGCCCTTGGAGACCTCACTGGGATCAAGAAACACTATAGTCGCAAGCACGGTGAAAAGAAGTTTAAGTGCGAAAAATGTTCTAAGAAATATGCTGTTCAATCTGACTGGAAGGCGCACGCGAAAACTTGTGGCACTCGTGAGTATAAGTGCGACTGTGGCACGTTGTTCTCCAGGTACTAACATTTGATCATTTATTTACGAGATGAAAAAGAAAACATTTGGTATTGGTTGCTGTAGAAGTTAAGTATTAGAACTCGGTATTCAGTCTTCATATAGCAAATATCGGATCACAACAAGGCATATAATTAATGTGAAAGTGTTAGAAACTAAGAAATTTGTGCGAAAGAAAACTAATTAATACAGATAGTGGGAATTATGATATATATAGCAATAGTGACGGTATGAATGTGTGTGCAGTGTCTTGTGATTAGATACTGTTGAGAAGTTTGATTAGAGCGCAGAGCATTAATTGAAGAGTTTCTGACTTTTGGGGAGCACTATTTTTTATTTTAGTTCAAGATTTTGAAAAAAGCTGCATACTTTATGAGTATGATATTCGATGAGATTTTTGATGGTATGACCATCAATTTATTTGTGTCTTTGTATGTGTACATGTCTATTTGGCTTCACTCGTTTAATTTCTTCTTTTCACACGATATGGCAAGGAATTATACATATATATATATATATATATATATTGTCAACACAAACGCACACATAAAAGTTTTACAGTATAATTTTATTTTAATAATTAAATTTTGTTTATGTTCTCATATTGCATAAGAGAAACAAATGGTTCCTCCAATATTATTTTAATAATAAATGAGTTTACTCCTCCAACTAAGAATGTTTTTTTTGCAAATGATTTCAAATTCAATGCTATATTTAATAATCAATGCCATTGTTTCACTTTTCAAATGAATTATTATTACATTATTTTATTTCAAATTATTTATAAATCTAAAACGTTTTTTTATTACAGGAAAGATAGTTTCATCACACATAGAGCATTTTGCGATGCATTAACAGAAGAAGGTGCAAGAATGACTTCACTTATTAATAACCCGACTATCTCTACAACAACAACAAATCTTAATTTTGGAAATGAATTACATGTTATGAATAATCCAAACCTTCCTCATGGATTTGTCCACCGAGGAGTTCATCATCCCGACATTAATGCTGCTATCTCTCAATTCGGTTTAGGGTTCGGACATGACCTAAGTGCAATGCATGCGCAAGGTACATTATATCTCAATCATCTTCCTAATTTTTAATATTAAAAGATTAGACTATTTTCATAATTTTCCTTTTTATATCAATTCCCTGTAGGTTTATCCGAGATGGTACAAATGGCCTCCGCCGGGAACCACCACCTCTTCCCGTTATCTTCATCATCATCCCTCCATTTCTCCGGCCACCACCACAACCAACAATTCCAAATTCCTACGACTTCCACAAACCCTAATCTCACCTTATCATCATCTTCAACATCACAACTATCCTCAGCTTCACTACCATCACTACAGCAACAACACCAAACCCTGAAAGACTCTTCTTTCTCCCCAATCTTCTCCTCCTCCTCCGACAGCAAACAAAACAAGTCTCTCTCTCCAATGTCTGCCACTGCACTCTTACAAAAAGCTGCACAAATGGGATCCACTAGAAGCAACTCCACCACCGCTCCGTCCTTCTTTGCCGGCCCAACAATGACGTCATCCTTATCCGCCGCTTCTCCTCCTCCTCCTCCTCCTCGTTCATCTTCTCCAATATTGATCCAACAACAACTCAACAACAACTTCAACACCAATGTCTCAAGAGAGAACCACAATCTTGCTCCTCATATCAGTGGTGTAACTACGAGTAGTGTGGATAATAATAATCCATTTCAATCAAACCGGTCAGGTCTAAACCCGGCTCAACAGATGGGTTTAACCCGGGATTTTCTTGGAGTGAGCAACGAGCATCACCCTCACCAAACTGGTCGCCATCCATTTTTGCCTCAAGAACTCGCAAGGTTTGCTCCATTGGGTTGATCGATTGTCTGAATTAATTAGATCGATTTACTACATATATGGACCGCGGATCAAGAGAAAGATGGCGGACAAATATTTTGGGTTTAGGATCGGAAATTTCTTTGAGGAGACAAGTCTGAGAATCGTACCCCCTTGTGAAGCGGTCGGAATCTGGGGACAAAGGTTGACAAGACATCATCATTTCAATTTACATTAAATGCTATGTACTTTTACTAAGTTTATGATGATGATCATCATATATCTATACCATGACATGCATGTATTTGTATCTTGCGACATTGTCGTTTTGTAAATGTTATTTCTTTTTGGTTATTACAACTTATGGGATATTCAAGAATTTGGTCCGTCTAATCTTCAGACTTTTCCAAACTTTTTACTACACAGTATATATATATATATATATATATATATATATATATATATATATATATATATATATTGTTTTTCATCGTCAATTTGCCACCTACCAAACGTGAATGTATAGTGATGCATATGAAGAAAAATTGATTACGTCGTTGATTAATCATATGAGAAATATTGTTATGTGTTCTATTCCAATACGAAAACTGTGTAGAAGTCCAGAACTTTCATTCGACAAACGAAATTCATATATCTCAGGCAAGAACCTAAAAATCTCTTTAAAAGTTTTCAAACAAAAAGACATAATTGGTTTTTATTTTAACGTCAAAATAAGCTCATACCATCTCCAAAAGTTCTCATATAAAACTATTGATAAATTACCAATGGAGATGAGTATTTTGACATACAAGTTTTCATATGAGTTCATATGATTCAACTTTCTTATAATTTAAATTTATAATTATGCTATTTAAATATATTTAAATTATTAATAATATATCAATGAGGAGTATTTTGTAAATTATCTCACTAATGGAGATGTTCTAATAAATTATAAACAATATTTACGTTTACATAACTGCTTTTTTTGTCAACTCTATAACTGTTTGTTTTAAAACTTTAAATCGTGCACCAATTTTAGTTTTATTTAAGAAAACTAGATACATTATCGAGAAAATAGAATTAGATAAAACTAAACGACATTGTTTAAATTGCCTTTCACTAGGTACTCGATCCAAACCCAAGTTCTCGAAATGTGAGTCAACGTTCCTTTGGAATCTGCATTAAAAAAAAAAAAAAAAATTAGCTGATATCAGCTATAATTTTTCAGCAGACCAATAGGCCTTGTCTTTATTTTGACTTATGTCTAACCTCCACATATGTCGTTTTGTGGATCATGCATTATTCCATTTCATTGACCAGAATATAAAATTGCAAATGTTACATTTGTATAACTAATGTTATTTCCCCATTCCACCATAACTAGTCCCAAGTGCCACTAACCACAGGCTATAAATGCAGGTATCATGAAAGAAAAAGAGCATTCGACCACTATATCTCTCTCTATGTAGGGGCGTTTTAAAAAAAATTAATACATTTGTAAAATAACGACGTTTTTGAAAACGTAATGTCTATTTTCATCTAAGAAATGTAAATAAAGATAGTTATGAACAAAAATAGATGGACAAAATCCGATTTATTTAACTGAAAACGGATTTCGCACGTTTTTGCTAAACCAGAATTTCCCTATACCAGTTAAAGTTTGCTACTGCTCCGGTTATTAACTCTTAACATTTTGGGCCAATATGACGTTAAGCCCATATTAGGCTCGTCCGGTTCTAAAGGTTGGTCCCTTTTAGCCTCCACTCCTACCTCTCTTGTATAATCTCAACAGGGCCCAAGAATACTGTAATCTTACGTGGCAGAGGTAGTCCAGCGTGTAAATAACTAGTCATCTGTGTTTGTTTTTCATTGGTAAGTATTTGTAAAGTTGGGACCTATTTAAAACAGAGTCCACGTGGAACATAGTTATTGGATAGAACAACGTGATGTTACTAGTGAAACATGCAAATCAAAATCGAAAGATTCAAATTCGATGGTGTGAGCTTGAATCAACAATTCTTCTTCTTTCTTGTTTTGTCTCTCTGATTCTGAATATTCCAAATTAGTGGGTGTAACTTTGCGTATACGCACTTGTATGTACATGTATTGAAATCGATAATGGATCTGTTCCGAGCCTGGTCAGGTATGGATTGCTTAGCTTGGAGAGGAATGGCGTATACACTTATTCTCGTCAACTTCGTCTTCGCTTGCCAACTTCTTCTTCTCCAACCTATCGTATCCGCTTTAGGTAATTTTCTGGATTTTTTCCGTTTTCGTTTGCGTTTTCCTTCGGTATACTTGATGCTAGGTGTTTAGTTGATTTGGGAATCTTAGGATTTAGAAATTCGCATTAAATGGCGAATTACTCCTATAATTTTCGGAAATTTTCTCCTTTTCGTGTTGGGCCTGCCGCAATCTCCGGGCGCTATTGAGGGTTCCCCTGTGGTTGTATCGGATTCGAGATTAGGACTCTGTTTCTTAGGGTATTGAAACATGGTTAATTCCGTCGGAGTGAAAATAGACAAACTTTCTCGTTCCACATTACGAATTGATCTAATTTGGAAATTAGGTTGTGAGAGTGAATCAAGAATGCATTTCGGTATGGTGGTTGAGTGGTATTTAATCGTTATATATGTTATTTTGCGGGATATTTTGTACAGATGGTCAATCTGTAGATGCTGCTGAGTTATTTGAGAGGGCATCACAAAGTATCAAGTTCAAGCGTTTTAGCGATGCCCTCGATGATCTGAATGCAGCCATAGAAGTAGACCCTGCACTTTCAGAAGCTTACTTCAGGCGTGCTTCTGTGCTTCGTCATTTTTGCAGGTATAGAAATGGCAAAAGGTTTAATCTTGCTTTAGATTCGTTTTTATTCAACATGTTTGGCGAAATGGCCTTGTAACTGACTTCTCTTCTCTTTCCATGTGTTGTAGATACGAAGACTCTGAAAATAACTACCATAAATATCTAGAACTAAATCCAGGCGATTCAAATGCTGAGAAAGAGCTCTCTCAGCTTTATCAAGCTAAGAGTGCTTTGGAGACTGCATCGACTCTCTACGAATCAAAGGACATTGGGAAGGCTCTTGAATTTGTTGACAAAGTTGTTCTGGTCTTCTCCCCAGCTTGCTCTAAGGTTCTCTTCTTGATGGCTATTTGCAATATATTTTAGTACTCTTTGATCATGCAGTTTCTTATTATTTACACCGTTTTTCACTTCAGGCAAAGCTTCTTAAAGTCAAGCTCCTTATGGTGTCTAAAGACTACTCAGCTGCAATTTCCGAGACTGGTTATATTCTCAAGGAAGATGAAAACAACCTTGAAGCTCTGCTCCTTCGTGGCCGTGCCTACTACTATTTAGCAGATCATGATGTTGCCCAAAGGTTTTGGCTTAACTTTAACCCAGTTTCCAATCAGAGAGAGTGTTTCGATCCAAAACTGATGTACTTGAGTAAACTCTCTGTTTCAGGCATTACCAAAAAGGGCTTCGTCTTGATCCAGAACACAGTGAACTGAAGAAAGCATACTTCGGATTGAAGAAACTGCTCAAGAAAACAAAAAGCGTGAGTCCTGCAAACCTCTGTCTTCCTATAGAACACTGAGCTTTACCAGCCAATTGTTGTGCTCTATTGCAGGCAGAAGATAATGCAAACAAAGGAAAGTTGAGAGTTTCAACAGAGGACTATAAAGCAGCTATAGCTCTAGACCCTGAACACACTGCACATAACGTTCATCTCTATCTTGGACTATGCAAGGTCTCCGTCAGGCTTGGGCGTGGAAAAGACGGCTTAGATAGCTGCAACGAAGCACTTAACATAGATCCAGAACTGACCGAAGCATTACATCAGGTTCATATCATTAAGAATTAAGTCGAAACATCAATAACCTATATCGAACAAACAGGTTTCTGATCTGCTTACCACTTCCGCAGAGGGGAGAAGCTAAACTGTTGCTTGAAGATTGGGAAGGAGCTGTGGAGGATCTGAAACAAGCCGCTCAAAGCTCCCAGGTTGGTTAAAGATTAGTGTGTATAATCTTAACTGTTGATGTAAGTTGGATTTAAGACTCAACACACATATCTAATTGTATTAGGACATGGAAATTCATGAAGCACTTGGTAAAGCAGAGAAAGCACTGAAGATGAGCAAACGAAAAGATTGGTATAAGATTCTTGGAATTTCCAAAACCGCCTCAATCTCTGAAATCAAACGAGCCTACAAGAAGCTCGCTCTGCAATGGCATCCCGATAAAAACGTTGACAATAGAGAAGAAGCTGAGAACAAATTCCGAGAAATCGCTGCAGCTTATGAGGTTCAGAAACAAAAATCTACAAATCCCTTTCACATTCACACACACACGCACGGAATATCTAACTTGTAAATTAATCAGGTTCTTGGAGATGATGATAAGCGGGCGAGATTTGACAGAGGAGAGGATCTTGAAGATATGGGTGGAGGTGGCGGCCGCGGAGGATTTGATCCGTTTGGTGGTGGTGGTGGTGGTGGGTACACTTTCCATTTCGAGGGGGGTTTTCCCGGTGGTGGTGGCGGCTTTGGCGGTTTCGGTTTCTAACTTAGATATGAAGGAATCATGTAACTTAAGTCTAAGCTTTTTTCAAATTATACTCAAAACACATGTTGCATTTTTTCATACAAAAAAGTTTTGTGCAATCCAATCGTAATATTTTCTGTTCGAATCAAAACAATAACATGATAACACAATCTATAACACAGTCTCAAATTACAGCAAAATTTAAAGCTCATCGTTATTCTTAAAATCCAATATGGAGACTCAAGAAAAGCTCTCTCTCTGTCTCTCTCGAGTTATATCCACAGAGAAGAAGCAGCAATGACTGCCACGGTGGCGATTGACCCGTATCTGATTCTCTCTGTATCAGATGAATCAGTAGATTCTCCTCCATCGTCCCCACCGGAAGCTGAACCTTTCGAAACCGAGCCACCTTTCTCAGGCGCCGGAGCAGGAGCCGCGCTTGAACCAAACATTGCTAATGGCAGCAAAACTTGATCCACTTGATACACGGCGAGCTGCTTATCGCTGTAGACAGAGTTAGCCACGGTTGCGCTGACAACTCCGGTAGTGATGTTGACTTGGTTACCGGTGCTAGTGATGTTAAGAGGGAATTTACCGTTTTGTCCATCACCAGCTTGCGTGCGTAAGGGGTTACTAACGGTTTGGAACTGAGGCATGGTCAAGAGTGTAGGAAGGACATGGAACTGTACAAGCTGAACCTTTTGCTGGTCGGATAGTGAGTTTAAGGTTCCGGATTTGAGGCTGCTAAATGCGTTATCGGTCGGGGCAAACACGGTTAGGCCTTGGCTCGAGGAAGAATTGAGCTGAGTGTTGATTTGGTCTGCGGCTTGGGTGCTCTTGAGGAGTCTCATGAACATTGTGAATTGACCGGCCTTTTCTAGGACTGCAGTTATGTTGGTTGGACCTGAAGGGGTTGGAGCTGGAGCCTGACCATTGGTTGTAGCCATAACGAGGAAGAAGATGAAGAGATTAAAGGAAACGAATGATTTTGAAATAGCCATTGTTGTTGTTGTTGTGTGTGTGTGTATGTTGAGAGGTTTCGGGGTTTGTTATATACAGAGATGTAGTTAGGTGAAGAGTAGGATTCTCTTGTTAGTGTGAAGATTATTACTTGTTAACTAAAACATATTCTTTTTATTAAACCAATTAAGAGAGATTGGAAATGTTTTTAGGTTAAACGTACAAAAGTTTGTTTAGATTGAGAGTGAGAGAGAGAGAGAGAGAGATTGCTTTGAAGGGAGAGGTTGGGTGGGTGAAGATTGAAGATGAAGAATGAAACTGAAAAGGGTTATTGTGATTTGTCAAATGCTGTGAAGTGCTCTTCAAGGAATGTGACATTTCTAATCATACTACTCATTATGATTTATATGTCATGTGTGCTTATCATCATGTGATGTGATGAACAAAATAAACTCAAAATAAAAAAATAAAAACTCAACAATATTTTCTCTAATCTTATGACTCCTCTTTTGAATTTTCTATACATCTAGATATCTCTAAATGAAAAAGTGAAAAAAATGAAATAGGAAGACGAGATATTCTAGGCAGAATTAGTGTTAGCATCAAACTGGAAAAAAAATAGTGACATAAAAAAACATGTTGACACAAAATTATAATGAAGTTTGATAAAAAGTAATGGAGAACTAATAATATAACCTAAGTTTTGTTTTGTTTCTTCTTTGGACCACACCAAATAACCAATCTACACTCTTACATCTCAACATTGACAAATCGATTCCGCTAAACCAAAAACCAATTTTATTAACCAAAACAATAATAATAGTTTCAGCAAAGCGCTACTCAGTGATGGAGCCACTTGAGTGCTCCGCTGGCTGGTGATGATTGATGAACATGACTCCTCACAAAAGTTTAGTTTTCAAAAAAAATTCAGTAATGATAAAATAAAATCTCATATAAAAATATTTATCCTAAATTTTCTCTTAAAAAATTACTGTTCACACACTCCAATACAAAACATATTTAACATCACAAAATATAGTTTTTGCCTCTATTCACAAATTTATAATAAAAACTGAATCTCTACAAATATAATAAAAACAAAACATATCATATGTAACATATATTTCTCAACAGAATTTTAAATAAGGAGAACAAAACTATCTTTTGCTCAGGACTTTAAGATATATCATTTCAAAGATATAAAACAAGTAATAGATAAATAAATTAATAAACAGTGTATTTAGAAAAAAATTAAAGCGTGCTCGATGGGAAAAAGGATAACAAATAGTGTGTTCTTAAGAAATTGAAATATGCATTGAGATGAAGAGAGCTTTAAAACCTCTACCGATGGGAAAATGGGTAATAAAATAAATCCTTTACATACTAAATATAAAATAATACAATAAGAATACAATAACAAAAAAAACGATCAAGATTCTTCATCGCTAGAATTGAAAGTACCAACTATTGCTAAATCATTGTGGTCACAGAACACACGTGTGTCACAAGCTGTGAAAACACATAAACAAATAACCATTATGTTGTGATGGGTGCCCATTTAGGGGTTTATAAACTTTAATGCCACTTAAACAGGTTTCTTATTGGAAATATATGTTGAATGAACCCCAAAGAAGACGAAGCTGAGACCCTCACCGGGAAAACAAGAATGGCCTGTACAACTTCGGAAGGTCCGATCATCCTCGCCCTTCAAAAAAGTAATATTAAAACTAAGATATTTCTTCGAATTGGACTTGAGAAATATTGTAGTTTTCGAATTTGCTGAGAAGTTTAGTGTGGAGTTTATTGATACTGGTGACATTTATAGAAAAGATGAATCGTAATCATCGTGCGACATTTCTTAAGAATTTTTTAGTTTGATGAGACAGAGACGAAAAGTGAAAGTCACGTGGGGAAATATGTAACGTACGACGCGGTCTTATTTGTCGCACGTGATATTTATGTTTAACATCTAGATTGACGCGTGTACTGCTTAGTTTGTCGACACGTATGCCACTCCCTATATCAGAAAGATAATATCATATTCTTGTGGTTGATAAATTATCTCACCAAACAGAACTAGCGGTGTGTGATTCTAGTTTCCGGTTTAATTTTGGTTTGTGGTCTGGTTATTTTGAAAATTCCTCAATGGTTTGATGGATAGACTTTAATTGTTTTCAGTATTTTTCTTTTCTTTATCTGTTTGTATGAAAATTGACTATTTGGACCGGATTCCTTGTACCGTATCGGTTTGGTTAGAATATATATAGAGATTATACTTGTAAGTTTATTTCTGTCAAATTTTTTTACTTTAATTATCAGCTTGAAATTGAACATATTGTATGTCTGATATTAGGAAGTGGTCACCGAACTACAAGACGTGAAAGTTCCAATAATAAATCCCACAGAACTATTATCATAAGATAGTTGACAAAAAGAAGAAGTACTAATTATCATGAGACCTGATTATAAATGGGAAAATTCCATAAAATCTCGTCTTATACATTTATAGAAAATACAAAAAAAAAAAAAAAAACTATCTAAGAAACAAGACGAAAGATCAAATGATCATTAAAAGTCTTCCTTATCATGTTCTTGATCGTGTTCTTCGGTCTCTCGTTCTTCCAAAATCGTCTCAAGAATCGGAGAAGTAGAAGGCTTCTCCGGAAAAATTATCCGCGGAGGAGCCGCCTCCATCCACCATGCCACATCCATCTTCACAAAAGTCATATTTCGATCGCACCGGTTATCAAAGAAACACATATTCGATCGATAGATTTGAAATTGCAGAAAAGATTCAAGATATAACGTTTTGTGTTGAACAAGTGTTATTGTTCAAGGGCATATATAGAGAAAGAGAGAATGATTGGTTGATTTGAAATGTGGACAGGTGGACGATCCATAATGAACGAAAGTTGGTTGTTGACGACTTGGTCTTATTTGCTATAATTATTAAAAACGACGGAACCAACAAGAAAATTCTAGAACCTCTAATATTTGAACTCCCATGAGCAACACGCGTGTATCTTTATGTTCTTACACGTTTCTTTCAAATGCTAAGATATTTATTTATGCTAAGTTCTTAAACGTTACCCAAGCAAATTAACGTTATCTAAGAGAGTTATTAGTTGTATGGACGACACTTTCAGTTTCGATGGTACAATTAATGGGTTGGATTTAAGCATAAACGTTTCAAGAAGTGTAGACCATTATCTAAGCCCGTATTAGAGTAGCATGGGCTCGTTCATACTTTTACTCTTATGGGTTGACGATATGAGATGTTAATATTTTATAACATCACGAGATAAATTTCTTAGTAATAACTAATATGATAATTAAAATGAAGCCCACAGTCCAGAGATGCATTTTAATCACTCTTATGTAAAGTGGCTAATTCTCGCAAAATAGCAAATATTGAGACGTCTACATAGGCATAACAATTTGATAAATAGATAATAAAATAGTATCGAAATTAAGACGAATCTCTACTCTGAAAATACAAAAGAAATTATACAATTTTAGTGATGATCTACCGTCTTCGTTTAATTTGGGCTTAGATCGATCGTTAGAAAACATGCCACATGAACAGTTAAATCAAATATATTATATTTTATATAACCAAAGATACATTAGCAATCAATTGATATGTATATAAAATATATAAATATAGGATTCCTAATTTTTTAATATAAAGATTAACTGAAAAGTTAGTCAATGACCTAAAAGATAGGATAAGATAAGGATAGTTGAAAGATTTGCTATGAGTCTTCTTGCTATTCTTTCTCTTGGTTTTCTTTTCTTGACATGGAAGAATATTTTTCTTGATTTATATGTTACCTATGTAAATAAATATGTTGCATCACATTATATCATAAAAACTGAGTAAGTAGGTGACCACCATATGTTGTCACTCGACAATTCGATATTCTATTTCTACACATAAGATTAATTCATTTATACAGAATTATTGGCATCAGAAGATCGAACTTGCCACCTAAAAAGTGAACTTATCACATCGCGTTGGACAAAATATTCTCAATATATTTTTTTCTAATATTTCATCATCAGTCTATAGTAAGGACTAAATGTTACTACCTAAATTCTGCAAAACGATAAATATACATACTGTTTGCTTGGTCGATGTTGGTGATTGATTTTCACTGAATGTAACTTTTAACCACAATATCCGTATGGCTAAGTTTCTCGAAAATATTCGTGATTGAGGCTCAAGAGATACGTTTAAACTAATATATTGATTGAAGTTCTACAATTTGGGTTGGGCGATCCAATCTAGGTCTATTATTATATTATTTTTAAAAGCACAAAATGATATCATGGTTTGATCGAACACAAAGAAATTTAATACTGAGTTAAATGGTAATCGGTTTAGGTAAACGACAAATCAACCATGTCATGTATTTTGTTTTGTTTTTTGTTTTCTTTCTTTCATCAATTTAGTTGAAAATGTATTTACATGTAAAATGATCAGTTCATTGGTTTAGCAGTCAAATTTTAACATAGCAGACACAAAGGTACAATACGCATATCACTTAATGACAAATTAATGACATTTTCCAACAATCCTTTGTTCGAAGCAAATATAGAAATCCAAAAAGTAGAAAAATATGAAATTAACAAATAAGATTACGATAATACGGCTGAACCGATGACGATTTGATAATTTTAAATTTACGTAGGAACCTATACAGAATTTAGATCAAATATATAAAGGGTATAAAAAGTACAAAAAACCAAAGATAATTCAATAAGAAGCTCGATTATTGACTTAGCTAACATTATGTTCATTTGTCGGTACTTGTGTTTTGTAATAGTATATCTATTAAAGCTCCAATTATGGAGAGGTCCTATCGGCCAATAATTAATTGGCCACACTACTCTATTATTTAAATTGCAACTGGCTCACAACAGATACACTCCTTTAATTGGCAGTTATTTATACTATATGATAACAATTACAAACTTCATAAATTTAATTTGTTGCCAGAAAGGAAAATAAAACGGAGTTGATGATGATTAATAGACGCTAAACTGTTTATGACTTGTTGCCTTCAACCTCTAAGAGAATTTATACTAAAATTACTGTGCAGATAAAGTGAATGTATACTATGAATTTGTTTTAGTAAATACATATTACTCTTTCTGGTTTTATTTAAATTTAATTTTATAATTATTTTTTTCTAGTTATCTATAGTTTTTATTTTTCAATATAATTGTGGTAAAAAAAATCAAAAATAATTTCATTTAATATAACATTATTTATTGAAAAATAAAAATTTAAATTTAATCAACCTTAAGAATTATTATACTAATAATAATTATAATAATATTAAAACAGTCAAATAACCAAATTCATATGAGAATTTTTTTAAAACGATAATTAAATAAAACCATATGTGTATATATACAATAAATGTATCTCTTTTTAGGCCAATGTGTAAGTGCATGGATACATATTCTATGCATGCACGCGGCATGCTAATTCATATGTTTTAGAACATAAGACTAATTAAAGTATTATTAATCATCATAATCATTTATTTTATATTAGAACTGGTCTTTTATGTTTATTTACAGTTATATATATATATATATTTAAACAACAAAAGTTAGACCATTTGTTCGCGACCCCACGTGTTATGCTATAACCAGATAAATGTCCAACAGATTTACCAATTATATAAATACTTAATTTCTATAGCATAATACTATTATCTAGTTTATTGGATATTGCATTTTCGTTTTGTCCATATACATTAATGTACTCTAGTAATTATAAATAGTATAGTAGTACACAACATGATAAGTATACAGTGTACGTGCTCGTTGTAAATATCTGGCATCTCTTTGTCCATTCTCGTAGTTTCACATATAGAGAATGAAAAATTAAGGGACCTCGGTGACGTGTCAGGATATTGACGTCTGAAACATCCGTAATTTCAAAAACGAGAAGAGGTCCAGTGGGCCAGTTTTTGCTGACAAGCGACATCTCACCTATTATTGGCCCACGCTGTATTTAACTATTATAATATTAAGAAAGTTATCAATTAAATTGAACACAAAAATCGAGTTAAAGAAAGACTAAATCCGCAAAACAATAATCCAAGCGAATCGTATATCTTGTAGAAAACTAATTTGATTGTGTTAATAATCCAATCAAAACAATTACTACGGGCTTGAAAGTTGAGATACATTTTAATATTTTACTGTGAAATTTTTATTATTGTTAATAAAAATTATCACACATTATGACATGACAACATTGTATTGCTCCACTTTTTATAAATTTATTGAAATTAATTATTGTTTTAACTTTATAAAGACAATGGTTGACAAACAATAAATATGAAAACGAAAATGAGTCATAGTGGAAACAAATGAATCCCACAAATTGCTATTAATAGTATTTAAAGAACAGTAAGAGAACACGTCATGTCCCTATTAGTCCACGTGAATTAGTCGGACGTCTCTATTTTACAGAATAAGAGGTGAAAATATTCCGACGTGTCATTCAGCTTTTGACAATCCAATAATGTGTTCACAGAAGGGCTATATTCCCGTGCGGACAATCTCATTAAGATAACAATACTATCATATCTCCAAAAAAAAAAAAAAAAACACTGCTATATTAAAAATAAAACTGCAATGTAACTCAACGAATATACAAAAATGATTTCAACTGGGATTATTTTTTTGTTATTAATTAATTATTGGCATCAAACATTTTGGTAGAACCGATTGGGTCAGATTGATAGAAAGTCCAAAAATGTCTTCTTTTTTTTTCCAATTCAATTAGATATTGAATTTAACCGGTTCACAACTATTTATATTTCTACGGATTTCAAAAACACAAAAAAGGATTCCAAGGGTCAATCAAATAGTTAATTTCATATCTTCATCAAGATATGGACAGATAAATTCACATCAAATACGTGTATAAGTTATACCCAGTGTATATTTATTTCCGGGTCATTCTCGGAGTATTTGAAACTGGTTTCTTCCTTCTTTTTTCTCAACATAAAATGACCGGTTAATTCTGGTCTAATACAATAACCGGTTAGTTCTAGTCTACTACAATCTTGGTACACTGTATCTACTTAGTCTTATGCTATTTAACCTTGGATTAGTATTAACAACATAAAAAAGCTTAGAGGATCAAACAGAGAAATATGTTTTACATAAAATGGGTAAAAACTCTAGTGTCCATCTAAAGTGACGAAAGCATCCTTTAGAAGTCGCTGTGCTTCTTCTCTCCTCCTGCACACAACCAAAACAACACTATTACCAATTAACTGTGAGCTTATTTCTCATCTTTACAACACATTAAAGGAACCCATAAGAACAGATAAGAACTACCAACAAGTTTTTAAAGAAAGTATATAGTTTATAGATTGATCTCGATACCATTAAGACAGAAAAGTTATTAAAAAAGCGTTACAGACCTCTTAATGTCATCCACAGCTTGCTTTCGCTGTTGAATTTGAAGTTCCATAATGTGAATAAGCGTTGCTCTGGCCTGAAAATAAGAGGAGATAAAAACAATAAAAGCACCAAAATCGATGAAAACATGTTGTAAAATGGGATCTTCTTACTTGGTGAGGCCTCAAGGAATTGAGAAGGTGATGCAAATTCTTAAAGATTGATGATATTTCACCAATTCTCTTTGCATATTGAGAAGGCCTCTCAACGAGAATATCAGCAAGCTCCAATATATGTAACTGTAGTTCTCTATTCAGAGACCGGAGTTCCTTTTTGTAATGTACAAAAGATAATTGGAATCTCTTCAACAAAACAAAGAAACAAGATAACTTGCAAAAGAGTAAGGCAGAGATCAGAAGAAAGCATCTTTCAGATAACGTAACAAACCAACACTATCATCCAACAAGTTTGATGTCCAACTAAGGGATTAAGCAAAACCATCCTCACCAACTCTACAAGCTTAAAGCATAATCAGTTTAGAAGAACGACATACCAACATTTGAATCTTTAGGATAAAGTTGTGGCACTCCTTGCTTTTCTAGACTTGGAAGAACATCCTCAGTCTGCAAAAAATATTGAAAATTGTAACTCACAAAGATGACAATCATCTTGTTAATTTAGCTTAATAACTTTGCAAAAGCAATCATCTTATGAGTAAAATAGCAATAACTTTGAATGTAATTTGTAAACTTAAAATTAAGAAATTAAAGGTAAACAAATTAGAGCACATCTCCTTATTAATGTTATATTATTAAAAACAAAAATAAGTAGAAAAGTAAAAAAAAAAACAATGGACGAGAATGTGAGAATCACAGGGTAAAGAGCTCACGATAAGAACGTGAGACTGGCCTCACCTGAACACTTTTCTGTTTTTTTTTTTTTTTTTTTTTTCTTACATTGCCCGTTTGTCGTTTACTTGTTTAAGTCGTAACTCACATAACCAATGAGCTTATCTCTTCACCACATCTCTCTATAAAATGATCTCAACTCCTTCAATTAAAATTTCACAAAAACCCCATTTGAGAGTCTTCAACGACAAGCAGATCAAAACCCAGAAATCCAATTTCGAAATTTGTTGAAAAACTCCATCTTTTCTTCTCTCTGCTCTGTTTTTTTTTTGTACAAGAGCTCTGTTTTTATCATCAATGGCGTCAAGGAAGCATTTTTTTGTCAAGCCTAAATACATCTATCCACAACCAGAACCAGATATGTCCGAAAAAGATGAGAATGTCTTTGAATTCGACGAATCTGATATACATAACTTAGGCGATCATCAATTGCCGAATTCATTTGAGGCCAAGAGATCGATATCAATCTCGCGATTGCGGAGAAAACCGGTGAAAGTCGGAGATTCCGCCAGTTCCGCTAACCGGAAAACGCCAAAGACCGGTTCTTTACCGGTTAACATCCCTGATTGGTCGAAGATTCTGAAGAGTGAGTATAGGAGCCATGTGATTCCAGACGACGACAGCGACGAAGATGACGAGGACGAGGAAGACATCAACGACGGTGACACTGTGGCGACTGGAGGAAGACGGATGATTCCGCCGCACGAGTATTTAGCGCGGCGGAGAGGATCGTCGTTCACGGTGCACGAAGGGATCGGTGGAACGGCCAAGGGAAGAGATCTAAGGCGATTAAGGAACGCAATTTGGGAGAAGATTGGATTTCAGGATTAGTAATAAGTATATAGTTAACTAAATAACTCTAATAGGTAATATTGATATGTTAATCTATTAATTACTTAGAACTTAAGGAGGATTTCGTTTTTTTTTTGGGGGCGATGGTTTAAAATCGGTTATAGTTTCGGTCCGAAGGAGAATTGTTCGATAATCATTTTTGCTTATTTCTTCTTCTTGTTTTTAATTTCTTTTGTGCAGTTTTGATCATCCTATCTTTTTCGTTTTGGCCTTTTGGGTAATGATAAATGAAAATTTTATACTTTTCCACCTTTAAAAAAGAGAGTGGTATTTCCCTATATAGTTACAGAAATTCACTAATATTTTTTTGTTTGTGGTTCAAGTTTCACTAATAAATAATCAAAAGCAATAAGTGTGGAAGCAATTATTATATATTTTAAGACACATACAAAAAAAGATTCATTGTTGAACGAAGTACATGGTGCAAATTATTAATTTGTTTACTATATTAAAATCAAATAAATGAAAGAAAGAAATGTTTGCCCAGAAAAGGAAGGAACGAAAATGAATATTAAAGATTTATGTAGAAGTCTTTGAACTAAGGAAATGTATTGCGAGATAACAAATCTGAATTAAGAGTTAATTCAACATATTGTTTTGATAAAGTTTTTATACAAACCAACCAACAAATAAAAACCAGATTAGTCACTCCAACATTTAGTTAAATTATTCAGAAACACATATACTCAAAGTTTAAAAACCACCTTAATGGATATACCAAATGTCACGTCGTTTGAAGGTCGCGATTTGAACCATATGTAGTTCGACTCTAAACGATAGCCATAAAAGTCTTCAGTTAGAAATGATGTGTTTTGTACATTTTCATATTTTCCATTTCATGAACATCAAAGAGAAACGCTCAATTACGTACTGTATTAAAAAGTTGAAGTGATATTTCTTTTCTTGATATATACTCCATTTGTTAAAAAGATAATAATGATTTCACTGAAAGTTATTGCAATTTCTATTTATGTGTCTCCCACTCTCGGCTATGCTTTTGCAACCAACAGTTCAAGATTTGGCATCATTTTCTTTATCCGCCAATCGCCAAAGTACTATTTTTTTTCAAAAGGTTGCAATATTCCTTTTCTCTCGTTAACACGCGTTACTTGCTTCTTGAGTTTGGCAAAATGTAAATTTGTTTTCCAGAGAACCGACTATTAAGCGCAAATAATAGTTTTTATCATAAGAACTTTTGGATCTAAGATAGATTACAAAGATTTGACAGATAACACACATACGCACTAACGCAAAGATGCCAAACAAAAAAAAAACAAATCAAGATTTTGAGAAAATAATGGTTTGGTAAAATAAAGCATGAGCAATCAAAATCGAATAGTGTAGGGAATGTGGAAATGTGGTAATTACACTGTTGCATACAGAGATGCAGTCAAGTGGCATACAAGCGGCGCCCTTAGTTTGGTCTGAAACGAGACATTGGTTTCGGACTGTTGCAAAGACATTTACTTCACATATTTCTTAATTATGTTAGGACTTTACTGAACAAAATATATATATATATATATATGTATGATCTCATGTCAATGAGGTGATATTAGTCTAAGTAATTATAACTTTTTTATAACAAGGATTGAATTGACATCCATATTGAAACAGAATATACACAAGTAACACAACAATAAAAAGAGAGCACTCCAATTCAAGAATGAGAGTGAGAGGCATCAAATAAAACAAACTCGCTCGTAGCCAGAGACAGTGCAAGTTCAGTCTTGGCTATTTGATGCTTCGGAGAGAGGAGATTATGAAACCAAAACAGGTCCTTCTCTTGTGATATACAATCGATAAATTTTTGTTATCTAGTATATACATATTCCCATAAGTTCTATTTTTCTTTTGATTTTGTTTTCAATTAATTACCTTATTGTTCACAATTAACCTCCACCATATGAGTAAAGGTAACAAAACATGGTCGGGTAATGTAGCATTCGTCCTTCTATCATCTTTTTACTTTGTATGTGTCAGCCACTTCTAGCTATTTCCCTAAAATCTTCTCTAAACAAACGTATCAAAGATGACTTTTAAGTCATTATTAGCGTTGCAGCATAAGAAGACATCATTTATTCAAAACTTGAAAGCATGAAACAGATTTTTTTAACATGCACTTGGATTATTATTTGAACTTGAAACATAAAGGCCCATTACGAGCCCATCCGGAAGGTTTACAACGAAAAGAAAATTAGTACAACAGAAAATGAAACATCAACAGAGACGATTCTTTTTTTTTGCAGAAGCAAAGCAGAGATCACCTCCCAAGTGCATGAGGCTCGAACAACACCAACTTTTGACCACAAATCACAAAGGCTCAGAAGCCTCCACCACGAAGACGAAGAACCAAATGAAGAGTCGACTCCTTCTGAATATTGTAATCCGCAAGTGTGCGACCATCCTCGAGCTGTTTCCCAGCGAAGATGAGTCTCTGTTGGTCCGGAGGGATCCCTTCCTTGTCCTGAATCTTAGCCTTCACATTGTCGATTGTGTCTGAACTCTCAACCTCCAAGGTAATAGTCTTGCCTGTCAAAGTCTTCACAAATATTTGCATACCACCGCGAAGACGCAACACAAGGTGAAGGGTAGATTCCTTCTGGATATTGTAATCCGCAAGTGTGCGACCATCCTCAAGCTGTTTCCCAGCGAAGATGAGTCTCTGTTGGTCTGGTGGGATCCCTTCCTTATCCTGAATCTTTGCCTTCACGTTATCGATTGTGTCTGAGCTCTCAACCTCAAGAGTAATGGTTTTTCCGGTAAGGGTCTTCACGAATATCTGCATACCACCACGGAGACGAAGCACAAGATGGAGAGTAGACTCCTTTTGGATGTTGTAATCCGCAAGAGTGCGTCCATCTTCAAGCTGCTTCCCAGCAAAAATGAGTCTCTGCTGGTCTGGTGGGATCCCTTCCTTGTCCTGAATCTTCGCCTTGACGTTATCGATTGTGTCAGAGCTTTCGACCTCCAAAGTGATAGTTTTGCCGGTGAGAGTCTTGACAAAAATCTGCATCCCACCTCTTAGACGAAGCACCAAATGGAGGGTTGACTCTTTCTGAATGTTGTAGTCAGCGAGTGTGCGACCATCCTCTAGCTGCTTACCGGCAAAGATAAGCCTCTGCTGATCCGGTGGAATTCCCTCTTTATCTTGGATCTTAGCTTTGACGTTGTCAATGGTGTCTGAGCTCTCAACCTCTAGGGTGATAGTTTTACCGGTGAGGGTCTTGACAAAGATTTGCATACCACCACGAAGACGAAGGACAAGGTGGAGGGTCGACTCCTTTTGGATGTTATAGTCAGCAAGAGTCCTTCCGTCCTCTAGCTGCTTACCAGCGAAGATGAGCCTCTGCTGGTCCGGAGGAATTCCTTCCTTGTCCTGGATCTTTGCCTTGACGTTGTCGATGGTGTCAGAGCTTTCGACCTCGAGAGTAATGGTCTTACCAGTAAGAGTTTTCACGAAAATTTGCATCTGGAAACATGAAAGCAAGCAGTAATCGATCAGCAAAGATAGACCAGATGAGAACCGTGATAAGAAACAAAAACAAACCAGTATCCTATCAAAAGCAAAACTAGAAACGGATCTAGACAGACAAAACTAAACGCAAGGAAAAAGCCACCGTTTTCTCAAGGCGATCACAGATAAAAGAATTGCATAAAGAAAATCCTAAATCCAATCAAATCACAGGAGAAAACTACAGATACAGATCTTATTAGTCTACGTTGAGATACCAACGCACGATAATCATAAAAACAAGAAGCTGGATCGACGAAACGACCAAATCATGTACCTTGACGGAGAAGATCAGAGCGATATAGGGTTTCTGAGAGAGAATCGATGATGAATCAGAGGAAAACGAAGGGATGAATGTGATCTTACGCAGGAGAATCTTGATATATAGCTCTCAATAGGCCCAAAACCGTCTTTTTTGCTCAACAAACCGACATTTTTTTGGATGATAAATATTAATTTCTTGAATAAAATTTAAAACAAAAACAAAATATCATTAGACACGTGTCAACTTTTAGAACCGTTTGTTTCACCAAGACCGACTCAACTAGACTTCCTTTGGTGGATGGATTAGGTCATCGGTGACATTTGCTCCACTGGCAAAATCATAATTTTCCTTTTCCTCTAGCAATTTCTTTCTATTATTTTTTTAATAATAAAATAGCAAAATATATTCTTGCCATAAAAATATGTCTTGGTTCACCCAACCTTACAAGTATAAGCAATCATAAAGTTCATCGAGAATAAAATATTCATTATGATAGTTAATTTATCTTCTTGTTTTTGATATCCATATTTTGCATATAAGATTCCCATCTATTCTTTTCATTTTTAATAAATGGGAACTTATCTACCTATTGACCAGAAATAAAATAAAGATCATTTCCAAAAATTTATTCATGTCCCACGCCCAAAACCACCATGCGTTGTGTAAAAGCCCATTAGCATGATTATATCTATCCATTCTGTCAACACATTTTACATGATGTCAACATTAATCATCGGTATGTGGAAAACATAGTATTATTTCCATTTTCTTTGCCAACAGTACTATTTCTATTAAAATGTTTACATTGATCAACAATGATTAAAATTAAATGAAAAAATTTTCAGTTTGAGTTTAAATGTGGTAAAAAATATTATCAAATAAAATTTTAAAATATTTAATTGTCAAATATATTTTTATTTTACTATTAAAATTATTTTATAAAATTATTTTAAAATAAAGAGATAAGAAATAGCAATGACTAAATTATTGGAAAAATACAATGAGAAAATACTTTCTACTATTTTAACTTTATAAAAATACACTTTCTTATATTATATAATTAAAATGACTAAATTATTCAATTTAAATATTTATAGTTGTTGATGGTTTATGATAAGAAATAGCAAATGGATGTGAGGGGTCATATAAAAATGTGCATAAACTTTCAAGTCTCTACGAGAACATCTTTAGCTACAATGTTTTGAACTGGCGGATCAGCCATGTAATCTAGCTGCGAAAATATTGTGTCTGCGCAATACCGTGGCACGGAGAACACACCACCATTTATTAGCATAGATTGAGTTAGAGTCTTATCAAAAGAAACTGATGGCTGCTGCTGAACATTGCTTTCAAGCACTTCTTTTTGATCAAATATGATCCTTAAAAAATCCGAAATTATTCCGATTTTTTGTAAACTTCGTCAGTTTTGGTATATGAGAGGTATCTAATAGAGTTAACGTGACAGAGAAACAACAGAGGAATCCAAAAATATGAAGAAAATCAATTGCGGAGGAGAATGCATGTTTGGCATGGCCTTGAGAAAACTAAATATTTTTGAATTTTCCGGTGATATTTTCACCATCCTACGGTTGCAAGTATGTCATAGTACTGGATCTAAAGTTTTTTCCATTTTAAAAAAAAAATTATGTGTTTATTATAAATCCTAGGAAGAAATGCAAAATCTATTTTGCACTATATTTCATATTATTTAGATCTGTTCACAGTTTATCTAGACATATTATTAACATCATTACACTAAAAATGTACGGAGAAATTTATACCACATTCTCATAAAACAACAGTATATTTCTAGAATATTAGCCTTCTAAAATCACAAAAAGAGTTGACAAAAAAAATCATTAAAAAAATGTATAACAAGAATTGTTTTTAACAAAATAGTTGATTTTAAGACAAATAGTTTTTTTTAGATCATTCCTCCAACAACAAGCTCCTTAATTATAACATATGTTAAGTGTTATAATTCACTAATGTTATGCAACATGTATCCTTTTCAAAATTCATAAGTTTTTGAGTACAATCTAAGAATTTCGTTACATAAATTTTCAATTGAATATGAGTTTTGTACAATTTGTTGTTAAGAAATTGTAAGATGTGTTAGCTGGGGAAGAGTTGTTGCCTGACATTTATATATAAAATAGGGATCTCAACAACATTGATTAATTTGTTTTATTTAATGTGTAATTTATCATTTTATTTGTATAATCTATTGTAGCATTTTTAAAAAATTGGAGAACAATAATGTGTTATGAACTTAGATTGATTTGTACTTATATTAATTTGTGTTAAGAATTTAGATTATATATATAACATATACTAATAAACAATAAATAGTAGTAATACAAATATCTTGAAATGAGAAATTATAATTTCAATCGCATTCTCTTTTATTGTATATTCTTATGGGTGGGAAGGCTAGACTAAATTATAAAATTAGTATTTACAATTAGTTATATACAAATTGTTTGTAATTGTTAAAAAGTGATTGAATATTTAACAAAAGTAGCCTTCGTTTTAATCAAAATTAAAGTATTTATGTAATTTAAAAAATGATTAACGGACTTTGACTGATTTTGATATTTGGTAACTCTAATGTTTGTGATAATTTTCTAGCAAAATAAAAACGAACATAAAGTTATATGTTTTCCTATATAAGTAAATATTGAACCAGTACGATTTGGTTTTAGGAACAACTGTTTATCGTTAAATTTGATTAAATTATGGTGTTTGGTGAAAAAAAAGATTGCAAAAATTAGATAAGATTAAATGATGATATACAAAGAATGAAAGTATAGTACATCGAATGATATTTCTCGTACAGACACATGCGTACTACTAATATATCGATCCTTGTGGACTGCCTATATATGTCTTCGAAAATCTGTTTGAATTAAAACGGTCTTTTTCCGTTAAACCAAAATGTAATATTAAACCGAAAGTCTTAGATGCCGGTTTCGTGGTTTCCATTGTTGAAATAGATGAAGTTTGATGTTTGAAGTTTTCAAGAGACGAAAATTTCATTAAGTCCAAAAGACCACCTTTTTCTCCTCACTCTTCTGCTAGAGACTCGTTCTCTATCTCCGTAGAATTTGCTAAATAAAGGATGAGGATCGTTGTCCGACAATTCCTGTCTCTTACTCTCTCTCTCTCTTCTATCCTCTCTTCTCTCTTGTTACTGCTCTCTTTCATTACGAACTCAGTCTCTGAGATTGATTTTCTTCCAAAATGGCTTTTATGAGACTTGGCTCCAAATCTGAAGCTTTCCATCGTGAAGGCCAAACCTGGTACTCTTTTCTTCTGCATTTTACATTTCTGAATTAAAAGATTTGACTTATGGGTCTTTAGTTTTATTCTGGAATCGAAATGGGTTTTTCATCAGTGTCACTCATTTCTATCGGGTTCATGTTTCGTTTCATGAAGTCGAGACAGTTTCTTCCTATAATTGATAGCCTTATATGGAATTTCCAGATTCTTCTTTGCAATGTTCATTACTATCTCGATTTAAAAAGAAAAGTGCTAGCTTTTATTGATTTGATCGTTTTTTCTTTGGTGATATTTATGTCTCTCGTCTACAGGCTTTGCACTACAGGACTCGTGAGTGACGTTACCATAGAAGTTGAAGACATGAAGTTTCATCTCCACAAGGTTACAAATTTTATTTATCTTGTCTTTTTATATATTAGTCCTCATATTTCTCTGTTTCTTGTTGAATAACCTATTCCACGTGATTCTCGGAGCTGCATAATCTATCATTGTGTGTCTTGATTTGTGGTGTATAGTTCCCATTGCTCTCTAGAAGTGGACTTCTTGAGAGGCTAATCGAAGAATCTTCAACAGATGATGGATCAGGCTGTGTTTTGAGTCTAGATGATATACCGGGAGGCGGCAAAACGTTCGAGCTTATAACAAAATTCTGCTACGGTGTGAAAATCGAGCTTACTGCATTCAATGTTGTTAGCCTTAGATGTGCAGCTGAGTACCTTGAGATGACTGATAACTATGGAGAAGGGAATCTTGTCGGTAAGACCGAGACTTTCCTCAACGAAGTATTTGGGAACTGGACGGACTCCATCAAAGCTCTTCAGACGTGCGAGGAAGTAACTGACTACGCTGAAGATCTTCACATTATATCGAGGTGTGTTGATTCTTTAGCTACCAAAGCGTGTGCTGACCCGAGCTTTTTCAATTGGCCCGTGGGAGGAGGAAAGAACGCAACTAGCGTTCAGAACACTGAGGATGAATCGCATTTGTGGAACGGAATATCAGCGTCTGGAAAGATGCTGCAACCAACCGGTGAAGATTGGTGGTTTGATGATGCTTCTTTTCTTAGCTTGCCTCTGTTCAAAAGACTCATTACCGCTATCGAAGCACGAGGCATGAAACTCGACTATATCGCAATGGCGGTTATGTACTATACAAGGAAACATGTTCCTCTGATTAACAGACAAGTGACCATGGATGAGCAAGTGATTGAGACACAGAATCCTTCTGAAGCCGAACAAAAGGCTGCTCTCGAAGAGATTGTCGGGTTGCTTCCGAGCAAGAAAGGTGTAAACTCGACCAAGTTTCTTCTCAGGCTGCTTCAGACCGCGATGGTGCTGCACGCAAGCCAATCCTCAAGGGAGGATCTGGAGAGACGGATTGGAAATCAATTGGACCAAGCTGCTCTAGTGGATCTTCTTATACCAAACATGGGATACTCTGATACGCTTTATGATGTCGAATGCGTTCTGAGAATGATCGAACAGTTTGTCTCTTCAACCGAACAAGCAGGCATCGTCCCTTCTCCTTGCATCATCGAAGAAGGAGATTTGGTGAAGGATGGAGCCGATTTGCTAACTCCGACAACGTTAGTGGCAACTCTTGTCGACGGTTATCTCGCTGAGGTGGCACCTGACGTTAACCTAAAGCTGGCGAAGTTCGAAGCCATCGCTGCTGCAATCCCTGATTATGCAAGACCACTAGATGATGGAGTTTATCACGCAGTCGACGTGTACTTGAAGGTAATAACACTGCCATTCTCAATATTAGCCAAATGATGTATTGAAATTTTGAGGCTTTAACTGCGAATTTTGCAGGCGCATCCGTGGATTACGGATTCAGAAAGAGAACATATATGTAGACTCATGAATTGTCAGAAGCTCTCAGTGGAAGCTAGCACACATGCGGCTCAGAACGAGAGGCTGCCTCTTCGGGTGATTGTTCAGGTTCTCTTTTTCGAACAGCTTAGGCTCAGGACATCTATATCGGGCTGGTTCTTTGTCTCGGAGAATCTAGACAACCCCGAGCACCAAAATGGCGGCAATTGTGGTTTACTTAAACCAAGAGGTGAGAACGTGAGAGAACGGGTTTCTGAGCTGGAGAAGGAGTGTATGAACATGAAACAAGAGCTTCACAAGCTGGTGAGGTCGAAGAAAATTTGGAAGAATTTCACCAGGAAGCTTAATTTCAAGAAGAAATCCGAATGCTGCAAGCCAAAAGATCAAGCAAAGCCAGCAATTTAGCAAGAACCGGTCAGCTAGGTCCATCGATCAAACTACTCCGTTTTGGAGGCAGAACTACAAGTATTATCTTCTCTTATTCACTTAGGTAGAAAGATCAGAACCTCGATGATCAAAACAGATCAGCTCTGTTTTTCTTGTTCTTGATGATACTCTGTTTTAAAAAGTTTTTATCTTTCTCTTAGTATCTCGCTGAGAGATTTGATGGTTTTAGGTTCTTATGTTCTTGTTGGAAAACATTTAGTTACATTTCTTATGCAAATTTTGGGGGGTGTTGTTGTTCAGCCCCACAGGAAACAATCTCAGGCACAGATCAACAGAAAGCGAAATACAATCAACAAAGAATGTCATCAGCGACTTAAACAAATAGGAAGAAGAAGTGAGTAAATGTGTTGCGATTACAGACTCTTAACAGGACGGATAATCCTTTGGCGGTGGTAGAACGGAAAGCTCAGGTGTATTCCCGTTCTCGACGACGAAAGCCATCTTCAGACCCCACATTGTGTGGACTTCCAAGTGACAGTGCATAAACCAAACACCTGCAACAACATATGCTTCGATCAGTTGCTCTGCTTATCATATATATGTGGACTGATTGATCATACCTGGATTATCAGCCCTGAATCTGATGGCGGCCCAACCACCGGTAGGTACTCCAACTGTGTTTCTCTCGGGCGGGTCAATGAGATTAAACTTAGCCGGATCCCTCTTGGGGTCAAAGTTTCCAACACCGGTTCCAACCACGAAGAAGTTGTAGCCGTGAAGATGGAAAGGGTGTGACTCAACGGTTAGGAGATTGGTGTCTTGCAAGACGAGCTCGATTGTCGTATTGAACTTAACTCGGCTCAGTCTAGTCCCCGTAGATGTCCCGAGGTTAGCCGTGAGCGGCACACCGGTGTAATTAAACGGTTTAAGCGGTCTATCGGGGAAGTCTGTCCTCTGTCCTGAAAACGCCCGGGAGATTGAAGTAATGAGCTTTCAAAAGCGCGATTTTGGGCATAATGAACGTGATATTGTTTATGGAAGCCGCGAGATTCGTCCCGTTCACACAGGTCGGGCACGTGTTAATGCCTAGCCCGATCGTGTAGAACAATCGACGGTCGACTTTTAAAGGTACAAGAGCCGGAAAGTTTGGTGTGTTGAGACTCTTGAGCTTTCCGTTATAGTCCAAAGCAAATGATGTGTCGTTAGGCGAAGGAAGCTTTGGCAAAATCGGTATAACCGTGTTTGGTACGCCTTTGTATTGAAGAATCGCGGTTACGGTTTTGTTGTTTACGGATACTGGAGCGTCCATGAACGGACCAGCTGCCATGAAGTAGCGGTTTGGAGAGCTGTCGGTTTTGACTAGAACGTTTGTGGTTTGACCTGGTCCCAGTAAAATAAATTTGGTTATGAACGGTTTAGTGTAGACTACATCGATCTCCACCACGGTCATATTGTGGCCCGCAATCCCGAAGAACAGCTCGTCGTTTAGCGCCGCGTTGATAATCCTCAGAAGGTATGTTTTGCCGGCTTCCACCTCCACTACGAATGTGTCTATACAGAAACAAATGATTTAACTAAAATATCCGGTCCGATTAAACCGGTTTTATATGGTTAAGAATTTTTACGTTTCTCGGAACACGGAAAGAGCGGTCCGGGTTTTCCGTTTATGGTATGGGCATCCGATATCGGAGGAGGTGAGCCCAACTGGTTGGCTTGGTTAACCGCCGTCTCAACATCTCCGTTCCACCATTCTCCTACAAATAAAATTTTAAAAATAAACAAAAAACACCGGGAAAAATAGACCAGGCCAGACTAAACTGGATTTGTTTATATCCACTAACCGAGGATTATGTTGGTTTCTTGGTATGGTTGTGGGAAAGGATATGGTTTTCCTGGTTCAGGCAAGATGACAATAGCTCCATACACGGTGGCTCGTAACCAGAGGATGTGTGCGTGCCACCAGAGAGTTCCACGTTGTCCGGTCACATTGAAATCATAAACATAACTCTGTCCTGTCTGCATCGGACACTGAGTTATATATGCTGGACCATCCGCCCAACCATTCCGGTACTGTTTAAGCCCATGCCTTTAAAATAAACAAACCGTTAAAAATTTTGGCTCAGTAAAAATAATACCGGTTTGAGACGTACGAAAGAGAGATTTTACCAATGGATGGATAAGTTGTATTGTACATGGTTGGTGACGTTGATGATGACTCCATCACCTTCTCTTGCGTAAACCGTTGGTCCAGGGAACATTCCGTTAACTGTGACCATGGGTTTAGCATTGCATAACCGGCTTACGTTCTTCATTTGAACCTGTTCCAAATTCCAAACGTATAGTATACAACAAAACCCTACATATATAGTATCACTCAACTATATAAACCGGTTTCGATAAACCAGCATAATTTTTGTTCCGGTTTATCTTCACCAGGATATCGAATATGTACATCAAATTGGTACTTCTTCACCGCCGCATCCACCGGAAAATCGCCAAGAAAGCCAACAAGATAAAATAAGAGAAACGGAAAACCCGTGTTTCGGATTATCTTCATTTCCGGTTTAATCTTCCGGTTTTATGCAATGTATAAAATCTTTTATTGTTTTTGGTTATACAGATTGTATTGAAGATATCGTGGCTGGTTACAAATGCTTATATAATGTCGTAGTGCAAACGAAAGATTGGTGTCTCTGAAAATGTATTATATAAAAGAGAAATTTAATGTGAAAGACGGATTAAAATACATTTTTAAGAAAATTTTGAAAAAAGTATATAATCAAAGAAGAAGGCTTTTAAGCAACTTTCTGAAAGACGTTGGCGAATCAGCGTAACCCATACTTGAGCTTTAAATTAATATTTTTGACTTTTTCGCTTACCATGAAAAATAAAAAATACCAATATTTCGGTTCAAGTCTCTCCAATTCAAGAAAGTTTCTAGATGCCAACCCATACTTGTTTTGGTATTTCAAAAGCCCTCGAACTCAAAAGATGAAGCTTTTTTTTTCTTCACAAAACATCCACAATTCGAAGGCATTGGCTTATTTTAGAAACTTTAAATGAATTATCTTTCGGAGTTTTAACATTTTGAGAACTCACTTATTATTAGTAAATAGATGACTTGTTTTTTTTAGATTTTTTGAAGATTGTCTCAGTAATATTTCGATATTAACATACAACCCCCTAAAGAGATTACCAGATTAGTATTTGATTTCTCAAAACTCTATTTGCAGTAACATGTTGCTTAGCCAGTCGTTTAGTCTTATATTTTAATTTCATTGTTGTAAATATTTGATTGCAATTATATAGTGATGTTTTTGGGTAAGGGAAAATGACTGGTCTTTGAATCGTATTCTTTTTTTTATATAAATAAAAATTCCCAACGAGATCATATGTTTATACATAAGTTTCAAAATTAAAATCTCAACCAACGTATTTTAATTTACAGGTACGGAAGTTGGTCAATTTATTAGGAAATTACGCTATGAACGGTCGTATTATTACCAATTTTTTGAATTATATCTGATTAAACAGTTTGGGTCCAAAAGCCCATATTTGAAACAATAAAACAACTAATTTTCATACTGAAGTAAACCCAATTTAAGGTAATCACCACAGGCCCAAATGGCATGTATTAGCCTATTATGTATATCCTTCTTTTTGTAATAGAATTATAAATAAATAAATAAACTAATATGGCATATAAAGGACCTCCAGTTATCTTTTATATACCCCTATACACAAATTTAGTTTGTCTTGCTGATATATATATAACACACATTAGAAATAAAAGGTCCAAAGCTCCTTTGCTTTTAATTTTCTTGCAAAAAGTTCTCTTAGTTTTTGAATACTTTTGAGTGGTCGTTTAATGAAACCTCAAGTTTTGAAAATGAAGCAGAAAGAAGAAGTATTAGGCTTGACGATAGGGTTGACATTAGAATAAGCGATATTCTTTAGAATGTTATCGTATATGGATTAAGAATAAAGCAATCGTTTTGTTTATACATTTATTGGTGTTCATTACTCTATGTAGTCATAAAAAATGGTTATCTCGAGGAAATAATATTTTTAATCAAATAAAAAACTGAGGATATATCACATAAATACCTCAAAGATAATGATAAGTATCTTTCCATTTTAAATTATGAACTTGTTTTTGGAGCTTTTACGAACTTTCCAGTTTCCACTATCTTAAATTTCTTAATTGTTTTTCCTATTTATCCACACTTATTAAAATATTTATTCGTCACTTTGTGTCCAACTACTTTCTTAGAAGTCGGCTGAATGGTCCATAGTCGGATAGTTTTATAACCGATCTGACTATTGGTTTATTGGCTCTAAAAATAGATAAAACCGATCCAGACCGACTAATCAAGTGAGTTACTATTCAAAGTAGGTCGATTTACTGAGTAGTCAGTAAATTTTGGTTCAAAGAAAATATAAAACCATTGATATCATGTGAATAAAATAATGGTATTAACTTTAAATGCGAAATCGGTTTGCTATCTTATGCATGAGTGATTTTGAATATAGAAAAATTAATTATCGAGTCAATATGTTTTCGACTGTCACAAGTGTGTGGAACTTTTGCTTATTGTTTTTTATACATGTTTATTTTATCGGAAGATACTTTTTTTTTGGGTTTAATCTTGTTTGTGCAATGACAAATTTGGATTAACAATTCGCTTTGGCTAAAAGCGAAATCGTCATAATAACATGACACTAGTAATTTAGCAAAGGCCCACCAATGGCATAGTGACAGATTCGTGTTAATAAATTAGCAAATGTACCAGGTTCTCATTTTGCCACGTACTGTAATTTATATAATCCACTTTGATTAACCTCTGCTATCTATGCTTATCTCTATCCAAACAACATTCGGAAACTGGGGTTACTGTAAATTCTAATAGCGACTACAGTTTTTTTATTTTTTATTCGTATAACAATAGCGAGTGGCGACTACTATTTTGCACAAGTTATCATATTATTTTTGTCGTAATATTAAAAACATATTTGAGCCACATTTGTACATGTTGTAATATTTTCTTTTTTCTTCTTTTGTTTTTAATTAAAATTGAGAAAACCCCCATCATTTATCTTATTTTTTGGGCAAAAATCTCATCATTTATTTAGTTGTTTTCATAACTATACATGATTTTTTAAAACAAAATTAACAGAACAAAATTTTAGCTGTTAATTAGTATTTAATATTCATATATTTTTATAAAAAATTATATGTTTTGTCCCGGCCATTCTGAACAGAAAACTTCTATCTATTAGCATGAACATAAACATGATAGAAGCACAGGTTTTTCAGGATATAGTAGATACTTTATTTTCCGGGGCCATGCAAATATGCAACTTTTACGAATGTATATTTAACTTTTACGAATGTATATTTACTGGATATATATGTTATGAGGATTAGTCGTCCAGATTTGATCTAGACATTTTTCACTCATCTCACATTTTGTTATAACAAAACAAAAAACAGAAAAAGAAAAAAAACTAAAAGGTTGTGACAAAAAAAAAATAGGTTAAGCAAAATCGTCGTTAATACGTATGGATAAAAAGAAACAGAGAATAGAGAAATAGTGTTCTACTCGTGTGAGCTCCACTTTGGGGTTGTGCTATCAGTTAGAATTTTGCTGAATGAAAGAAAAATCAAAGGCCACAGATTGGTACACACGTGTGACCATGTTTCTCACGTGCCTAATTAAAATCTTTGTCTCTCAAATATCTCAGAAAGAAAGAGAATCCACGCTATAACAAAACAAAAAAAAAGCAGAACGTAAGGGACGATTGGATAGAATAAGAGAGAGGTAATTAATTATAGCATTTGTCTATAAAAAGAAATATTCCTTTTGATCTCATAAGAATCAGTAACAAACAAACATAGGGAAAAAAAAGGTTTAGACTTTGACAATGGAGGATGAAGGTGGGAAAATTAGAGAGATGACGAAGGAACACAGTTCAAGGTTTAAGAGCATTTGCGTCTTTTGTGGGAGTAGCAATGGCAAGAAAGCTAGTTATCAAGATGCAGCCATTGATTTAGGCAAAGAATTGGTAAATTAATTGCTTACAATCTTTTTCCCCATATTTGTTTTCTTTTTTCTTTCAATTTTCACCGATGAGATCTTTTTATATTTTTGAAAAAAGTTGATTTCATTTTGTATAACGAAACTGTTTATATTTTAAAATTATTCATCACTAGAGACATTCATTTGGTTTTGTGTAAAAAATTGCCTTTTATAGCATCTGCAAGAACATCATCATGAGGGTCTTGAGTTCTATAAAATTGGTGTTTAGTAAAAGAGTTTATACGTCAATTATTATTATTATTATTATTTTTTTGTCACAAATCGAAGATAGGATAAAAACAAAGTTCAGGTTTCAAATTTTGTAACAGGTGGCGAAGAACATTGATCTTGTTTATGGTGGTGGAAGCATAGGTTTGATGGGTTTGGTCTCACAAGCTGTTCATGATGGTGGTCGTCATGTTATTGGGTAAATTATAAATTGCATTATAATTGCATCATTGATTTTTTTTTTCTTACGAATGATAAAATAAATGTATCCTATGATGCAGAGTCATCCCAAAGCTCCTCATGTTGCAAGAGGTATTAGTTGTCTTGTTATTAGTAATTGGGAAGAATAATGATAATAATTAATGTTCTTTGTCTATTTATTTCTCACAAAAAAAAAAGATTACTGGAGAAACAATCGGAGAAGTGAGGGAAGTTGAAGACATGCATCAGAGAAAAGCTGAGATGGCTAAACATTCTGATGCTTTCATTGCTTTGCCTGGTAATATATCTCTATCTCTCACATATTTCTTTTTTTTCTTTATTACAAATAATAACCTCATTTATTAATACTTTTTTCATAACATATTTTTGAAAACATTACCACTTAATGTCGAGTTACACTGTATGATTCTGAAATATTCATAGTAAGACACCCATTTTTTTCTTACGAATTTAAACCCAGTAATGGACTCGGATGCACATGTTTATATATGTACCAATAAACACATAATATGAAAATGAAAATTTAATCATTGTTACTATAGAGAATTTTTTATGATAAAAGTATTTAATTAATCTATAAGTATGTTTCAAAAATGAATTTCTTAACGTACGTTATTATAAGTGTTCACTGAATCTTTAGAAACTGAATTCGTTAGATGTGTGGTGTTGTGCTTTTTTTTCCTACGTTTATGTATTTAGTGCTTTAATATCGTTTTGTCAATATACATCACTTTTCTTTAAGGAGTGCGTTTAATAACATGTAACATGTGGTTGATATGATATGTGGAAGATCCCAGGAGTCAAAGAGTTAAAAGAATCACGATAAATAGTTTTATAATAAAGTGAAAAATAAAAACAAAAATTTTGATCTATAAACATCCAAAAGCAGTGAAAATTTATATGTCGACAAAGGATACCTGTTTCTTATCCAATTTGAGATATTTTAGTGTTGTCAAATTATATCTAAAAGTTTTAGATTTTTTAACAGACATTACAAAGATAACATTATTGGTTGCATAGCTTTTTTTTTCTTTTTTTTGGCTATTGCCCCATAACATTAAAGTCTATATTATCTAAAGTTGGGGGACACGAATATTCAGAGAGGGACAAATTGGTAATTATGTAGCAATTTGAAGTGATCATCATTAGTGCACTAACATTTGACCTTTGACTTCAAAAGTACCAAAGACCAGAAGAGAAGGGGGCTTATCATAATTCAGATGTTGACTTTTTCTTTAGAGGTCAAAAATGAGTGGAAAAAAAAAAATTATAACTACCTTAATTTTACCATTCGTGCCACTTGACCAATCTAAACGAGTCCTCACTGTATCAGGTGGCTATGGTACACTAGAGGAGCTACTTGAAGTGATAACTTGGGCACAACTTGGAATCCATACTAAACCGGTATGTAAACCGGATTAGTTTGATATATGTATTTAAAGACAAATACCAACATTAACCGATTGATTGATGATATAATTTGAGATTCATTTTCCACGCAGGTCGGTTTACTAAACGTTGATGGATATTACAATGCTTTGCTATCATTCATCGACAAAGCCGTCGAAGAAGGATTTATTCTTCCAGCCGCTCGATATATTATTGTATCCGCATCTACCGTAAAGGAGTTATTTGAGAAATTAGAGGTAAAACCGATAGAGGTTATATTTTATCTTAAACCGGACCATATTCTGTATTTAAGTCTCGATTTGGTCAAGAATTGTTTCTGGTTTAATTTGTTAGTCAAACCACTAGATATAATATGTACTTGAAAATTCTAATGTGAGTCCAAAAGATCGGTTAGTCTAGACCCATTTTGGTTTAATAATACTGATCAAGTTGATTGGTTTATTGCAGGTATACGTGCCTCAACACAACAAGTAGATACATCAAATTTGAGTTCCGAGACGATTCATAATGAAAAGTCTTGAAAATATTACATTTTCGATGATTCAAGATTTGATTATTTCTTAGAAAATCAAAATTCGGATTATGTTATAGAGAGCACAAATATTTGTTTCTGAATTTTTGTTATAGAGAGCACAAATACTTCTGAAAATATAGATCAAATCGATTAATTGTACGTACAAAAAATAGTATATGAGCTAAGACTTTCTCACAAGTCCGGAGCCAACCAATCTGTAAGAATATAAATAAAATCATAACATACTACCAAATTGTTTAATATCAATATCCATATGTGATATGTCTTCTCCTAAAACAGCCTTGAATCGATCTTATTCTTATTGTCTCCACGATATAACTCTAATAAATTAACAAAATAAAACCACTAAGATAAAGAAAAGCCACTTGATTAACCGAAAACATTTGTTGAATCGAACCAATTAATTGAACAATTAGCGAGTCTGATTTGTAACTGATTTCTCTTGTTTCGATGTTAATTAGTAGTAAATGATCAAATCTCTAATTCTTACGAACCCACCCACCATGTGTTTACAGCCCAAGAGAGATTCAGTGAACCCAGAAGGAAAATAATTTCAATTGTCTCTTACACTAATGAAAGGTTATGTTACAAAACCCAATTTATTAATAGATTAATAATAATAATTAATTATTTGGACACAAAACCCAAAAGATCACAATCTAGTTAAAAAAAGAGAGACAAGAAAGATTCTGTAAGCTGATGGATGATCTGTACCATGTAGCTTTGTTCCCTTTTTGGTGTTTACGCTTACTTAACTGCCCAAACAACATCGACGAGACTTTTTAAACTTCCTTATAACAAAATAAATAACTGAAATTGATTTATTGGTCAAAACATGAAGCTATCTCTAATTAATTTTCTTTTGGATATCAGTATTTCCATATGTAACTTAAAAATTTGACTATCTGACTCTTTTAAGTATCGATTCGACAATTAAAATGCTTAAATTTTAAGAATGATCAGAGTGAGTTTTTACACTCCATCATCTCGCTATGTAAATACTTTTTCATATAGAGTTTAGACACTGTACGCAAATATGTATAAGAAAAACTATAGTTACTGTTTATTTTTTTTGTTTTCAACAATATAAGCTGTGTATAGTATAATATATATAGAAGTATATTTATATTATAAAAAACAAATGTGGTCTCTATGTTATGGTTCATTGAACATATACATCAACATAGGACTGGGTGGAGCCCATGTTCTTTTCATTGCTGCAAAATTATAGTTTCTTGTGTTTTAATCTGCTTCCTATCTAATACATATATATATATATACATGTGTGTATGCCTATATATATATATATATAGTTTCTCAATTCTCAAAAGCATGGATAATGATGAATAAGTTAAATATATAGTGACAATTTAAATAAAAAGTGGAAAACAAATCAAAATGGGGAAAATAGCAAGGTACAATGTATGAGTAACGAAAGCCCAAGCTGTACTTCCATTGATGTTGGAGATGTTTGGTAACACGTGGATCATACTTGAGTAGAAATATGACGATTTCTTCTCTAATTGGCTGTTGGGTTTTTGGGTTTAATTTGTTGTTTCGTTTCTCCGGTTCAGGTTTGTTAATTACTACAAATGGCATGTCACTGGATACATGTCTATACATATGATGTCTATTCTTTTTTTTCTTAAAAGAAAACATCTATGATATCTATTTTAGTTGTACATAAAAGCTTGCCATATAAGGACATGCCATTTTTAGTATTATGTCCAATCCTTTTGTACTTGCATACATTAACGTTCTCATTTATTGATCTTTTTTTTTTTCTTAGTCAACAACTTCAGTAACGTCTATTTGTATCGGCAACTTTTTTTACTTGTGTCAAACACCGTAACTTTTCACTCCAAGTTTTGATTTTTGATTTTTATATGCAAATGGTAAATTTATAATTTCGTACATTTTCAAGCATTTCAATTTTCGAATATCATATTATTTTCTTTTACATTTTTAAGATCATTTTACGCTAACTTAAAAAATGATTGGTTTGATAAAGGATTTATGACTATATTTCCAGAATTATCTCAGTTTTTATCGATAAAGGATTTCATCATATATTTTACTTTGTATTTTATTTAGAAATTAGTATTCACCAGACACGAAAAAAAGAAAGATAAAGGGCTTATGGCTAGGACAAACTCATTCTCATAAATACGGTTTGACTTGTGTGCTATTGGAGAGATCATGATGATGTTAACCAAGCTAAACCGGTATTAGGAGGGGTTCAATTGTGTTGATCTCAGACCATAGAGACCAATTTAATATAACAAAATTCAAAGTTCAGGTTATTAAGTTAGTTTTGCATGGGTTTCAAAAGTATTTACAGATTCTATATTTGCTTTAATGAATTAAAAAACTAAAAAGTAGAACATATTATTCGAAGAGTTACATTCCAAAATGATCTATAACCAAACATTTATGGGTGTCTATATACATTTTTCTGATGGGCCTGAGGACATATTATTTGATTTAGCAATATAAAAAGTACTTTATATGAATGTTATAACAAAAGGTATTATAGTTTTTGATGCTATTATTACCTATGCAATGAGGGGTCCATAATTTTTAAAATATTAATTCTCTTGTCCACTTATCTTGGAATCAAAAACTAACGATTATTTTACAGAAAGGGTTACGATATTTGTAAACCTGAATTTAATTTAAAAGACGTTTTTTTATTCATCAGAAAAAGAATATTACTTTCTCTTATGTTTTCTTTTTATATTATAAGTATAAAATTTCTCTCCCTTTCACGGTGGCACAAGCACCCATAACCTTGAAACCTATAGATACATATGTGTATGTATATGTAATTTATATATATTATATATTGATTTTGGATCTCTTTTTTATCTCTCTCTCTCTTGGACGAAACTGAGCTCTCTCTCTTTCCTTTTATTTTCTTTCCTCTTCTCACACTCTCTCTCTCTATAATCTCTCCTTGGCTTGATAAGAGTTTTATCTTGAAGATCCGTCTCTAGACCTCTCACTTGATAATTAGGGCGAACTTGCGATCATGGCTATTTCACAGGTGACTTGTTATACTATCTCCTACAAAAACCCTTAAGTCTCTAGTTTTTTTTTTCCTTTATATTTTTTTTCTGGGGCCTTGTACGGACCTCCATGGGGTTTTGTAGTTTTTGCCTCGGATTTTGTGCAAATGGGAGTTTCTGGGTTTTTTTTTTTGCCTATGTCTGCTCGTTTCAGCTTTTAATAATATCATCAGGTGGATCGTATCCGAGGTTACAGCTAGATCTCTCTCCATTTTCTGGATTTTCCGACTTTGGGTTTGCGAAGATTGTTTCTCTCATCTAGGTTTCTGGGTTTTTTTTTTAAAAAAAAATAATTGGGAGATTCAAGCTTTCTTCTACTGTACTTGTTTGTGTTTCTTTTCGTGGTTGACCTTTTTTTTTTCTTCTTGAAGATCTGAATGCGTAGATAATACGGGATTTTTGCATTTTTGTTGCTTTTCGTCAGCGTTACGATTCTCTTAGCTTGAATTAAGTGAAGTTTCAAAGCTGATTTTTTTGTTTTGTGTTGGGATTAGCTAATTTAAGGGTTCCATTAGTTGAGCTTATCCTTTTTGCTGCTACTAAGATCGATTATTGAGTTGAAGGTTACTCTATTGAGCTGCATATAGTCAGTTTCATCTGAAATTTTATCAATTTTATTTTTTTCAGCTCTGAAGCTCTTCTGGATGGTTTGGAAATATCCGTATTGCTTAAGCATATGGAAGTCTGTGTTCTGCTCTTTTTTGCTCTATCAGGGCTTCCTCCATTTGGGCCGATTTAGCTGATGTTGTAAGGAACAAAAACGGTGTAGATCTCTTTTTGAAGCAGCATTAAGGTCTGGTCCTTAACTTAACTTAAGAAGCTCCATTGGCTACTAGTGGAACCTTTAGCTATTAGGTAAAGACTGTACAGAGCTGTAAAACAAGACAGCGTCAGAGTGGCTTTATTTTCCTCGGTGCTATTTTGACAGAAGAACCGGCTGATTCGCTGCTGTATGTGCTTAAAAGGGAATCTATTTTAGCAGGGGAAGGTGTCTCAGATCAAATCTGTGAATTACAATCGGCGAGTCTTTCAGTGAACTACAATTTGTAGTGTTAACCTCGAATCCTCCTCCTGAGTAATTATATTTTCTGATAGATTTAGGATGGAAGCTGAAATTGTGAATGTGAGACATCAGCTAGGGTTTTTCCAGCGAGTGGTTCCTGCTCTACTGCCAGTCCTTTTGGTTTCTGTAGGATATATTGATCCCGGAAAATGGGTTGCAAATATAGAAGGAGGTGCCCGTTTTGGGTATGACTTGGTGGCAATTACTCTGCTTTTCAATTTTGCCGCCATCTTGTGTCAGTATGTAGCAGCTCGAATAAGCGTTGCAACTGGTAGAAACTTAGCTCAGGTATTTGTTCTCCTTTCTGTGCATTTTCCTTGATCTCGAAACTTTTAGCAATACTTTTTCCTGTCTTTGTGATTGTTACTTTCTCAAGAGTTATTAGTTGTGGAATGAACTTTAATTTGCGCTTCGTAAGTTTTGCAATCATACCATCTGGTCCCCCATAAATGGATAACCTTCCCTCAAATTGTATTGTCCATACCTGTTTTTTAGCTATTTAAAGTGGAATTCTATCAACCCCCTTCTCTATTCCTCTAACATTATAATGTTCTTACTGGGACAGATCTGCAATGAAGAATATGACAAGTGGACATGCATGTTCTTGGGCGTTCAGGCAGAATTCTCAGCAATTCTGCTCGACCTTACCATGGTAATTACTTACAGTCTTTTCCGTTCTTAAAGTTAATAATGTTTGATACAAAATGATTCCATTCCTCTAACTTGAGCTTCTTAATTAAACAGGTTGTGGGTGTTGCACATGCACTTAACCTTCTCTTTGGGGTGGACTTATCCACTGGAGTGTTTTTGGCCGCCATCGATGCATTTTTCTTTCCTGTTTTCGCCTCTTTTCTTGTATGACTGACCTCCCGTCTTCTTTTATCTGTCTTCTTTTCCGTGTTCTTGAAGTAGCATTATTTGGAAATTAGCTGACATTCATACAAATTTTACAGGAAAATGGAATGGCAAATACAGTATCCATTTGCTCAGCAGGCCTGGTTTTATTTATTTATGTTTCTGGTGTCTTGCTGAGTCAGTCGGAGATCCCATTCTCTATGAACGGAGTGTTAACTCGATTAAATGGAGAGAGCGCGTTCGCACTGATGGGTCTTCTTGGAGCGAGCATCGTCCCTCACAACTTCTATATTCATTCTTATTTTGCTGGGGTACCTCTCTTTATTATGTATCTCCCTGGTTTATTAAGAAGCAATAATCCTACTAAGCAGTAAAGGCTTTATTGCAGGAAAGTACATCTTCGTCAGATGATGACAAGAGCAGTTTGTGCCAAGACCATTTGTTCGCCATCTTTTGTGTCTTCAGCGGACTTTCACTTGTAAACTATGTACTGATGAATGCATCCGCAAACGTGTTCCACAGTACTGGCCTTGTGGTACTGACTTTTCAGGACGCCATGTCACTGATGGAGGTTTGTTTTGACGGTTTTCTTATTAATCTAGAATTCATTTTTAGGGAGAGTTTCAAGATTGTCTTCTGATTATTAATATATATTTTTTTTAATTGCTGAGCGCAGGTATTTAGGAGTCCACTCATTCCATTGGTCTTTTTGATGCTCTTGTTCTTTTCTAGTCAAATTACGGCACTAGCTTGGGCTTTCGGTGGAGAGGTCGTCCTGCATGACTTCCTGAAGATAGAAATACCCGGTTGGCTTCATCGTGCTACAATCAGAATTCTTGCAGTTGCTCCTGCCCTTTATTGTGTTTGGACATCTGGTGCAGAAGGGATATACCAGTTACTTATATTCACCCAGGTCCTGGTGGCGATGATGCTTCCTTCCTCTGTAATACCGCTGTTCCGCATTGCCTCGTCGAGACAAATCATGGGTGTCCATAAAATTCCTCAGGTTGGCGAGTTCCTTGCGCTTACAACATTTTTGGGGTTTCTGGGTTTGAATGTTGTTTTCGTTGTGGAAATGGTATTTGGGAACAGTGACTGGGCTGGTGGTTTGAGATGGAATACCGTCATGGGCACCTCTGTTCAGTATACCACTCTGCTTGTATCGTCTTGTGCATCCTTATGCCTGATGCTCTGGCTTGCAGCTATGCCGCTGAAATCTGCCAGTAACAGAGTAGAAGCTAAAACATTGAATATGGACGTCCAAAATGCTATATCTTGTCCATCTGTTCAAGAACAGGAAACCGGAAGAATGGAAACTAGGCGGAGTGAAGAAGAATTGGCAGTGCGGCTAGAAAGCAGGGTAAAAGATCAGTTGGATACTACGCCTATTACTAGCTCGGTCTATGATTTGCCAGAGAACATTCTAATGACGGATCAAGAAATCCGTTCGAGTCCTCTAGAGGAACGCGAGTTGGACGTGAAATTCTCCGCCTCTCAAGTTAGTAGTCTTGGGGAGGACTCTGATGTAAAGGAACAGTCAATATTTCAGTCAACGGTGATCAATGAGGTTACTGATAAGGATTTGGTTGTTAAAACAAAGATGGCAAAGATGGAACCGACGAGTCCTGTGGAGAAGACTGTTAGCATGGAAAATAATAGCAGGTTCATTGAAAAGGAAGTTGAAGGAGTTTCATGGGAAACAGAAGAATCTACCAAAGCTGCTCCTGCAAGCAACTTTACTGTTGTATCTGACGGTCCGCCTTCATTCCGCAGCCTAAGTGGGAGAAGCGAGGAAGAAGGAAGTGGTACCGGCAGCCTTTCACGGTTGCAAGGTCTGGGTCGTGCTGCTCGACGACACTTATCTGCGATCCTTGATGAGTTTTGGGGACATTTATATGATTTTCATGGGCAGCTAGTTGCTGAAGCCAGGGCAAAGAAACTAGATCAGTTGTTTGCCGCTGATCAAAACTCAGCCTCTTCTGTGAAAGTAGATTCTTTTGTAAAGGACATTAGCAGTGGATATTGCATGTCACCCACAACAAAGGGGTTGGAATCACAGACGAATTCGAATTTTTATGATTCACTGAACCAGCAGAGGACACCCGGAAGTATCGATTCTTTATATGGACTACAAAGAGGTTCATCACCATCACCGTTGGTTAACCGTATGCAGATGTTGGGTGCGTATGGTAACACCACCAATAATAATGCTTATGAATTGAGTGAGAGAAGATACTCTAGCCTGCGTGCTCCATCATCTTCAGAGGGTTGGGAACACCAACAACCAGCTACGGTTCACGGATACCAGATAAAGTCCTTTGTTGACAATTTGTCAAAAGAAAGGCTTGAAGCTTTACAATCCCGTGGAGAGATCCCAGCATCTAGATCTATGGCCCTCGGTTCATTGAGCTATACACAGCAACTGGCTTTAGCCTTAAAGCAGAAGTCCCAGAATGGTCTGACCCCTGGACCAGCTCCTGGATTTGAGAATTTTCCTGGGTCCAGAAACATATCACGACAATCTGAAAGAACTTATTACGGTGTTCCACCTTCTGGAAATACCGATGCTGTAAGCGCCGTAGTTGCCAATGAGAAGAAATACAGTAGCATGCCAGATATATCGGGATTGTCTATGTCCGCAAGGAATATGCATTTGCCAAACAACAAGAGCGGATACTGGGATGCATCAACTGGAGGAGGGTATTGCTCGTCTTATGGTCGATTAAGCAATGAATCGTCGTTATATTCTGATTTGGGGTCACGGGTTGGAGTAGCCTCGGGTTATGAGGACATTTCTCAGTCAAGAGGAGGCTACAGAGATGCCTATACTTTGCCACAAAGTGCAACGACAGGGACTGGATCGCTTTGGTCCAGACAGCCCTTTGAGCAGTTTGGTGTCGCAGAGAGGAATGGCGCTGTTGGTGAGGAACTCAGGAATAGATCAAATGCAATGAATATAGACAACAACGCTTCTACTGTCGGTGCAGAGGCTAAGCTTCTTCAGTCGTTCAGGCACTGTATTCTAAAGCTTATTAAACTGGAAGGATCCGAATGGTTGTTTGGGCAAAGCGATGGAGTCGATGAAGAACTGATTGACCGCGTAGCTGCAAGAGAAAAGTTTATCTATGTAGCTGAAACTCGAGACATAAACCAAGTGGGCCACATGAGCGAGCCTCTGATTTCATCGGTTCCTAATTGTGGAGATGGTTGCGTTTGGAGAGCTGATTTGATTGTGAGCTTTGGAGTTTGGTGCATTCACCGTGTCCTTGACTTGTCTCTCATGGAGAGTCGGCCTGAGCTCTGGGGAAAGTACACTTACGTTCTCAACCGCCTTCAGGTAAAAAAAAAACCCGCAAATTCTCTTCACTGAAACCGGAAGCTTTGTGTTTTTGACATTTATGGAGTAAAATTTTATTCTACAGGGAGTGATAGATCCGGCGTTCTCAAAGCTGCGGACACCGATGACACCGTGCTTCTGCCTGCAGATTCCTGCGAGTCACCAAAGAGCGAGTCCTCCTTTGGCCTCGAACGGAATGTTACCTCCGGCTGCAAAACCAGCCAAAGGCAAATGCACTACAGCAGTCACACTTCTTGATCTAATTAAAGACGTTGAAATAGCAATCTCTTGTAGGAAAGGCCGGACCGGTACAGCTGCAGGAGACGTGGCTTTCCCAAAGGGGAAAGAGAATTTGGCTTCCGTATTGAAGCGGTATAAGCGTCGTTTATCGAATAAACCGGTCGGTATGAATCAAGATGGACCCGGTTCGAGAAAGAACGTGAATGCAGCGTCTGTGTACGGATCATTGGGCTGAAGAGGAACATGTGAATCTTATGATGATCAAAAAGACGTCGAGAGGATCTCGAAGAATCAAAATTGATTGCTCCTCTGCTTCTTTATTGTCTATTAAGAAAAGGAAAAAAATAAATTTTTGTTGCTTCAGAATTTTTCGCTGCTCTTTTTGTTTTCTCTTCTTAATTTGGTTATAATGTTATGTTATATACAAATCAAATAGGCCATAGCTACAAACCAAATCCGGTTTGTGTAATTTGATGCGGAATCATAAACTAGTTCGTCGGTTTGAATTGTTAAGATCTCCTGAACCAGGTCACATTGCGTGGCTGGCACATTGATGCTAAAATGCTGACACGTGGCATTATGAGACAATTATTATGTCGCAGTTTCACTATGGACCGCCGTTGGCTGGTATGCCGGCACCTGCACCGCCGCAAAATGCTATAGAAAAGCCACCGGTGGTATAGCAAAGGTTGTGTTGTAGACGATGATGTAATATCAAGTAAACTTGTATGTTGTTCAACAAGATGTCACTGTTATAGCTTTTACAATAAGGTCAACATTGAACTATGAACGCGTTTCATGTCCACCCTCGTTACTGGGCTGATGCAGAAACATAAATAACATCTTTACTGGGCCTTGGTTTTCACGAAGACCCTTCGTTCCGTTTTCTATATTAGCGTATTTACTTCATGCCGTCTTACATCAGTCCTTAAGTTAGTACTACGCGGCGTTTTAACGGAAGAAGAAATATTCGCTGTAGAGAGGACTTTGTCCCAACGCAGAAAAATTCTCGCTCTCGAATAATTTTGTTGCTGCGTCCTTTTGGTGCTTGAAGAGATGACCATGGCAGCAAACTTCGCGAAACGGCTGATCGGAAGCCGATCGACCCAGATCCTTGGGACAGTGAACTCTAGCTCTGGTGAGGCCACTTCCGTAGCTAGGGCTTTCTGCTCGTCCACCACTCCAATCACCGCAACCTTGTTCCCTGGAGATGGGATCGGTCCTGAGATCGCTGAATCCGTCAAAAAGGTTCTTCATCCTAATCTGTTTTCTCCGCAGAATTTCGAGTTCTGGAAAGTTTATAATTGTTGATTTTTAATCTTTGATTTTGTACGAAAATTTGCGATTTGTGGGATTCGGAGAATTGGTAGTCATTTTCGTTGATAATTTATGGTGATCAAGGTGTTTACAACGGCTGGTGTGCCAATTGATTGGGAAGAACACTATGTTGGCACTGAGATAGATCCTAGAACGCAGAGTTTCTTGACCTGGGAAAGTCTCGAATCTGTGCGTAGAAACAAAGTTGGTTTGAAAGGGCCAATGGCAACTCCAATCGGGAAAGGTCACCGTTCTTTGAACCTGACTCTTAGGAAAGAGCTGAATCTATATGCCAATGTTAGACCTTGCTACAGCCTTCCTGGTTACAAAACTCGTTACGATGATGTTAATCTTATCACCATCAGGGAAAACACGGAAGGAGAATACAGTGGGCTCGAACATCAGGTTAAGTTTGTTTTGTTCTATCAACCAAACATTTTCTGCGTACTTCTTCTAAAAAGTGTTTCTGATACATGTTTTGTATTCCTGTCTCATGATAGGTTGTCAGAGGTGTGGTGGAAAGTCTTAAAATCATTACCCGTCAGGCGAGTTTGAGGGTTGCGGAATATGCTTTTCACTATGCTAAGACTCATGGAAGAGAGAGAGTGTCTGCAATTCACAAAGCCAACATAATGCAGAAAACTGATGGTCTTTTCCTCAAGGTCTGCCCATTTCGTAATCCCAGATTACATTCAACATTTTCTTATGAGGAGATCAATGCTATTAATATTATTAGTGTCTGCTTAGACTTCTGTACCGTTTGTTCTGAGACAACGTTTCGTTTCTTTTTCAGTGTTGTCGTGAGGTTGCTGAGAAGTATCCTGAGATAACTTACGAAGAGGTTGTTATTGACAACTGCTGTATGATGGTAAGCTATGACTCCAAATCTACCATTTTCTTTCTTTTTTTTTTGGTTAGTTAGGTTAGTGATCTAGCTTGCCTTGCAGATTTTGGAAGTTTGATTTCCCAATCACTTGTACTTTGACTCCGTTTTTGCCCACTATTTTTATTTGTGGTACAAGTCCATTCTTACTTATATATTATGAAATATGTGACCATGACTCTCGATGCCTGCAGCTCGTGAAAAACCCAGCACTGTTTGATGTATTGGTGATGCCAAACCTCTACGGTGACATTATCAGTGACCTGTGTGCCGGATTGGTGGGAGGACTAGGATTGACTCCAAGGTGAAACATAGGTTCCTTCATCTTTATTATTATTGTTAATATGGTTAGAGCTAATTATCTTACTGCCTTGTTATCTTTGACGCAGTTGTAATATCGGGGAAGATGGTGTAGCCCTTGCTGAAGCAGTTCACGGTTCTGCACCTGATATCGCTGGGAAGGTTAGTCCTTAAAACACTTGATCATTCAAATTTAATAAATACTCTCAGATCTTTTCATTGCTACAAAGTGAACTTTCACAAGTGAACTTGGTCCAACTCTTATCATATGAGCAAGTACAATGAAATGCTACTTTGGATAGAATATTAGATAAACAATCTCAATTATTTTCTGCTTTTTCTTGGCAGCATAGTCAGATGCTTAATCTCGTAATGGGTTAACGAGCCTAATCTATGGATCCAGTGTTGAAAGATTAGAACATGATTTCAAATGCCTTAGTATACGATTTTTGAATTTGCTGTTCTTCTTTTGGTAATGATGTAGAACTTGGCGAATCCAACAGCTTTGCTTCTGAGTGGAGTGATGATGTTACGTCACCTTAAGCTCAACGAACAAGCAGAGCAGATCCACAGCGCGATCATCAACACCATAGCCGAGGGCAAATACAGAACGGCAGATCTTGGAGGTACTTCGACCACCACGGAATTCACAAAGGCAATCTGTGATCATCTCTGAACATCGTAAAATCTCAATTCTTTATCGAATCTTCGTTTGAGGCTTAAGCCTTTTTTAGCCTCTGAAATTCTTCTTGTTTCCCTCGTTTACGATTAGAATAAAAAAACAGGCATTCATGAGTTTTATTACTTTTGAAGTTAACCTTGTTTCTGCCTCCAAGACGTCTTTTAAATTTTCTCTCTGCCGCAAGGCAAGATTCATAGCACAGGAACAGCTATGTTTTTCTGTAATCAATCAGAAGAGTTTTGTTTTCTTGCTTGAATATTTACAAACTTGTCTTTGTTCTTCACATCAATTGATTCACTACAAACTTGATAGTACTTTTATCGTTCTATAACCATGATTGGTAGAAAATATCTAGAATTAAACGACAAAATCATCAAATTCTTTTAGCATCTCTAATCATGTTATTGTGAAAAAAATTTGATTGAGAAAAATAATTAAAATTTAATGAAACGGCATAATTAATCGGCCCACAAAAAGAAGCCAGAGTCTACCGACAAAATAAATTGATACGAATTTTTTATTTTCTTTAAAAAAAGAGACAAAACTCTGAAAAACCTAAAAAAGAGAATAATATGCCGTTGGTGTACCAACTGCTGCTCAGGTCTTGATTATAAACTCACTCACCACTAAACTTGCCTGAGTAGCCTCCAACCAGATCTGAATCTAAGCCTCTTCCAAATCTCTCTTCTCGGATTCATCATGGCTTCCTCTAACTACGACGGAATCTTTCTCGGAATGGGTAACCCACTCCTCGATATCTCTGCCGTCGTCGACGAGGAATTTCTCACCAAGTAAAAAAACCTCATATCCCTCTTTTCAAATGTTTATTTTGTTTTTCTTGTCGCAATCCTTTCTGGGCTTTTCGTTTGAATCTAGGTTGATATTTTGAATCTTCTCCGGTGTTTCGCAAGTCTGTTAGCTCTAAGATTTGTGTTTCGTTTTCTGATTTATGTTTTCCTTTGTAATGGTGACCAGATACGACGTCAAGTTGAACAATGCCATTCTCGCGGAGGAAAAACATTTGCCCATGTAAGGATTTATTTTGCTCTGCGTTTGGTATTTGATTAGGCTGCGCTTCAAAACTTCGTAGGATTTTAAATTTAAACTTTGTTACCTGTAATGGAATCGCTACTAGTCCTGTATCGAACTTTAATTTGGTTAGTGGGTCAAGTTTTATAGATTGAGAAGGGAAACGCAATGATTTTGATTATCTTGTTACTGATGGGGTGAAGTTAGGAATATCAAGAACGTTGATCATGTTATATAAATTGGTTTTTTCATTTTATTTTAAAGGTACGATGAGATGAGTAGCAAGTTCAATGTTGAATACATTGCCGGAGGTAATTCATCTTTTGTGTTTTTTGAGGGCCCTGTAAACATTTAAACGCATATTTGTTGACAAGGTTATGATATCTTCATGATTAAATTCTTTCTTAGGTGCTACTCAGAACTCAATCAAAGTGGCTCAGGTAGAGTCTTTTGCCTTCGGCTTGCCCTTTTTTTGAAGTTAAAAATATGAATTTCTGCTAACTAAAGGGTGTTTTTTTACTTGCTGGCTGCAGTGGATGCTTCAAATTCCTGGGGCAACCAGTTACATGGGATCCATTGGAAAGGACAAATACGGAGAGGCAATGAAGAAGGATGCTACAGCAGCTGGTGTCAATGTGAGCTGTGTGTCCTGACTTTTTCTGGTTTCATGCCTTCTGTTTGCGTCCATGTACAGCTGGTTTTGGGTTTGTCTTGGAGGATAGTGTGAAATTATTGTTGAAACTGAGTCTAGAATTTGTAATCAAGGTGCATTAAGATTACAGTATGCTTTTGTATCAGGTTCACTATTATGAAGATGAGTCAGCACCTACTGGAACTTGTGGTGTCTGTGTTGTTGGTGGAGAAAGGTCTCTAATTGCGAATCTTTCAGCTGCAAACTGCTACAAGGTTGACCACCTTAAGAAGCCTGAAAACTGGGCATTGGGTAAAATTCATTTCCTATCGTAGCATCCTTTTTACAGTTCTGTAAATTTCTTCATGAGCTGATATATCTGTCATCAAACATGTTTTGCGTAGTTGAGAAGGCGAAGTTCTACTACATTGCTGGATTCTTCCTCACTGTATCTCCCGAATCCATTCAGTTGGTATCCGAGCACGCTGCTGCAAACAACAAGGTATAATGCATTTGGTTCGCCATTACATGAGACCATTTGCAGCAGAATCTTTTACTTCTTTACAAGTGACTTGTATTAACATCCCCGACATCTTCACCTATCCTTCAGGTGTTCACAATGAACCTGTCTGCTCCATTCATCTGTGAATTCTTCAAAGATGTGCAGGAGAAGTTCTTGCCGTAAGCAATCCCTAATCTATTTTATATATCACAGATTTTATGATTGTTTGAATGCATATAAAAGCATTCTGCTTGCTCGGACAGGTACATGGACTTTGTTTTTGGTAATGAGACAGAGGCAAGAACCTTCTCCAGGGTTCATGGCTGGGAGGTACCAATTGTCTTACACGACTAAATATCAACAAGCTGTTCTGGTTCAGTTTTGTAAAAAAAGAGATAATACTTAACCTGTTTACATGTTTATAATATGTAGACCGAAGATGTGGAGCAAATAGCCATCAAGATTTCACAGCTTCCCAAGGCCACAGGAACATACAAGAGGACCACCGTGATTACACAGGGCGCAGACCCAGTGGTTGTTGCTGAAGATGGAAAGGTGACGAAATACCCTGTGATCCCTCTCTCAAAGGAGAAGCTGGTTGACACCAACGGCGCAGGTACTCATTTGATAACCCAACCAAACCTCCTACATTCAAATTTAGCCTTTACGAGACAGAAACTGACATGATCATAGAATAAGCTGATCCTTATCATTTCAAGCAACTTTTTTTTTCAGTAGTGATACAAAACATTTCCCTCTCAGTGTTGTATAATATTGATTAATATTAACTGCCGTTTTCTGTTGACATCTCTCGCAGGTGATGCATTTGTGGGAGGATTCATGTCACAGTTGGTGAAAGAGAAATCGATTGAGGAGTGCGTGAAGGCCGGATGCTACGCGTCGAACGTGGTGATCCAAAGATCTGGCTGCACTTACCCTGAGAAGCCCGACTTCAACTAAATTATTGTTGGGCCATCCTCTGTTTTGTGATATCTTCCAAATAAAACAAGTGTCTTTGATTCAACAGACTCTCACGATTATTGCCCGAGTGTTCTTTTTGTCTTTTTTTTAGTCACCCTTTCATTACCATAATCATTGATAATTTAATAATCATTATTACTATATATGTCGAGAAAAATCATATCGTGCTCCTTAATTTAAAGTATGATATGTAGATGCAGTGCAATCAATAAGAGGCTTATATCAGCTACTAACTAAAAATGGCTCATATTACAAGAGTCTTCATTAGTTCTACATAGATCTCAAAAGGACCGTAGAACATTGAATCAGAGTCTCGTCAAGATCAGGAGTTACGGGGAGAAGCGCTTTGGAGGACCTCAAGGAAGAGAGTTTCGTCGCAAGGGATACAAAGCTTAGAATCTCCGGAAGTGAAATCATCGTAAGCTTCGTCTTTTGATTGATCAAGCAAAGCCCTGATGATGGGATCGTGAAGCAGCGTGATCTTGATCACGAACCTCTTGTAACTCTCCTCTTCTTTACCTACGTACACCACTAGGTGTCCCTTTGGTACATCATGTGGTATGTGAGGTTTCTCGGCAGCAGCTCGATGCTTGGCTACTCTGCTAGACATGTGCTTCCATGCCTTTGTGACCAGCTTGCTCGTCTTCATGATGATTGTGAGAGATATGAGAGATGAGAGATGTTTTAGGGGGTTAGTGTGAGATGAATGTAGAGAGGTACTAGTGTCGTACGTGTATATATATACACAAAGTCACAAACATAGGTCCACTATCTATTTTTTGTGTATATATTATAGGTATCGTTAATGATATTTAATTGGACCATGTCGTCGTCCTTTGCAATAATACATGATCTACATTACTTACTTATCATGAGCTATATATGTTCCATTCAGCAATATTAGATTAATAACGTTATGAATTTTTTGTACATTAAATGTGACAACCTGATTATTACAGTTCTTTCTTTGTTTGAACTTTCTGATTATTATAGTTAAGATGATAAATGATTAATTATCGTAACTATATACAAAGTACTAAACGATATTTTGTTGGTGAGAAACAATTTAAATCGTACTTACAACGTTATCAATCATATGACATATACTTAGAATTAGAAATTAAAAACAATAATATGTGTCATTTGTTTGTCAACTCAGCTATGGCCATGCTGTACTTTGACATACGAAATCGTACGAACATGCATCCATTGGACTTTCGCTTTAATAATTGCTTCATTTGATTTATTATTTTGTGTCTTTAATTTTTTATCGGCATGGCACATTGGCACTCAACATTGGGCAACTAAAGATAATATATATACATGTGTTTGCCCATAATACACACAAGAGACCGTAAATGATGTACACGCATCTCCGTTTATAGACAAGTATATGCTTAGTAGTGGTTTAATTACTTTAATTAGGTTATTGTTCATTTTTAATCTTTATTTTCAAATCCACTTTATCAACATATGATTTTGGTACTACTTTGATTAAAATTGAAACAAATAACGTTATTAATCCAAATCAGATGCAAACAATATATATATATATATATATATATATATGTATGCAAATATCTTCAATTGGTCCCTACAGATTTTATAAAGTGAGAGATAACATAATCTAATATATTAACAATATAGACTATTATTCTATGCATTGTCAACTAACTGATTATGAGTTGAAAGTTCATACCCACATATCAGGTAATTCATATTTTTTTTTTTGTCATTTTTATGAAAGTAGAACCTTTATCAAAATATTAAACAAAGAACAATATTTATAAAGAGAAACTTTTTTTGTTTTTGATAAAAGGAGATGCATATTTTTTTTGAAGCTGTAAATATAGAGTGTCCCACGGTTTTGATTAAATGTAAGAGAAAGATAAGATCTAAAATAGATGAGAAATGGGATAAGATTCTTGGACTAAGTGCAATTCCACTTATATGTACCATACATCGATATGTAACTCTCGTTCTTAAAGCTGTTCATGTAATCATCGGAAAATTTAAGCATATTAAAATTCTGTATATGAAAGCTAAGATGTATTCATAAATTCATTAATATATATACACATTTAAAAATATATGTAAGAAATGAAGTTAAACTGACTATGTTATATATCTAATTCGAACGGCCGATTTGTTTCGCTGCATTTTACCATCATGATGTGTCACTGGCAATTACCAAAATCAAAATATTGCTAAAGTATCATCAATTATTCAACTGATTAATTAATCTAATCCGAACCGATATTTTTTTTAACCGATTTGTAATGCTGGATTTTACCATTGTCACTGGTGATTGCCAAATCTTAAAATATACGCCTAGCTATAATATTGTATACATGATGGCACCATGGCGTAAGCATGTCTAATAGTGCCAAAAGACTGTCAACCATTATGTATAATTTTATATAATGTTTAGTGGTCGACCATATGTTACTTTTTAATAATTTGTTTTAAATGAATATGGTGGATATCTAATATTTACGCATAACCGTGAAATGTTTTACGCATGTCTAGTATATTAGAATTGTATACGTGTAATATGTATATGTAAATGTTTTGTTAAGTAGTACGCATCGCGTGTAACCAAAATGTGTCCTCCCGAAACTTTAAACAAAAAAAAAAAAAAGTGTCATTTTCATGCATGCATGCAGGAATCAGGATATGTAGTTTTCCGTAAACAAATAGCCTTAATTAAATTTGTCTTCATATATAAATCGGAATACATTTTCAAAAAGGCAATTTGTCTGATCATTCTAAGTAAAAATCTCGAGTGACAGAAAGTGTCTTTATCTATGCATATGATTATACCATTTGATCGATCGGTGCTTTCTAGTTTTCAGTACCAATCACTTGATTGGTCTAGTAGTAATTTTTCATGTCACCATTCTCATAGTGTAAATATGAACTCCCATTAAAAAAAATAACACACTAGTACAAAATATCATAAAATAATAATAAAAATGTTATGAATCTTTATTTAATCTGTTATATCGGATCATCATACTCATTAATAAGTACCTTTGATTTGAAATTTCATGTGCACTTACACAAAAAAAGTTCATTCATTTTATTTCTTATTTTTTCATTTGTGTTGGAGATTCCGAGACGACCAATTTCATCCCCCCTGAGGGACATGCCGGTGCTTCATCCCATTGCTTCTGCGTCTTTCTTTAAGGAAACGAGAGATTATTATAATTAATTAGCCTTTCGATCAGAATTTCGTATGTGTTTTCGACCAGTTTGATTCAGAGATCAAATCTGGAATGAATCGAACAAGGATATAGTGCATTTTATTGTCGTGAAAATTTAGAAATGATTGTTCTTCTACTTGTTCTGTGTTTTGTAATCTAGTCAAGTGGTTTGGTTTCCATGGCGACAGATTCCGTTTATGACTCTGTCTCACTCTAATTAAGTTTGTGCATCTGTGTGTGATTCAGTGGAGAAGCCTGGGGTTTTTTAATCTCTTTGCGAGAATGAAGTGTTTCTTATTCCCTCATGGGGACAAGAAAGATGAACAGAGGATCCCTAAACCAGTTTCACCCACGTCTACTACCTTGTCTGACCGTGGATTAACCATAAATGATTCGGAGTTCAGTCCCCGGGATGGCTCTGGAACGAGCACGGTATCATCCACTGGCAGGAACTCCAACCCGAACTTCTCTGCTAGAGAAAATAATCTCAGAGAGTTCACAATTGCTGATCTCAAATCCGCTACAAGGAACTTCAGCCGCTCTGTTATGATCGGGGAAGACGGTTTCGGTTGTGTCTACTGGGGAACAATCAAGAGCTTAGAAGAACCTTCAAAGAAAATCGAAGTCGCTGTTAAGCAGCTTGGCAAGAGAGGGTTACAGGCACGGTTTCTTCATCTTTGTTCTTGAGATTTGCTAAATTGCTAGTAACTTTGAATTTGTTTGCAGGGTCATAAAGAATGGGTGACGGAAGTAAACTTTCTCGGGGTAGTCGAGCATTCAAACTTGGTGAAACTGTTGGGTCATTGTGCAGAAGACGACGAACGTGGAATCCAAAGGCTTTTGGTTTATGAATATATGCCAAACCAAAGCGTTGAGTTCCATTTAGCCCCTCGTTCACCCACTGTACTTACTTGGGACCTCAGATTGAGAATAGCTCAAGACGCAGCTCGGGGTTTAACATACCTCCACGAAGAAATGGACTTCCAAGTAAAGGAACATCAAATCCTCTGTTTTTTTTTTATCTTTCAACTTCACCCATTTCTTTTCATCAGTTAACTATAAACCTGTTTCGATTTTGTAGATTATATTTCGCGATTTCAAGTCCTCCAACATTCTATTAGACGAGGATTGGAAAGCAAAGCTTTCAGATTTCGGTTTGGCTCGCTTAGGTCCTTCACCAGGATCAACCCATGTTTCTACTGGTGTAAGTTTTTGTACATTTTCACTTGATTTGGTTATAGAAATCATCGCCATATCAAGAAAGTTGTATTTTTTTTTTGGTTTTCGTGTTTGACAGGTAGTAGGAACAATGAGTTACGCAGCTCCAGAATACATCCAAACCGGTCGTCTCACATCGAAAAGTGACGTGTGGGGTTATGGAGTTTTCATCTATGAGCTCATTACAGGAAGGAGGCCTCTAGACCGGAACAGGCCTAAAGGAGAGCAAAAACTTCTAGAATGGGTGAGACCTTACTTAACCGACACAGAGAGGTTTAGGCTCATAGTAGACCCGAGGCTCGAAGGGAAATACTTGATTAAACCGGTCCAGAAACTAGCGGTTGTAGCCAACCTTTGCCTTGCTAGGAACTCAAAGGCACGTCCAAAGATGAGTGAAGTGTTAGAACCTTCTTCTTCTTCTCTTCCTCGTTTCTAGACGCTTCTTGATGGTGGCGAAGGAGGTTGGTTAGATACATTATGGAACCCAAAGAATGTCAGAGCTTGTTGATTAGGGTAAAGTTGGATATAACTTGAGTACATTACAGCCTTTGCTTATTTTCTGTAATGCAACAAATTCATTTTTTTCCCGTTTTGTTAATTTTAAAGTTTGTAACTTACGTGTTGGTGTGGCGTTTCCATATTGAGCATATAATAAACGAAGACAGTTATAACTGAGCCTGAGATGTATGTTTTGTCTGACTTAAATAAATGATTATTTTTAGTGAAATTGATAACAAAATACTATTTAGAGATATTTTATTTATCGCCGCAATTAATTAGTATTAAATACGAAATATATGAAGTTTTAATTTAATTTTACACCCTACCCCAGGAGATATATATATATATAGTATTATATTATTAAAGCATTCATGATTTTGTTTCACCACTTAATACATTTTGACACGATCAATGCTAATATGAGTTAATGCATTTACTCGGATTATTCTTGTAGACATAACTACAGCTTTGACCCATCACATTAAAAATGTGTTAAATAATTCCAATTAAAGGCCCAATAAGTAGGTTTAAAAAAAAAAAGTTGAGACTGGACAGTCCAACACAATAACAAACGGCTCAAATCTTCCTTTTCTGGATGAAGAGAGGGTCGAATATGACTCGTCACTAAATCATATTCATGCATTATGCATATGCCTAATATCTATCATCATAGTTTTAAAAGATTCGTATTGGATTTTATCTACTTTTAAGAATTCAAATTTGAAATGAAATAACAGAAACAAAAGGAGGCATCAATTAAAAATTGCGATAAGATTGCATTCAACTCATGTGTACTAACAATGGCAAACAATTTGACTTTTTTTGACGCATTGAATTTGGGTGAAAACAGGGGTAGCCATTAAATTTCGAGGTTTGAGTAAAACTATCATAGCCTCTTAGAAAAAAAAACAAAAAAAAATGTTTGCTTTTGTGTAAAAGAACAGGAAAAATAAAACATACTTGAGAGCTAATGATATCAATGTGTCAACTAATAGGAAGTTAAGAAAATTCACATAAAATCTAGCTACATAACATTAAAACATATAAATAGTATATTTTAGGCACACTCACTCTTAGTAATCGAACTCTGAACAAAAACCCTTGCTGCATCCGAAAGCATATTTCTGTTTTGCTACATCTCTTAGGATAAAACGAAGCTACGAATCGTACTCTCATAGAAACACGTTAAACCCAAATTACTTTGTTTACTATTTACTATTTAATCAAATCAAAACTTGATTATTCTGTTTTATATAGAATTGCAAACAAATAACGTATTACCAAGCTTTATTTATATATTTATATGCCAATGTAATTATATATATTTTGTTTTGATGTTCTGTTTTTGGCTTTAGTCTCGTCTTCTGCTAATATCATTTTAGTATTCTTTTGCTTCTATTTATTTTTTTATTGTTTTCTACTCTTACTATTGTTTTTCTGTTGTATTTTCTTCAACTTCTAATTCTTCCATTCGCAACTCAATAGCAAATCTTTAAAAAAAACACTAGTGCTGATAAGAAACCATACATTAATATATCTGGTTCTCAATAATGATCGTTTAAAGAATGCATGATGTTTGCTAGATTTTGCTCTATGAACTACCGATATTGTAACATTAACTCATATTTTAATTCCAAAAATATTATGCATTGACTCTTTTGAAATGGACTATTTTAGTTTTAATATTCGACAGTAGACATGTATGACATGTAACATATGATGCACACATGATAATTGACAAAAAAAGTGTTCCTACATCATCCTAATCTTCACAACTACTAACGTTTGTAAAAACACACCATAATTACGTATGCGTTTAATTAAATTTGCTTACCTAACAAAATTAAAATTTTCTATTTAAGTTAAACAAGAGAGTGGCTTTTGGGTTTCTCAAAATCATTCATGACCCATGCCATGAAATTAAAATATGCGGTATTACATGCTGATTCAAAAATAAATTGACTATTTTCTTATTTGTTTTTTTTTTCTAAACAATATGACTGTAGTTTATTTCGACTAACCTTATTATATAACTTACTATAACTCATTAGATCTCATACCGCATGAATTTGTCAATCTAGGCTTCATGAAATGAAGCTTATACTTTATAATATTCAATTCATTCTTTTAAAGAACTTGAACTATTCACAAAAGCATCCATATATGATTCACAGCCAGAACATAGAACCTAAGAAACTTTAACAACAAAAAACGAATATCCATTTTTTTAATATGTTCACAAGAATATTAAAAAGGAATAGATGTGAAATTTGTTAATGAGTATTGCGTGAATTTTAATTAATTCAAGAAAGGGGGGCTGCCTGAAATAATTGAATTCGAAGGTTTTGGAATTCTATAAAATGAGATGGTGCCACGTGGAATTCTTCTTGCATTGATAAAAAAAAAGAAAGAAAAGAAGTTACATATTGGCGCCGGATATGATTGGAAAACTTCAAAACAGTGCAGCCATATGTGTTATTGGACCCATTTGCGCCTCTTTAAGAAAAAATCAGCATTGAAGTCTTAACACTAACCAATTTATTAAGTTAACTATTGCATTTGCATGCTAATCCTTCCTTAAATGCTCCTTAACTATATACTCACCTTCTTGGGATTTGGTAAAGAGCCCAAATGAACAGAAAACCATGACTCATCATTTATGACTGTATCAATGCAAAATAAATGAAATGTGTAATAATTTTGGACACCCTCAATTTTATAACTATTTCTTTACGATATTTTTAGATATATAATTTTTGGGTTGAAATTAAAAACCACAGTAGGCTTTATCTATATAGATGCCACTTCGATTCGGTTCATAATAAGAAATTAATTTCGAATCAAAACTAGATTCTGCGCTCCCTAATTTTTAATTAATGATTTTTTGTACGTTTTTATTGTAATTTTATTTTTCATCAATATAATTAATTATCAAGTTGATTATTTTTTCTTTGGAAATTGTTCTTGCAGTGTCACAAGAAACAAAATAGTACAATATAGAATAAAGAAAAATAATCTTAAAAAAATGAATAGAAAGAATTAAATATGATTGATAAAAACGCTGACCGTTAATATTAGTGATCCAACGGCTACAAGTTCTCATGACCAAAGAGTTAAAATCCCAGAAATTCATATATATATATTGAGTGGCATTTTGCGCGTTTTCTCATTTTCTATTTATTTTCTGGGTTTCTCGAATCGAAAAAAAAAAGCGAAGAACTTTATTTTTATTCGAATCATTCTCGATCCTTTTTCTTCCTCATCATCCTGCCCAAAAAAATTCAGTCTTTTTAGAAGAGAAAGTGCGAGAAAACCCATTTGAATTATGTTTAATTCCAACCTAAATTCTCAACCTTTCATCCCAAAATTCTAAAAGTTGTCTATTTTTAGTAAAAATAATTCCGTCTTCAAGTTGCAGAGATTTAGTAAGTGAAAGGTGAGTTTCTTCAACTTTTGATCTAACTTCTTCTCCATACAAACCATTGTCTTTTCTTTTCTCAGATCTAGTTCGATATATAATCCTTTGTAAATGATTGTTTTTCTTTATTATTTCCGGATTCAAAGCGGAACAATCGTTCTTCGAGTCCACTCTAAATCTCCAAGTTGTTCTCTGTGTTTGACTATCCATCCTGGCGATTTCAAAAGCTTTTAGTGGGTTTCTACTTTCTAATTTTGGATGTCATTGCTTTGATGGTGATAATGACTTTAGTTGCTGTGTCTAATATAAGTAAATAGTTTAGGGAAACGAAGTTGATTGGAGAATTCTGAGTAATATTATTCAGAGTTTTGTAGAGTCACATTTCCTCTTTGTTGAAAAGTCTCTGTTGTTTAATTTTCCGTCACAACCCACCGACGTCTTACGCAACTACACGGTCAAAATTGATTGCTTTTCGAGTGTTAATTAAGTTATGAAGAAGTTTATTTGATTTGTTTATTGGATAAGATTTCTGATTCTTGATGAAAGTTTCGACCTTTTCGTGGCATCTTTTTTTTTATATCCAGATATGGTGTCACATGAAGAGAACACAAGTATTGTGGAATGGTTTCTTGGTCCGCATCCATACACGTATCCTCCTTATGGCATTGAGATGATTCATGAGGAAGACGAATCTCATCATCATCATCAGACCGGTGAGTATTACAGAGAGTATGAAGATCATCGTAGTAGCAGCGATGTAGATAACGATGAGATCATTGCAAGAACACTCCAAGACGATTTTTTGCAGCTTGAAATTGCAGATAATCACGATTATTCAAATCATCAACAACAACATCAACAACAAGAAGGTTATACTAACAACTATAGCAATAATAACGAATATGGTTGGAACGATCAATCCGCCGTGGATTACTCTTCAGGTTATTGAACATGCTCTTCATCGGTTTATGTGTTTCATACGTTGTTTATGTTTTGGGGATTGGATTACAAAACAAAATGTGATTTTGATGTTGTAGAATGGGTAGTAAATGATAATGATCAAGATGGGAGGAGCGATGATTCGGCTAATATCTTTTCATGTTCAAGCCCGAGTGACACGGATGAGTATGTGTACTCGTGGGAATCAGATCAGTGTGATGCTGATGGTGAATTTGGGAGGAGATTGAATCAGATGGTCCCCATTCCGGTAAGTACTCCAGACACTATGTGTAAATTGTTGTCAATATGCTCTATCAATTTGACAAGTCGATCATAAAATATATGCAGTATGTACCGAAGATAAATGGAGAAATACCTCCGGAAGAAGAAGCAGTTTCAGATCATGAAAGACTTCGGAATAGGTATGTAATATTTCTGTTCCTTGTACGTTTTCTGGTTATATTTATATACCATTCTTGATTCCATTATTTTCTCATTGTTTCAGGTTAGAGATGTTTGACTTCGCCGAGGTCAAAGTTCCAGGAGATGGTAATTGCCAGGTAAATTTCGACTTCTTCGTTTTTCATCTCCATAAGCAGATCATTCAGGAAGAATTAGACTTTACTGATCATTTTCGTCTTTTTCTTTTCTTTACAGTTCCGTGCTTTAGCTGACCAACTATACAAAACCTCAGATCGTCATAAACACGTTAGACGACAAATCGTAAAGCAGGTTTGATGATCTTTTTTTGCTACTCATGAGTCGTGAGTCTTTAGAGGCTTTGACAAGTTATATGAGCTCATTTTTTTTGCAACTTTTCAACTCTTGGTTTAGCTCAAATCTCGTCCAAATTCTTATGGAGGATACGTGCCTATGGACTTCTCTGAGTATCTAAAGAAGATGTCTCGGTAAAGATCTTCTCTCTTAAAAACTCCATGCCGCGTTTCTTGAACCGCGTCTTTTGTTAAAAGCCATAGTATTCAACTTTGAAACAGGAGCGGCGAGTGGGGCGATCACGTTACATTACAGGCAGCTGCAGATGCGGTATAGATTCTCAAACTTATGAAAACACATGGTTTTTTTTTATCTTCTTATACTTTTTCCATTCCATAATTGGTGTAAACGATGATTCTGCAGTATCGGGTGAAAATAGTAGTGCTAACATCATTCAAGAATACATGTTATATTGAAATTCTTCCTACCTCTCAAGAATCCAAAGGAGGTAAAGAGTTCTAGTCCACTATACTTTCTGCTTGCTTTCTTCATCTCTTTCTGAATGTTGTTATTACATTGATACGTTACTTTGCTTGTTGTCTGCAGTAATCTTCTTAAGCTTCTGGGCAGAGGTTCATTACAACTCCATCTACTTAAACAGAGGTAGATTGTACAAACTCTTAACACATTTTACAGACTCTGTTTTACTTATTTTGGTTTTCATTTTGATTCATTAAAAGACATATTTTTCTTGATTTTTGTGTGTGTTTAGATACATCTGCAACAGAGCTACAGAGGAGGAAAAAATGGTGGCGTTTTGGAAACTAGATAGAGCATGGAACATCATTGAGTTGTATTAATATTTATTGACGAGAGAGAGAGAGAGAGAGAGATGTTCTTTGAAATAGTTACTTCGTAGAGGGAGAGGATGAACAAAGCTCACAGCTTCAAAGTCTTACAATAATATTATTTTCTTTATTAAAGAAAGAAACTATTCTGCAAAAAAACAGAATTGACAAACTTAAATAAAATACACAACATTTAATCATTACTTTATTAAGTTAGTAGAAATAACAGTCCAATTCAAAGCAGTTCCAAGCTCCAACGATATAACAAAGGAGAGTAGAAACTGAAAGTGTAAATAGGCAAAAGAATGCACCAAACTCAAACATCGTTTTTATCATTATAAAAGCATTCTTAAAACATCACATAACGATTAAACAAAACAAACATTATTAACCTAACTTTAAACATAACAAGTAAAGTAGATGAAGAACATAGATTAACCTAAGAGAGATATACATACACACAGATACAACAAAGACTCTTAAAAGAATTTGTCATAGAGTTATATTAATATTTATTAACTTGAGAAAAAGAGCAGTTCGACATGAGCAAAATCCTAAAATGACTAATTTGATGTTGTAGGCAATGAATTATATAGGGAAAGCTCTGTTGTCCATTGCCGGAGATGGAAAGATTCCATCACCATATCTTTGGTTAAGTTTCCTCTGGCGGCAAACAAATTGACCAAAGAGTAAGGGTGTCAAATTTTGCCATAAGCTCATGAATTAGCTCAGCTCAACTCATTTTTTCATGAGCACTAATACTGTTTTTTTAGGCTTATTTAATGAATGACTTAATGATCAAGCTTAATTTAGTTAGGGAGTTATATGATCGAGTTTTAATAAATACGAGCTAGCTCATGAGCTTGATTTTTGTAGATCTAAAATATATATATATATATATATATATATCTATCGTTTAGAAATATTTTATGTTAAAATTATAGTTTTACATTTTAATTTTATAAGATAAACATGAGTATTCCTTTTATGTTTTATAATTTACAGATGAAAATTATGAAGATAAATTATCTCAAAATTCTCATACAAACTAAATAAAATTTTGGATCATTGCAGTATTTTTTAGTTTAATTTAATTTATTTTATTTTTTAGACATTAGTATTTGGAATTATTTTTTATTGTAAAGTAAATAAATTCGTGAACTACGTGTCGTTTGTGCTCTCCTCGATATTAGACGTTGTGCCGTTTGCCACTTTGAGCTATTCCATAAACTCGAGTGGATCGTCTTCTATTCTACTTTGATTCTCGGCGGAGAATACTCGACGAGACAAAACCAGATCGGGATTGATCCCTGAAAAAGGAAAGAAAACACCTTCATACGCAAGACATGAATTTAGGTTTTGTAATTGGAGTTCTCGGCGTCCTTATTCTTTCCCACGCCGCTTATTCGACAATCCAATGTATGCCCCTCTCGTCCGGATCCAATTCCAATTACGATAGATTCAGATCTAATTTCTTTGCTGTGGTTTTGGGGATAACATCTAGTCTTTTGATGTGGGTTTTTATTATTTGTTTCAGACAGAGGATTGTTGAAGATCACGGAGGAGGAGTTCTCCGGGCCGCCGTTGAATGTGAGTATACGATAAAGGTTCCTCTTTTATTCAAACTTTTTGGAAATTTATCAACAGGATTATACTTTGATACATCTTATGTTTGGATTCTTTAGGTTGTTCTGGAGTTGATCGTCGGACTAGCTCTCTGTATGTGGGCTGCTTTAACTTTCCCTGGGAAGTTTCTCTCAATTCACCCAGACTCCGATGAAAACAGGTTTGTGATCATGAATCTCTTCAACTCCCTGTTGTGCATCAGCGTTAATCAATCTATGAATCATGTTTTCTAGTTAATATTTTGACTAATGATTGAGAATGTTTTAGATTCATGATTCGTGTTCTAGAGATGTTCCGAGATTTCAACATTGATGTCTTAGTTAAACGATGAATTTGTGTTCTCAGTCCATTTTTGAATAAAGTCAATCTCTCATTCAGGCATGCTTATACCTCTCAGGAGCAGAATCTGACCTTGAGCATACCTTACACACACTTCCTTTACTATTTAGATGTTTTAAACAGCCTTAGGTGAAACTGAATTGGTCCTTCTATGTCACGACCTCTCACCTATCTTCTTATACATTCTGGTTCTTGAATTGGATTTGAGTTGGTTTTGTGTTAGATGAGTGAATATATTCTGCTAACTTGTTCTTTCAAAACTTTTACAGGGCGGTGTCTTTACCAGATAACTCGGACTTCATGATATTCAATCACCGTGGCCGACTTTTCCCACCGGAGATCAACATGAAATTTTGATTTTGATTTTTTTTTTTATATCGTACTGCTTAGTCAAACACTCTATCTGTCCAATGTAATGAGAGGTTGTTTCCATTGAAATTCTACTCAACTTAACTACTCTGCTTTCCATCAATTTGTGATTTTTGAAAGAGTCTCTGTTTGGAAAATGAAATTTCAACATAATGACAAAGTGCACGCAGGATAGGTTTTGGCCACTAGTATTCCATCCCTTAAACTCGATTTTTTTTTGACAAACTGTACAATTTTGGTCCAAAGAATAATAAAATATAAAAATATATTGGTTGAGGTTTACTAGTTCCATTAGAGCCAACTTAAAATATGAATTTTTGATAATAACAAAACCAGAACATATATGGTTTTATAGGAACTCATTTTACTGGCGCCCTGTAAAATTAGTTAAAATTAAATGTTAACTTTAGATATCATAACATACTTAATATCAAAAGAACAATTTATTAACTATCAAATTTATTTACCAATATGTTTATTATATTATTAATTTAGTTTAAAACATATAAGATAATAAATAAAAGAAATAAAGATGGATTTTGAATTTATTACGTAAATAGAAAATTTTGTGTTAATATATATATATATATATATATATATATATATATATATTCATAGATGTAACTTCCAATACATTTGTTGCAATAATATGTATTTTTTAGTTTAAATAATTATTTATTATATTTTATTATTTTCAGGTTTGGTTATAGAAAACTCTTTTTTAATGATATATATTTTTATTTCATAATTGTTTTGATAAGAACATTAATGCTGGAGTGGTCAACTTTTTGAATCTTTTTAATAGTTTTGCTAATATGGTTCGACATGAAACATAAAAATTATGTTTTGAGTAAATTATGTGATGACATTCATATGCATACATTTTTTTCTCTATGAACTGTTAATGGAAGAAGATTCAATTTGATTTGAAAAGAAATTAGGACATTTACAAAATCAGCGATGTATACAAACAAAGGCTTACTATTATAACGATTGTTTTTTAGAGTTTTCTGGTTTTCTTTTACTAATCCGTAATGATTTACTTTAAGAAGATTTTATTATTTTCTATTGTATAATTGATTTTTATATATATATTAAATTAGGTAGTGACTCACTTACTTTTAAAACATATACTTGAATTTTATTTATTATAAACTTTTTGTTATTTAATATTATACAGTTTAATTTTTAGATTTTCTGTGCAGAATTGACGCTAATTGACGTTAAAATTCAGATTTTAGTGTCCAAAAAAAGTTTTGTTTCAGCAATAATGAATGATAGAAAAGAATAATACATTTGCCAAAGGAAAAAAGGGTAGACATAATGTTTTTTTTGTTTTTTTAATAAGTTTTATATATTTGTGGAGGGATTAATAATTTTTCTTTTTTAGAAAAAAAAAAAGACATTCGGTATTTACGGTGCCACCATACTGCATAACCAGTAACCAACTTAGATGACCAATGTTAATTCCGAAATTTGCAAATGTTATTCCTATAGACAAATGTGTTCCATCACGATAACTGATAAGTAGCATGGCTCACCTGTCACCTCTAAGTCCATCGTTGACTTTGCGCTTGGACAACCTGTAAGTAAACTTGAGATGATGTCGTAATTTCTATTAATTTTAATTATCTGAAAATCTATATATATATAAAGACAATCATTTTTTAAATATATATATTAAGACAAGATCCACGAGCTACGGGGATTACACAGAAATCATAATCTCTCATGTCTCATCGTACCACACATTAATTACTCCAATAATGTCTCTCGCCTAATTAATCAGTTTATTCAGCTGAGCACGTCCAAAGATATAAATATATTTTCATATCCATTATTATTATATCTATATAGCATTCAGAAACATAACGATAACGAGAGCACAACGTAAAACTAAAGACTGAACATACTCAAAATCTCTTACACCATTCTACTCTACTGAAAATAAAAATCTCTCTAGCTTCTTGGCAGCACTATGGATTGGGAGGTGGAGGCGGAGTCGGATCCGGATTTGATGGCGGGGTTGCTATTTTTAAAAATACTCCCTATGGGAGACTCTGATCTAACGGATTCGCAGAGGGTGTTCCTGTCACTCCTCCTTGAAATACTCTCTCTATACACCTCGGACCTAACGGAGTCAGAGTTTGAATCAAAGTTCATACCACGCATCGCTCAATGGATCTCAATCCTCCCATTTGTGGATTTGGATGAGTCCCAGTCAAAGCCTGTGTTGGAACTACAATCACTCATTGCTAATAATAAGACCTCAGTCCACAAACTCAAGCGGGAGCTCATATCACCCATCCATCAAATATACTCCCTCGTGGTCTCTTCTACAGAGTCCAAGTCCAAGTGGAACGTGAAACCAACGAATCTTATTTGCTTATCCCCTCAAGTGCAATTATATTTCGACAAAGGAAAATTCTCTGTCACTGGAAAAGTTAAGTGGAGCAGCAATAGCAATGAGCAATGTTGGTTTAAAGAGAGGAAACAAGGTATCTACTTCCTCTGCCGAAATTGCAACGGCATGTACCATGATGAATACAAAAAAGCTCCAGTTGAGATCAACCACCATCTTCATCCAAAACATCAACTTCAGCTTGCCACTGCTGGTTTTCTAAACAGAAGCAGGGAATGCTATTGTTGTGATGAAGATCTCTTGTGGGTGTTTTATTATTGCCCCGCTTGCGATTTTGCTATGAATGTCGCTTGCGTGGAGAAGCCACCACCTTTATTAGCTATTGACCATCCCAAGTGGCATGACCATACACTTGCTTTGTTCACCAGACATGCTCCTTTGAACTGCAGCCTCTGTGCCTTGTCTGATTTGAACTCCCCTATCTATATGTGTCCCCCTTGTGGCTTTGTGGTCCATCTAAGATGTATCAGCAACTTACCACGTGTTATAAGGATATCTCGCCATCCTCATCGTATCTCTTTCACCCATTCTTTTGACCAAGGAGATTGGTCTTGCGGTGTTTGTCGTAGAAAAATCGACAATGATTATGGAGGCTATTCTTGCATCAAGGATGGTTGTTCGTATGCTGCTCATTCGAAATGTGCCACGCAGAGCAACGTGTGGGATGGTAAAGAACTTGAGGGAGAGCCGGAAGAAGTTGAAGACGAGGATATTGAACCGTTTGTAAGGATAAACGATGGAATCATACAGCATTTCAGTCATCAACATCATTATCTGAGACTTGAGGAGAACACAGGCGGAGATTATGATGACAACAAGCAGTGTCAAGCATGCATCACGCCAATTTATTTCGGTAACTTGTACTCATGTACTCAATGTGATTTCATACTACACGAAGCATGTGCGAATCTTTCTCGCAAAATTCATCACCCGATACATCCACATCAGCTCATTCTAGTGGGAGAATATGATGGTAGTACGAGCGATAATAATACATGTTCAGCTTGTCCTAGGTATTGCACCGGATTTGTCTATAAGTGCGGCAAAAAAGGATGTCGTTTTAAGGTACACGTGCAGTGCGCCATAATTTCCGAGCCACTAGTCCATGAAAGTCATATGCATCCGTTGTTCCTAACATCCAAACCAGGAGAGCGGAGAACATGTTTGGTTTGCCGAGATTTTCTATATAATGACAGAGAAACATTCAATTGCATTGAGTGTGACTTTGTTCTCTGTTTTGCATGTGCTACTTTACCTCAAAAGGTAAGGTATAAGTATGAGAAGCATATGCTCACTCTTTCTTATGGAGAGGAGACAAGTAGCCTGGCGTACTGGTGCGAAGTTTGCGAGAGAAAAATAAATCAGAAAGAACAGTTTTATAAGTGTGATGAGTATTGTTGTGTTACTCTACACATTAACTGTCTGCTTGGGCGGACGTTGTACATGAGGCCAGGTTCATCGTTTCCCTATTCAAGTAAAAGATTAGATGTTGTGCGCAACAATCATATGTCTCGACCTATTTGCAAACGTTGTCAGAAGCGTTGTGAAGACAGAGTCTATTTCCACCGTTTGGGATTAATATATTGCTCTCTACAGTGTGCTTAAGACTAGCGGTAATTGGTATAGAAGACCAACGCAATGGCTTAATGGTCATTGGTTTTCACATGTTTTACTGGAAAGACAAGGCAGGAAAGAAGCAGAACACTGTTTTTTCTCTCGATTAAACCAATCATTGATCACCATTTTTTTTCTATGTATTCTCATGCCTCCTAAATGTTAACAAACCAGGGTGAAAATGCATCCATTGAGGCTGCAGTGATGGCAATATCAAGTTGCTTACGAGAACCCGTTGGTCCAAATAACTGTGCAGATATTAAGTGAAATATGACCCGAGAAATGTCTGTTATAAACACTGTAAGATTAGATTTGCATCCTGGAGTATTGTTAGAATGAATCTCTGTTTCATTAAAGTTATTGTTGTTCCCAAGTAATTGTAAGGACGAATCTCTTTTCTCACTGTTTTTTAACTGCATTGTCTCAAAATCTGTTGCAAACAGCTGTTGGGGAACAAATATTTCTTTTCTTATTTCTAGTGGAATCAATTTTTCTGTATTTCTTCAGGTTCTGCAGCTTCGAATTGATAGTTGTAAATACAAAGATCACTAATATCAACATATATAAATACATGGAAATGACCAAGGACATATCAAGATGTAAAGCACGACCTAGAGCAAAATGATCAAAGACAGTATAAATATACGTCTACAAAGGAGCATGTGTGGGTCAATCTAGCCTTGTTACAACTTTATTATCCATAACCATTGCAACATACGAGGAACCCACTCTCCCTCTCTCTTCCTATGTTTAAAGAGAATCAGACAGTTGATCTGTATTCAAAACTTGTTCCTGGGTCTTCAGTAGAAGGGAAAGCCTCCATTCCAGTAACCATGGCTGCAGGAGGGCCACGACGGCACCTCTGCTGCATCTCTTCGACAGTTTCAGGTGGTCCAGAGAAGAGTGCTTCCACTGAACCGTCCCTGCGGTTCCTGACCCATCCCTTAAGCCCTAGCTGCTCTGCATTCTCAACAATCCAGTTCCTGTAACACACTCCCTGTACTCTTCCCTTTATCACCATCCTCACCTGCACCAACAGTTCACATCTTACGTCCATATCACCGGAGAAGCAATATAATCCGATGTTTAAAGCTAGATATCTCTCTAATCAACAAGGTCATCGCAATGGTGATTCAAAAGACCATAACAGCTGTTAAACCGGAATAAAGAAGAACAGAGAAGATGCCAATAGACTGATACTAGAAATTAGCATGTCATCTCTTATCTTTTGATCCTCAAATTTGACATTTGACAGACGAAGAGTCTACAATCTGAACAAGCCTGCATAGTTTCATTTACAAATAAAGCATAAAACTCAGCTCCTTGTTATGATAATCAAATAATAAACAACCCAATTTTGGGCGTTGAAGAAACCAATCACAAGGAATGATCTCCATTTGATAAATCTCAAACCATTAAGAGGAAACCACTAATTTTCATTCGGAATCAGACGGACTCATATCCTAACCACTATATACCCAAAAAAAATCTAAACTTTAGTAACAATTTCAACGAAAAGAAGTCACCGTTTTGGAAGAATCGGATTGCTGGGGAGCCTCAGAAGCAGCCTGGGTTGACATGGAGTACAGAGGAGGAGATGAGCAAAGCCAGAGAAGAGGACTAGGACGGTGATGAGAGACACAGAAGCAACGACGATGAACGGAGAGGCTACGATGATTATGGGTTCTCAACAGTGAAGCAGAGATTTGTGGAAGCAACCCAAAACTCAGGAATCTGATTCGATTCCCGACATTCGAGGCCATTGAGAGCATTTGGATTTCTCTCCGTTTGGGGAGAACAAGCTGTCAGTTATTTCCTTAACGATTTCGGTTATGTCTAATTATCCGGTTCGATTGCATATGGTTCGGTCTGATCATGGTACACCAAACGTTTTCAAACTTTTAAGAAATTCATCCCGAAACTGCCAACAAAAGTTCATATATCTTTAAATATGTATCAATTTTGAAGAAATAACGCACAGAATCAAAACTATTTGTAAGCAAAAGACTTCACCGTCTCAAGCTGCAATGATTTTAATTAAGAGTCTTTCTCACTTATGGACATGTGATAATGTCCAAGTAAGGGTATAAATGATGAATCTGACATCAACTTTATGTAGTTGTGTTATATATAAAAAAGAAGAGATTTTTCGTTGCCTTTTTGGTATTGTACTGTATCGGTGTATTGGTCGAGATTGTTCAAAGCAATAACTTTAGGGATCATTTGTCAAACTTTGAAGAAGATTGTGGAGTGTTTAAGAAATATCCAAAATCTTCTTTTCATCCTCGCTTTATTTATATATATTGGCCCACAGGAACGAATCTCATTTCAAACCCATTTTGAATCTCTCGTTTTTATATAAATAAATACAGTAATTAAATTAAAATTCAATGAAAAATAAAGAAGAAGAAAAAGTATGTAATTGCAGACCCGACTATTCAACATGTAGAAGAGTAAAACTTAATGTATAGAAAAGTGGAACTGGAAAATCTTATTGATCATATTAAATCAAAGTGTTTGACAAGTTACAAAAACTAAATTTTCTTTTACATTTCTTGGACTATAGTGGCTTCCCTCGTCTAACAGAGAGGACTCCACTGTTGAGCCCTACGGAAAATAAAGACTCCAGAAATGTGTTTTATTCCAAACGACTTTTATTTAGTGTGGTTTTTTGTTTTGTTTTGTTTTGCCAACTAAGAGAGATTATAAATGGATAAGATATATAGTCGAAACCAATCATCAATTAGTCCCATTTAATACATACAAACATAAATAAACTGATTAGTTAATACATGGGTACATCTAAAACCAACACAAGGTGGTAACATGGTTGCACGTGTGGCTGCGCGACCAAGTAATTTTGAAAAAGTCAGATTGTCTATTATTGATACGTAAGTTGTTATATGTTTCTTTTCAAGATTGTTGACATGGTAATATCAGTTTGGGTTTGAGTTTCCCTTATATCTCTTGTTCACGTCGATATAACTCTAGTTCTTTCAGTGACTTACTATATATAGTTTAATTATACATGTTACATGTATTAGTACCAATTCCAGTTATAATATGGACATTCACACTACAAAATTATACATATTTGTGGTGTTTTATGGGGTGTTTGACTGTTTGTACATAAAACAAAATGGAACACAATAATGTAGCGATCATGGAACACACATCTACACTGTAATAAGAGACCTTTCTATTTTCGCAATTATATATATTCCAGCTATACAAGTGGACCCTACCGATGGGGAGGCTCGTGCCGTGTAATCCAATCGATATAAAAATTGCCAAGTGGGCCTGACGTGGATTGGTCCCACTAATTATAACATGTCAACTTTAAACCCCACACCATTAATCATACTTAATCTTATCATCATGGCTCATGAAATGTGAAATGTGATCATCATAATAAAACCTTTCATAAGCCATACCCACATGCATATATAATCAGTGTACAAGTCTTTGAACGGCATCTACCTTAATTGCCATGTTGATGTTAAGAATGTCTATTTTTACAAATTAAAATGTTTATTTTTACAAATTATTACTGAAATCTATAACTAGAGTTCAAATCTAACACTTTTTAATATTAAAATTAATAAATTAAATTAAAAAATGTTTGTTAAAAATTAAGAAGATATTAGTAAACAACTAGTATGCAGTGGTAATTGTATGTCACATTCAAAGCTGAGTCAGGAACACGTGGCATTTTATTCATGGTTTCAATGATAATTTTATATGTCGTTATTATATCTATAAGTGCTGGGTTAGGTTTTCGCATCAGCAAATGATTTGGAGGAAGTTTAATATACAATTTAAGTTCATATGTTATCTTTTGGTGGAGCTCACATACAACCTTATTAGATAGAAATATTCGAGTTTCATTTTCTATTCTTTTCTCAACTAAAGATTTTCGAATAATCATGCAAGAATTGATTAGTACATTCAATCTTAGGTATATTATATAATAAAGGATTAGATGATGCATCTCTGTATTATATGATATCCTGATTTTTTTTTTGTTTGTTAATAGAAACAAATCAGGTTACGCAGCTAATTATATTCTTTATGATTTATTCTTTTTTATTTTATTTAGTAAACAAAACTATTTATATTCGAATATTCTCATATGCATAACTTCTGATTTAATTTATTTGTCTTTTTGCGATATGTTGCGTATGACATCGACAAGGAAACAACATTTTTTAATTGTTTAAGAAGTCTGAAAAGGTTCAAAAATGAAAAAGTCTGAAAATCAATTTCTTAGTTTAATGAGAATCGCTTATGAAAAAAAAACAAAAATTAAAGTTAAAGAATTTAATTAATAATGTAAAGGATGCAAAAAAAAAAAAAAATGTCTGCTGACGTTCGAAACAGCATGAAACCTTCTCATCTTAAAAAGCATTATCGCCATTTTGGCGTTTATTAAATGAATAATAAGTTTTTTAGAAACACACACGTAAACGTGATCATACGTCGGTTGATCCAAATAACTACTCACTTACATAATCTTTATATACACTCTCTTTTTTTTTACCAAATCTTAAAATATAATTTCTATTATGTGACTTTTGTCATACGTATATTTTTTTTATTGTAGGGTTTAATCAAGTTGTGTATTTAATAAAATCATATCTGAAAGTAAAGTAAAATTACATCTAATCGTTTTGTTCTGTAGTTCAAACTTTAATTTAACCGTTACATATTTAAAAGCTGTAGAATTCATATGAATGTTGGAATTTTGCAAATTCAAAAGTCGGTATGTGATCAAGAATACCCCTAAATTTAAATAATCAGTAGAAGACATGGTTAAGATTAGCTTAATCTGCCCCCACTAATTTTGGAATGAGTGTGAAAGGAACCAACAAGTTTATTCACGAAGGGACCGAGCGATAACATTTAATTGGTTCGTACTTCATTATAATCATCTTATCATTTTCTAGTCATACAATGCTGGAAGATTCTAGATTATCTCGAACGAGTGTTTTTTTAGCAATTGACAAATATATAACGCATATATTATAGGAAAACAATGAAATTATATATATAAATTGATATTCTATATCTTCCAGATAGTGTTGAATGCTTTACATCAAATCTAGCTAAACTTGATAATCTAATTTTTGAGTTTTTATTTTATTTTACGAATTGCTGGTGAAAGTATTTTTGTTAGATCTTATTCTGAATGGACGATAGGCTATTATTATTAATAAGATAATTAAAAAAAAACAAATTGTGATGATGTATTAATGTCCTTGTTGATGCTGCTAAATATATGTTTATATCATTTCAAACATGTATTATCTTGATTGAAAATATGTATTTTTAATATTTATGGAATTTTCCTCCTATATAAAATTATATATATATATTTTTATAAATCCGAATCATGTAAAATTACATGATTTTACAATTTCGACTAGTTCATGACTATTGGATCAATACCTTTTTTTTTGTTGCTATATCATCAGCATTCATCATATATATATATTAACATTAGCATTCATCGTATTCGTTAGATCATATAACCTATTGCAAGTGACAATGTTATGCAATGGATAGATAGTATCCGCAGTACATACAACATACAAGACTATGATGGCTGGTTCATTAATTTCTTTAGGTCGAAGGATGGTTCGATTCATAGCACTTAAAAACCTAAAAAATATTGCATCAACGATCCAAATATTCATATTTTCTAAATATCAAATTTATTTATTTATGTATAAAACACTTTTTTTTCTCACCCATTGACGATTATACGATAAGCTATAGATTATATGAACATAAGAAATTCTTGTATAATATACTCACCGTCAGGAACATCACGCAGATATGTAAGTCACACCTACCTAGCAACACGTATATATTTGCTTTCCAGTAAAAATGTACACAAGACTGGTTAGATAAATTATTTTTAGAACACTCAAATGACCATAATATATAATTTAGTTATCACATCACTCTCTGTACATAAATGTATCTATTGGAGAATGCTAATAGTTATTTGTCCCTTGGCAATTCTGGCCACTGACAAGTTTTGATGATCATATCTGATGAAGACAGTTTTAACTCTTAGCACAATTTTCCTGAGACAATAAGACTATATTAATACGTCTAGCAATTTGATCTATAGATTATGGTTAATGTTATTAACTAAATTCATCCACATAACTTCTTTCATACCTAACATCCATAAATAACGTCTCCATCGAGTCTTCTTTTTGGCCTTATTAAACCAATGAGTCAAATATTGTTCGCAACTAATATACAATCATATAGTCAATATATATTTATAAATATAAGTTTTTTCTTTCTCATTATGTTTCTTTGAATGCAAGTTGTATATGTTTTATTATGTGTTAACCATTATAGTGTTACCCTTTATTGTAAACGAAGAGCTATTATGACCCTGAAAAGTGGGAGCTTCTGGAAACAATATGAAGATGATTTCATACAAAAGTAATTAAATGTTCAGCTTTTTCTTAAACAGGTCTTTTAAAAACATGAAAGATTAACCAACTATTCGTTTTAAGGAATTATAAAACTCAAATGCTGCCCAACGAATGTCTTTCTAATTATCTCATTTGAGATGTGAATTTTTGTAACTATTCGCTTACGTAAACCACACGAGAGAAGCACAAAAACGATACAATCGAGCGGTTTAAAAAGTTGGCACAACAAAATAAATACACGCCATAGGGAACAAACAACCTTTAGTGCATAAGTATCTCTTAAGACTTTATACACAAATTTTACGGCCTTCGTTTCCCGAACATTCAAACGGCTTAAAATCTAATCAACGGAAATAAAATATGGAGTAGTATTTACGGTAATGTCATTTTTGTCTAATATAGTATAAACGTTGCGTTATCAATCTACCTATTCGAAATAAAGACCAGTATGTAATGAATTATTCTTCTCCAGTTGTGATGTTTGGTTTGAATTACGACATTTAATGTGTTGTCGGTTGTGTTATTGATATTAGATATATATGACTTTCATCCTTACAAAAGATAAAAAATTTGAAACAAATTAAATACGAGTTGGTAATATCATTGTATCAATATATACATACACGATTTACAAAGAGTCCTAAAAGCTTAGGAGTAGTTGTAATGATCTTTTGTAATAGACCTTCATTTCCATTTCCTCTTTATTTATGTTGAATATGGTAATGGGAAAGATGCTTTTCTTGAAGAAGAAGTTTAATATAGCAAATAGTTTTTTTTTTTTCTTCTTTTCATTATGATCACTTGAATATGACATAGCACAAAAAAAGTTTATAAACCGGAGAAGGATCCAATCTTACAATAAAAGAAAAGTATATCGATATAGTCTACAGAGTAAACCAACAAACATATAAAATCCAACCCACGCCTCTCAAAAACCGGTTATAACCGGCCAATCTCGCCGGTTATATTATCGGACTCGGAAGTATCCGTGTTTTCTTTAGAATTACAATTTTGTTCATATTATCTACCTTTCTCTCCCTATATGTCTTAGTTATTTACAATTTCCTCCCCTCTCATTTCACTCACATAACAGAACACCCATTTGGATTCTCATCACTAAACATCTCAGGCGCACGCAAATGAGCATAAGGATCTGCATACCCTTGGTGGTTCATATACGGTGGTGGTGGTGGTGGTGGTTCTTGTCCATACCCTTGGCCGTATCCTTGATTCGTATACGATTCGTGTACGTATCCTTGGTTCACATACGGTTCTTGTACATACGATTGAGATGATTGACCTTGCATCATGTAATGTTGACCATACACTTGTCCTGGTGGGTAGTAATACATCGGCTGAGGTGGATAACCATAACCGCTGTACTCCGATTTCTTCACGTCCATCGTAGCACCACCGTCTCCTCCTCCGGCTGGGGCAACTTCTTTCTTCTTTTCATCACCACCGACCTTCTTTTCTCCGACATCTTTATTCTCTTTCTTTTCAGCAGCACCTTTGTCCTTCTTCTCCCCACCAGCTGGAGCCGCAGCCGCAGCCACGATGGCTCCCTCCTCTTTTTTCGCTGGAACAACTTCGACGGTGCGTTTAAGCTTGTCGTTGAGATAAGGAGTGAGTTGTTTCACGTCAATGATCCCCTTCACTATCACCAAGTCCTTAGCGCTATCAATGGCAACTGAATTAACCCCTGTAAATTAACATTCAAACATTAATAAACTAATTTGTAAATTAATAGAATAATTAAGCCCATAGATTAGGCTAACCACTTCTTAGCTAACCATTTTATATTAAAATAATAAGCAGAGAAGCTACCTATAGGTAGTTCAACCTAATTTAAGAATATTTAATGTTATGTTGCTTCCGTTATCTTCCATCACCAACCATATCAATCTTTTTTTAAAAAAAACATTAGAATATTTAATACAAAGAACGCTTCAAAAATGGATTTATTTAGGATCATAAACTAACCCTTAATTTTGCTGACGATTCTTTTAATTTTGTGTTCGCAACCTTCGCAATGTAATTTTGTCTTCAGAACCACCGTACTCTGCATCACATTTAAAGTAAAACTACATGAGAAACAATGATCAAGTATTTGTGTAATAATTAAAATAAAATTGGCGGAATAATAATAATAATAAAAGAAGAGAAATTTCATCCAATGGATTTGGATTAGAACGAGTGTAAAGTTAGGAAGTGCACACACGTTACAGACCACAAGCAAATGGACTGACTTTTAAATACTACTATATGTGACAACAGAGTTTTTTTCTTTTTTGTTTTAAAAAAAAATTAATAATGGAAGACAGAGATAGAAATATTACCTCTTTTGGTGGAGGAGGCGAAGCTTTCTTCTCTCCTTCGTCTTTCTTCTTCTCATCTTTTTTCTCGCCGGATTTTTCATCGGCAGGTTTCTTATCCGCCGGCTTCTTTTCTCCGCCTGAAGGAGGAGCCTCTTTCTTCGGCGCCACTGTGGAGACGATTTCGACCTTTCTCTTAATTCTGTCGGCTATTTTATCTCGAACTGCCGCTGGATCTACGTTTCCGATCACAGTCAACTTGTCGGCCATATAATCAATCTTCACATCTTCCACGCCTGAATTACATAATAAGAAATTCGCGTTAGGGTTTTTAACTAGAGGCGATTCGTCGAGAATCATAAACTCAAATCCCTTGGAGAAATTTCAAATCCCAAACGAATTGAAATTCGAATTCAGAGAGAGATCAATTGATGATTATACCTTTGTGATGTTTCAAGAGTCGTTTGATTTTCTTCCCACAACCTTCGCAATGCATATCAAGCTTCATAACGACGACGGTGCTACCACCGTTGACCGGCTTCTTCTCTCCTTCAGGTTTGGTCACCGTTTCATCCTTTTTCTGCACAGTTTCTTCCTTTTTCTGTAAAATTCAGAAATCAAAGAGAAAATTAAAACCAAACGTTAATCAAAAGAAACATCGAGAGATCGAGAGAGGAAGAAGAAGAGTAACTGACTGACCTCACCCATCGTAGTAGGTAGAATCAGGTTTTTGATTTTCACTTTTCTGGAAGAATTTCGAATATACTCGAGAGAATATTTTGTTTTGAAAGAAGAAAGAGGAGGAGGAATATATAGACCGATATGTATGATTAATGATGATGATGTACATATGTCGATGATGGTGATGATACAAACTTTATCATGATGATGTGAATATATATATATATATATTAATCACATACACAACACGAGGTCAGGATTAGTAGGCGAGTTTGTTAGTTTTCATGCCGTCGAGTTGGACTCATCATTAGATGGGCCCTTTTCGACCACGATTTTTTAATAAAATGACGGCGTTTAAAATTAAACTTACCTGAATTTATGTAAAAATGACGGAGCTATCCTCGGCCCATTGAGTTATCCTCGGCCCACTGAGCTTGACTTGACTTAAGTGGTCAGAGTCAAACTTATTTTGCCTTGACTGTACCACGTTTTTGTAGGTTTGAACTTCACTAATCTCTATAGTCTATACGACCTGACTACGCCCCACTTCTCATTAGTTCTTGTATGTTTTCTATAAACTTCAAACTTAGTCTACTATTATTAGTTTTTCTATATGAAATAGAAATCGTAAGCGACTTAAATTCCATAGCAAAGTTAATCATAAAAGATTACATATATTATTTCCTTTTACGATAAACCATACCCAGAAAAAAAAAAACAAAAAACCTACGGCATCGTAAAATGTTATCACCAATGAAATCGGTTGTTAATTCTGCATTGGTAATCTTTAAAGCGGTTCAGTTCCGTCCTCACGGTTCTCCTTGGTGACGTTTTGACCGGTTTGAATAACCGGTTGGTAATCTGGTCCAATATATTTCGGCTATTCAGTGGATGCAAGGAAGGGTCTTTGTGGTGTTTAGGCAGGACCCTGAGAAAAGGATTGGTTCTTACACTGAAGACATTGGTGATCTCTGCATCTTCCTAAGCAGGAACGAGGCCTTTTTGCGTCTCTGCAAAAGAGATCTAAAGATCGTGTGAGAAGGAAGCTTAAGGTTCACGAAAGGCACATCACGTGGTGATTTTCTTCTTCCTATATAACCTTTTTCTATCAAATAAAGGAAAGAAATATCACATGCGATCTAAAGGCATATGACTGAGAAAAATTGTGGTTACAGAATACTTACTTCAATAATGGCTTCTCCAGCACCAACAAGCATACATATTGACACAAAATGAACTACTACTGGTCCTGGTTTAATAAACGACGAAACAACTGGTAAAAACATCACAAGCAAGGATCAGAAGAGACGCAAAACTCATCAGGAAGGTGAGTAATGAGCAATAAAGAAAAGGATGGAAGGAGAACTGCATATGCATCCAGTGTCTTTAGATATATATTATAATAAAATAAAAAAACAAACCCACACAGACAGAAACTCCGCAATGATAAGACAGTCGGGAAAAAGGGATATGCATATTACAACACCTAAGTCACCCTTTAGTTTCTTATATTTGATGGACTGTGTACTTAATATTTTCGTTTTCTCGTTATTAAAATACACATTTTCCCTAGCTACTTATATGTGGTGTAATTTTTTTGGATCAATAAAAAACTTAAACATAAAGAATAAGCCTTACAAATATAAGTTTATTTCCTGAAAAAACATTTGCAAAACTCAAAATTATTAAATCCCATTAAAAAAGGAAAATAAGAAACTGAATTTTTGTATCAATTCAACACTCAAACTAGTAATTACACATCGGAATTTTTCCTCTTATTAGAAGAGCATAACCAATGTGAGTATTGTCTTATTGGTATCATTATCATATATACATGAAATTTCTTTACTTGCATTCAAGTACACACAACACATTTTATCCATGGTCTTCGAATATTAATGTTTATACATATCTGTTTCGTGCTTGTTGGTAGATAGATAACTTAAATATTTTGCATCGCAAAACAACAAAGAGATGAAGAAGATAATTTCAGGATTTAATTTTATTAACAAAAGACCTAATAATATAAAATTTAATAAATAAAAAAAGAAATTAAAAGGAATATTAATATGACTAAAACATGACACTCTTTATTGCTTTAACCTATGAGTCAGTTTGGTCCCTCATTGTGGACATATCTTCCTCTTTTTCTCATCATATAATCGCACAAACAGACCAAAATTTATCACCTCTGAATCAAAAACCGACAAAAATCATCACTCTTTTCAGATCGACTTATCCTTCATCCCGAAATTTTCCGCGGCGAAGATTCTTGTTTCAACTAAGAATCTGGAGGAGCTTTTCTCCGATCGTAATCCGCCATTACTGAACCCGTTAATGCCCAAGAACCCAAGTCGATTTAAGGTCAGTCATCATCTGGGTTTTCCTCAAAATCAAAATCTGCGGCTCAAATTTTAACGAATTTCTCGGGTTTTTGTTTTTTGTTTTTGTTGCAATAGCGGTTTGTGCGGTAGTTTGTTAGGTGAAGAAGAATGACAACAACTGGGTCTAATTCTAATCACAACCACCATGACGATGGTTCCGTAAAGAACAACAACAACAACCCTAGTACCAGGTCTTGGGGGACGGCGGTTTCAGGTCAATCGGTGTCTACTAGCGGAAGCATGGGCTCGCCGTCGAGCCGGAGCGAGCAGACTACCACTGTCGCTACATCTGCTAGCGACAGTGCCTTTATACAACTGAACAATTTGGACATTCAGGGGGACGATGCTGGTTCTCAAGGAGCTTCTGGGTAAGTAAAATGCTCTTCTAGTTTCACCTCAATTCTGGGATTTGGTCAATGTCTAGCGATTTAGGGTTTCATTTCGTTGCAATGGCTGCTTTTATGAGCTTAGCCTTGTGAATGTTTGTTGCATAATGAATTTATGAAACTTAACCAATTAGATGTAAGCATGGTGTGTGGATCATTCTTGTACAAGCTTGAATTTTGACTTTCCTGATATGTAACTTTTCAGACACTTTCAATTGCTTGAAGTTTGTCCGATAATGTACAAAGAATCTGCCTCTTTGAATACTTGTCTTTCCCATTATCCTTGCCGGGACATACGCTACTGTCTTTGTGCTTTAATTTTCCGTGGAAGTTATTAAAATATCTTTTGTGTAGTTTAACTGATCATTAATCTATTAGCAGTGGTAAGAAGAAGAAGAGGGGACAGCGTGCGGCTGGTCCAGATAAAAGTGGAAGAGGGCTACGTCAATTTAGCATGAAAGGTCTCTCTCTCCGCCTCTTTTCTTCTTTCATCTAAGTTTTTTCATAAAGTTTATAGCTATGAATTGTGGATGATGCCTTCTAGTTTTGGTTATACATTTAACTGATCTTGTGTTCTTCCGGCTTCCTCTCAGTTTGTGAAAAGGTGGAAAGCAAAGGAAGGACAACTTACAACGAAGTACGGTAGTTTTCCTCGAAACGGAAATCTTCACAATATGTCTGCCTTACAAGAAGATCCCTTCGCTTGTGTTTACGTTATCTCATGGAACTTATTTCAAGATCACATAGTGGAATATCAAATGGTCTCATGATAACTATTGCAACCATGTAGCTCTGTAATACGGTATCTGACAGGTGAAAGTACTTTCAGGTTGCGGATGAGCTTGTTGCTGAATTTGCACTCCCAAATAACGATGGAACATCCCCGGATCAGGTATGCGATTCTTCGATAGTTTATAGCTTGATCATGTGCGATACAATAATGGTTGTAAATATATTGATATATGCGGTTCTTTCTTTAAACTATGCTATAATTACATCATCTAAATTCCTTTTAAACAGCAACAGTATGATGAGAAGAACATAAGAAGAAGAGTATATGATGCTTTAAACGTCCTCATGGCTATGGATATAATATCCAAGGATAAAAAAGAGATTCAGTGGAGAGGTCTTCCTCGGACGAGCTTGAGCGACATTGAAGAATTAAAGGTTTTCGACCCAATTTGCTGTGTTTGCTTGCCCATGTTCCAAAGCTCGTTTAGAAATTGTTCCTGAAGGTGAGTTTGATTTTTGCAGGCTGAACGACTCTCACTTAGGAACAGAATTGAAAAGAAAACTGCATATTCCCAAGAACTGGAAGAACAAGTAATGGACACCACTGCTTGATCTTCCGTTTCCTCTTACCATAAAAGACTCTTACATGGTTCCTCTTTCTTCTTCTGTGTGTGAAAAGTATGTAGGCCTTCAGAATCTGATAAGGAGAAACGAACACTTATATAGCTCTGGAAATGCTCCTAGTGGCGGTGTTGCTCTTCCATTTATCCTCGTCCAAGTAAACTTCACCAAAGCTTATTTACCGATCCACAAGCAAACCAATATCATCGTTCTTGGTTCGGTCATTGTCTGATTGTTGTTGTTATTCTGCACCAGACTCGTCCTCATGCGACCGTAGAAGTGGAAATTTCAGAAGATATGCAGCTCGTGCATTTCGATTTCAACAGGTAAAAGAACTAAAACACGATATTTGATCTTCTCTTTTCAGCCAGATGTCCTCCATTAAACTCGATTTACGTGACACATCTCTTCTCGCTACTTGCAGCACTCCATTCGAGCTCCACGACGACAATTTTGTCCTCAAGACGATGAAATTTTGCGACCAGCCACCATTGAACAACGGTCACATTAACAGCCAGAAAACTTCTCAGAATTTCGTGCCGGAAAACAATAACGGAGGCCCTAGCACCGATCCAACGCCGCCTCAGCCAGCGGATATGTACCAGTCTCATCATCAACTACCACAACATCAGCTGCATTCTCAGCCGCAAATCATTCCTACGCCTGTGACTAACAACGATGTTGCTTCCGCCGCCGATAATGCTCCGGTGACATCACCGCCTCTCTCGGGGATCATAAAGTCAAGTGTGAAGTCGGAGAACTGAAACACAGCGGAGCTCAAAAGGAATTACCTGTTTTAGTCAAAGTCATTGTATAATTTCTGTAAAACTGTAAAGTAGTCTTAAAAAGAAAAAAACAACCTTTTTTTTTGACGAAGAGCTTAGCGGTAAATTTGTACTGATGGTTCACCGGTTTTGGTTATACCAAATCTAGGATTCCTTCTCGGTCTGGTGATTTTAAGAATCTTTGCCAAGGAATTTACTTTCTAAACCAGTGGGATATTGCGAAATTGGATTAATCGATGCATGGTTTTGTTTCAACCGGTGATTTTGAATTTTCTTAACCATAGGAATTGAATTAATCGATATCAGATATCGTTTGGAATAAATCGATAAAACCGAAGCCCGGTTCATATATGACTCATATCAATCAAGGTAACAATCTCCGGTTCCAAAGCCCGGTTAAATTGTTATGTGATGATCAGAGATATAAATGTTAATCAATATTCTCTTGACAGACGTAAATGCTGGCAACTCCGGAGGCCATGGCGAGTTTCTCTTTCTCCTTGGCTTCCTTTCACAATCGGAGTCCAATGTTGTACCATCATCGTCATCAGCAATCGAAACTTCTTTTTGTTTCCCACTTGAAGAAGAAGAATCATTTCGTCTGTTTCGCTTGTTCCATCAAACAAACCAGGTTCCAAATTCTGAGACAGCACTCGTAGTTTGGCCATCAATTCCAGTTACTGTTTTGGTTCGTGTTGTATAATAGGTCTCCTTGAATCCGATTGGTTTTGCAGAGTTCGTAAGAGAGTAAAGAGCAACGAGGAGCTTCGGAGGGAGATTATGGAGTTCGTTGCTTTGGCTGGGCTTCCTCAAGGTCACGTGCCGTCCATGAAGGAACTCTGTGCACATGAAAGGTTCGAAATTTCCAGATTCTGTTAAATTCTAGCTGATTTCCAAGGGATTGCTTCTGGGAAACTCTGACTTAATTTAGTTTTGGTTGTGCCAACAATATATTTGTAGAGTTGATCTTGCCAACATTGTGAGACGAAGAGGATATAAGTTCATCAGGGAACTTCTTGCAAACTCTGATACGAAAGACTGTAATGAGCTTACAAGTGAAAGTGGCATTTTTTTGGAAGATTCGTTAACAGGTCCAACGCATAATAAGTTAAGAGCAAAAATTTTCTTATTATGTAAGATAAGTATCCTCTTTTCTGATATATTTATCTGGTGTAGAAGGTCAGGACGACGAAGCACTTGACGGAAATTTGTCTACCGAACGACCTTCAACCACTGAAATATACTCTACTGCATCAGATGCTAGTATCACTCTTGATCAGACAACAAATAATTTTTCAGAGGAAGTTGATATCGCAAATATAAGTTCCGAGGCTGAAGAATATGGAAGTATGAGTATAGATGAATCTTCATTGGGTGCAGTTTCGAGCATGGAAAATTCCATTTCGGACTTGGGTGACAATAACTATTCAGCAGGAATCACAGAAAGTAATTTAAGGATTGAGAGCGTGGAGCTCAGTAATGTAGCTGACATTGAATCTTTATCTTCCGAAGTTTCAATATCTGTAAACCATTCTCTGGTTCTAGATGATACTTCAAGCTGTTCAGACAGAGAAGTTAGTAATGTTTCCATGACAGAGGGTACGGATGTCAATGATGTGGACGTGGATTTCTCTCTTACATATGATCATTACACCAGTCAAGATCTCAATTATACCAAACATGTTGACATTGCTACTGAATCATTGTCCGGTTTCATCTCAGAGAACACCATGGCAACTGCAGAGAATTTTCTGAGTCAGCAGATTGATGATATGGCTGAAAATCGTTCTGGTAGTGCTGACGATTGTTTAGTTGAGTCTAATAATAAGGATTGGATGTTAGGACTTTCTTCTTCAACTTCAAGCATAGAAGAAAAAACATCCATATTTATTCAGAACGGATACTTGGATACAGTTGATGGTATGTTAGATCTCTTGAAGCCTATACTTTATAATTTTTTTTTCTCAATTGCGTATATATATATATATATATATATATCTTCAATTATCCGTGCATCCCGTGGTGAAAATGTTAATTGATAGTTGGAACCAGTTTCAGATGATGTAAATGACACACCTAATGAAAGCTGTCCTGAAGAAACTAAAGTGAGTGCAGAAACAACTAAAGGTGGTGAGTACAGTCATGGCGGTCAGAGAAATGTGAGTATGGCGCCAAATGGAAGTGCCGTTGCATATGAGGAGGTTACCTATGCTACAGAAGTTAATAGCTCAAAAAGGTGGGTCTATATACGAAGATCTAGTCTGTTTCTTTTGGCCATTATTTGCATTTTATAAATGATCCTGGATGTTTCATTCACAGGAATAGTGATCAGAGATATGGGAATGCTGAACTGGACAAGGATTCACATGATGAGGTGTTAACAGATCAATAACTCAAACTCTCTCTCAAGTTGGTCTTATGTTATTGGATAAACCTAGTTTCGTATCCATGCTCATATAACCTTGTTCTGAAATGATACAGACCATGAAACGGGAACATCAGGTTGAAATTACTCGGCTGAGGTTCATGCTGGTACATTGATTGCTTTCTTTCAATATGTGGACCACATAAAGTGAATATTGGAAACTAACTTTGTTAGTAATGTATTGCATGATTAGCGTCAAAAAGAGCTGGAGCTGTCAAGATTAAAAGAGCAGATTGAAAAGGAAAAGGTAAGCTACTACTCGACCTTCGACCTTTAACTAGCGAAAAGGAACATGAATTGTGAGATTTCATACATCTGTAATAAGCGATTGCTCGAAATCTTATCCATCTGCATTTATGGACCTTTAGAATCCTTCATAAATTTGAGATGTAGCTGAATTCTGAATATGTTACATCTTGTGCCTATATATAGGGAATTTATATTTTTATGCTTGGATGATACTCTCCTTGATGTTTCTATAGTCTCTTAATCTTGCAAAAGCTGAACTTGTTTCTGTTCCTAACTATCCAATTTCCTGGGTTCAGCTGTCTCTTTCGGTTCTTCAAAGACAGGCTGAAACAGAGATCCAAAAGGCCCAAATGCTTGTCTCAAAAAAGGATGTTGAATTGCAAGAAGCTGAGGGAAGTCTCTCAGGATTGCAAGAGGTAGCTTAATTGTATTTCGTACCTGTTTCATAGTTATCGTATTGTCATGGTCCAGTTTAGACGATCAATACATTCCCAGAGCCTTATAAGCAACAGTTAGGCAGATTAAAGATTACACTTTATCACTTAATTCTAAAACGAGTTTATGTATGATTAATACTACGTTAAACTAGTAAAGGTATGAGTGTCATGAATTTGGTGGGTGTACTTGACATAATTTTCCTTTTCTGGTTTTATTTACCTATTCTTTATTATTGTCTAGCCAAGACAATTAAAGTGATTTTTTTTTCTTCAGGTTGAGATTGAATATTGTGGCGATGGTAATGTTGTGGAGGTGACTGGCAGCTTCAATGGCTGGGAACACCGAGTGGGACTGGAACTTGAAGCATCCAAGTCAACCGGGTCAGTATTGGTCCCTGACTCTTTCTAACGTTTTACCTTTTAACGTGTAATCATTATCTCTAGACTAGAAGCAACATTTAGATTCCTTTCGTCGAACATTAGTCTTCTGATGGTGAACGCTGTGAAGGACCTAACATTCGGGTAATGTTGCGTACACATATTGTATGCTTCAATGGTGTTTTACAGGAAACAGAAATGCTGGTCAACATTACTGTGGTTGTATCCCGGTACATATGAGATAAAGTTTATCGTGGACGGTCAATGGACAACGGATCCTCAAAGAGATTCGGTTACAAGAGGACACATTACAAACAACATTCTCAAAGTAGACAGATGATCCTCTCTTACTGCTTTAGAGTTAAATTTTATCAAAAGCCTCGCAGATGAAGATACTAGCTTAAACAGGGAAACAAGCAGAGCTTGTTATCAACATCTCCGATGCTCTCATGTATAAGGTGTTTTGCTCTGTTCTTAGGGCTTAGGGGTAGACTGTACAAAATTACGATTTCAGGTAATTGATTAAATAATAATATTATATTTTTTTGCCTTGTAAAATCAAACAGAATTAGGGTCAAATTTCTGAAATCAAGTCTCTTAGAATGCAACATAAGCATCATCGTTCTTAAACCGTTCTTGACAACGTATAAAAAAAAAAAGCAAAACCCTTTTGGGCTACTTTCTTAAAAAGTCCGTAACTTTTAAGTTGATAAGAGATTCAATTTAAAGATTTTGATAATTTTTTGGCGACAGTAACTGCTTCGGTTTCTTTAAAAGTGTTAAACTCTGATCCTATTCTCTCCGGTTACGTCCTCTCAGCGTCTGTGACCGGTACATAGAAGCCACTCAAGTGGCCACTGAAGCTGCCTCTCATGCTCCACCGGTGACTAACCTGTATGGCTGTATCTATTTCATGTCTATGAATACACCTTCCTTGAATTTCTTGCGTAGAGCCTGTACGGCTGAGTCAATCCGTGCATTATCCTGTAGAACAAAAAAATAAAAGGAAACTTATGAGCCTTGAAAAATGAGGAAAGAAATGAAACCAGATCTTGTGTGTTTGTACCTTTCCCTTCAAGCAGATGATGATAGGACCTTGTCTGGATTTCCGGTAACACCCTGTGAAGAAGATTATGGTCAAATACAGAGACTTAAGATGCTCTGAAAATTGAATAATATTAGACAGGTTAAAGATTTGATACCAAGGTATATGTCTGGGAACTCGAGACCAATTTTGGATAGAGGTTCCGCAACTTCAACCTGCATTTCAAGTAAAACCCCAAATCCAAAGTCACTCATCCCGAAAAGAAACTAGTAAAATTTTCTGCAAGTGACTACACATGTCTCCATGGATCTATTGGGAACTATGAGTCTTGGTTAAACACAGATTCTTGCATGAAAAGCAAAGAGGTAGCAAGGCCAAGGCCAAAAAAATCAAAAGGTGGAATGGAAAGTAAAACATACATCGGTCAAAGATGTCATCAATCGCCTTGACGCGTATAGCTCCATAAGTGATGTACTTCCACCCAATTTAGTTAGCTCGGTCAGACATTCCCACTCCTTCTCGAGCTCCTCAGTGTTTGTAGCAGCAAGAACAATCACATTGCGGCACTTGATCTACAGAAATTGATCGGTGATCAGTGATCGAACGGGTATGGAAGACGGATACTGAAAAACTTTTGAACTTCAAGTGGCGTTGTGAGAGCACCTACCAATGGCACCGAAAGCTTTTCATGATGCAATAGTTCAGTAATTCCTTCCGGTAACTGAGCCATCTGAATAGACAAAAGCAATCAACTTAGTAAGAGACCATATACGCAACAACAATGTATGGATAAACCATAGCAAAGCGACTCTCTGATGCTATAAGTTTTTAGCTATTTTGTCTGAAGATATATACATCCATTAAAAAGGTTATTCTCAAGACCGAACTCACTTCATTTCTGTCACCAGTGCACTGCTCGCTGATAAGATGCCTAAGATATTCCTCAAACTCTTCATCAGGTGCCTGAATAAACGACTTTATTAGCTTCTTACATTACAACTGAGTGGTGATTATTTTCACTTATTGACATTCAGATACATTCAGATGTTATGGCATTTATCAAACTATTATAACCATGAGCCTGTGTTAAAATGAAAGAGATACGTACCAGGCGAACCCCAAATGCCTTAGCAACACCAGCCAGAGTAACATCTGAATGCAAAGGACCAACTCCTCCATAAATAAATACCTTCAAAAGCATCAAGCACAGGAATTCTGTCAGTTATACCTTACCAAGACAAAACCTCTCTTTGATTTTATGCTCATGTGTTTAACGAACTTACCATATCACTGATAGACCTTTGGCGGTCAACTTCCTCGGATACAGAATCTATCTGATTAAAGAAAGACAGTGAAGCTTTAACATAGATAAGAAAAAATTTACTTTCTCTGGTTGATGCAACAAAGACAATGAGTAAATCTCACTCACATCATTCCGAAGAACAGAAGTTTGTTGCACCGACCAACCAACAGAAGTCAGCTTTTTACAAAGATACAGTCCTAACTGGTCTTCAACAGTGCCAGACCTGAGCTATCGAACAGATAAATGGGTTGGAAGAATTTCATTGCACCAAGTAGAAGAAGCAGAACTCTTTGGAACGTGTAATTGGCCTAACTCCATTGCCATATATATAGCATATTGTTCTGTTAACACAAATAAATACCAACAAAAAGCCTTATAATAAGAATTAATGACTTACAGAATCTCATCGCCTACAGCAATGACTGCGGCCAAAAGCATTTCGTGTTTTTGTGAATCACTATCTACGTCATTCTTGATTGAAGCATTTTTCTTGACTCTGCCTGCCCTCTCTAACCTCCCATCAGAAAGCAAATAAGCAGGTTTGAATTTCTCTTTACTGCTGGTGTCGTTAACAGACAACAACGCGTTGGGAATAGTATCATGAATACTCCCAATTGATGTATATCTGTACAGCCAGAGATGAGACACAATATAAGACGAAGTGGGAAAGAATGCAGTTTTTTAAAGTGAAACTGTGGGGAGAACTTCTACCCCTGGTCATAAAGACTGCAATACTTGACCTTGCAAGTTAGGAGAAATGCCCAAACATCTCTGCATAGGAAACATTAAAAGATCAGAATAAAGAACCAAAATTGCTCTGGTTTACAATTTTTCAAAGCCTTTTATGGGTTAGACTATCATAATTTTGGCTGTACCAGTTGCAATGACCCACGAGTCCAAGTTCATAGATCAATAAACTTTGTTTTTATACAGATATATCAGGAAAATCGTGATCATGATGTGTTGCACGTCAAGCAGACTGATTCATAAAACCACCGATCAAAATTTATTGTAGATTTAGTAGAACGAGCAACCAACAGAGAAAGCAATAAGAAGATATGATTGAGAAAAAGGATACCTATATGACCAATCCAATATAGGATTCACCCTCATAAAGGGCGGCCATCCAGGGGAACTAGGAGAGAATTGCTCTTGACCAACCTGAAAAAAAAAATCAATGAGAAGCAATCAATCACAGTGATAAAAAATTTCACAAGTTTTACAAAAATATATGCATATGAATCTTGAGATCCGAAGTGAAGCTAACCGCGGTAGGATCACCAATTCGGACACCAAGAAAAATTGCTCTAATAGGGTTAGCTTTTAACAATGCCTCCAACCCGGATTTGAAATCCTGGCGAATGATATCAAGTTGAAGATCGTAACTGCCCATATAGATTAAGATGATTAGCCAACCAGCAGAAAAAATATCATACTGGGAGCATACACGGTAAGAGCAGAACTTTTTCTTACGTCTGAGCTGCATCATATGTAAATGCATTGATTTCAGTAAACGCAGAAGGGCTCTCAAAGTATATGGTACGCACTGGGAAATTTGATAGACCTCCATTAGAACAACTCAGTTCTTTCTTATGCAAAAAATACCCGGCTCTAAGAAGGTGCAGTAACACCTAAGATCATGATGAGAGTCACTATTATTACTCAGGAAATCAGGAAAATAGAAAAGATCAAAACAGGAAACTTGGAAGGAAACAGTTTTAACTTACAGTCGAATCTTTTCCTCCATTGAAACTAAAGGCGACCTCTTCGATACTGCAGAAGTCGACAAGTTCGACAGTTTCAATAATCGGTAAAGTAGATTGCATTAAATGCTCTTGACAATAATCACCTTATCTGAAACCGTAATGTAATGTTTGTACAGCATACAAACACAATGAACACGACACACACATGTCAAACAAGAAATGAATAGAAAGTATCATTACTTTTCAAACAGTACAAAACTTTTACACGTTACTGGATTGGATTGACAAACATTATAACAGCTAATGTCTTGTCCAATCCAATCGATTAATGAAGACATAAAACTCTTTTTATGATTGAAATAAGGGGTTTGCAGCCAAGTAGAAAGACCTTTGTCATAATTTGAATAACATGATTTGGCGTGAAGCGAACTAGTAGACTAAAAGAAGTGTCAAAACATCTTTCTTTGCATATAAAAGCTAAACCATCAAAGAAAAACTAAAAATGAAGGGGAGAAATTCCAATTATTATAATTGATCCTCTAACAAATGTGAAAAATTATGACGCTTTTCATGAAAAGATCTTCACATGTCGTAAAGAAGAGAGGCGCTATATTCAATTATACCATGGACATGGCTAGGTATGGTTAAATCTAAATAGTTTACCAACACACGTAAAAGCAAAATCATTGCGAAGATCATATACCTAAATCCATCCAAAGAAAGAGCTTCTCTCAAATCCACGATATTAGTACTAGTAAATTTAACTGAGATCAAGGATCCACAAAATCCTTTGCATTTTACCAAATCCAGCAAAACAATTCAACGTTCAACTTCCAAAAACTTGCAATCAGTGGAATCCTCTTTCTATCCTCAAAGATAAATCGTATCCAAAGAACCAAACAAAGTAGCAAATTTTGCTTCATCTACAATCGAACTGCAAGTTTCTTTGGTAAAATTCGAAGACAATGAATCTGAAAGATCGAAGACTTATATGAAGTACACATAAACCAAAACAGTGAACTCACGAGTAAAGAGCAAGAGCTCTTTTGATGACGAAGATGGCGTTATTGTGCTTCGTCTTCAACCTCTTATCGTCGCTTTCTCCGATCGCTTTGTCGATCTCCATCTCTCTCTTCTCTCCTGTGGCAAAAATGAAAAATCCAAAATGCTCAAGGATCAAAATCTAGGAAACCCAAAAAATCCCAATGCTTTGAAATTCGATATGGTTCATACATATGGTGAGTATCCATAAATTCAGGAGCTTTTGGATAAACTGAAAGTTCTCACCTTATTCCAACGACTCGAAAATCGCGTCGGAAGTTTAGATTGCTGGAGATGAAGAGAAAACAGAAAGGAGACTTTGGTTTTGGACCAAAAAGAGATTCTTCTTGAATAAAAATTGGAACTTTATGGACATTTTCATAATTTATTTCTCCTATTCCAAAGTTCAATTTTTTATTGCCACACCCGATTTATCTAAAACCCACGAAAAATCTGAAAATGTGAGATAAAAACAAAAGGAAAATGAATATTAAAAGGAAAAAAATATATAAATACATAACAAACAGAGAAAGACAAAAGCTTGCTCATTTAAGATTTTATGTTTGCAAAAATTGGAAGAAAAAGTAAGAAGTATAATCGGAGAACTAATTTACATTTTAAGATAGATTTGAGCCTGAATTATATCCCAAAAATAATTTAATATTTAATAGTAGAGCAATATCAGGACTATGAATTTGTTCTTAAAAGAAATTATGTTCATATCACCTTATAACCCAACGGTTTTATTAGCTTTGATCAATTACAATCATAGTTAACTGATAAAGTTGCAGGTCATTACATTTTTAGTTTTTTTTTTTGTCTGGACATAGTAAATTATATTATAGCCACACAAAAAAAAACGTTATTAAAAATCTAGGACTATTGGACAATTAAATCCTTATAAATTTCTTGGTAAATAACTTAAATGTTGAATAAATAATTTGATTTACTTTTTCGCTCAAATAATAAAATAATAATTCTATATTACTCCTAGTAGTTAAGAAGCTTCGCATTCATAAGATTAAGGAAGAATAGTTATGAAGAAAAGTCAAGGTCAACGATTTTGGTTTTTATGACTTTTCCTTGGCAATCTGAGTGAGTGCGCGACTCACTCAAAAAAAAAAAATAATAATAAAAAAATAAAGTTCCCCAAGAAAATGCGGTGAGCGTGGATCGAACACGCGACCTTCAGATCTTCAGTCTGACGCTCTCCCAACTGAGCTATCCCCGCTTGTTGTTGTTCTAGTCAGAACCTTCTTCTCGATCGTTGTTCCAACATCGCCATCATCAATGTCAGGTGACTTTCAAATTACACAACATACGCGGTTTAATCCATCCGTTTTTTGAGTCACTAATCTGATCCATTAGCAATATTTTGGTCGAAGCTGACATGATTTCAGGAGGCTCCTTTACTTTTGAATCCTGCTTAATAAAAGGAATCTGAATGTTATGTAAAGATGAAATTTTGTTGGAGTTCAATCGGAAAACGACTATTAAGAATCTAATGAGCTTGGAACAAAGCTTTTGTGGTTAGGAGGCTGAAACTTGAATGAAGAAACAAATATTTTTGTAATTCTTAGCTAGATTCTGATGCATAGTTCTGGCTAAGAAAATACTGTAGTAATTCTTTTGTTTTTCAGAATGAAGAGAGGAATTATGACGGGCATATTGCTGGTTCGCTACACTATGCGAGTGGCTCGTTTGATGACAGGATCTCTCATCTTGTTTCAAATGTCAAGGACAAAGACACACTTGTCTTCCATTGTTCTTTGAGCCAGGTTCCGGTTTGAGCTTCGACGAACCGGAACCAATCTCTCTCCTCCCTCTGCCTTCTGTCCCTTGCCATTGTTATCTTCTTCATCTTCCATGGCAGCTGCATCACACTTGTCTCCCATTGTGCTTTGAGTTAGGTCTGATTTATTACACCCTTTTCACTTCCCCACAATATCTTCTTTCCCCCTTGTTTGACTTGACATGAAGGATCACTCTGGATAAACTAATTAAAGGTGCTTTTTATCAGTGCTTAAGTGGATGAAGATGGACTGTTCTTGGTGAAACTCTCAGTTAAGTTTTTAGTTGATACATGTTTTATAGGTCATATGTGGCATAATCTCATTCTCTTTAGCTGCAACTATTCCTCTTGAATTGGCCTCTATATGTCAAAATTGGATTCAAAATAGCAAAGGTCACATCATCTTGCAACTGGTTTGCTCTATGATTGCTTAGTGTATGCCGTAGTGTAGGAACTTCCATTACTAAAGTACTGAACTTCCATCGTGTAGGAACTTCAATCACATCATAACCTGACACTCCAAATCATCAAGTTCAGTACTTTAGTGACCCTTTCTTTGTTCTGTCCTAACATTTACTTTCAAATACTTTTTTCACTCGAAGATGAAGTGATTGTTAAGCTTCTGAAAACCAGTTGGTTGCAGGTTCGTTGCCCAACTTGTGAAAGAAGTCTCGTGAATTATCTCGATGAGAAGAAAAAAGACACTGGAATAAAAAAAACATCATGATCTTGGAACGCGGCTTCAATGGCTGGGAAGCTGCTGGAGAACCGGTTTGCCGCTGCGCAGACGTTCCTTGTAAAGGCGATTGCGCCTAAGCCCTACTGAACCATTTGAACCTAATTGATCTCCACATTATCATGTATCAGAGTTGAAGATTATTCATAAATAATCTCTTCCAATATGCTGGTTTTACATAAGAAACATGAGTGTTTGTTTTTCTCTATTGACTATCACAATATTAAAGGTCCTTTTTGGTATTAACTGTTTATTGGCCTTCAAACCCACGTGTATATTCTTACGGCGTCACTATTTTAAAGGGGCTTCTAGTTACTCTCCGTTCCGTAACGCCGTCAAAACCTCTGGCTGCTTCAGAGAGTTTGCTTTCTTATAATTTTTTTTTTTTTTTTTGAGTTTTAAAGCAAAGCGACGACCTCTGGAAGTACATCAAATTTTGATCTCTCTGCGATTCATCTTTTGTCGAAATTCCCAATTCCTGAGTCCAGAACCCTAATTTCAATATGGTAAGATTTATTCAATTTCGTTGCTTGCTGAATGTACCTCTTTTTGTTTTTTAATCCTGCGGCTTCTATTTCGAAATTGTTTTAACCGATGAATTTCCACAGGTTTGCATCATGTGTTTGGTGCCTCTGTTCCTCGTCCCGCTCGTCAATTTACTGCCTCGAATCATTGATTTTTTAATGGTAATTGGATCGTGCTTTGTTGATAAATTCACGAGTTAAATTTTTTCTTCGGAATATTGATCGGAAGAATAATCAGATTCATGGGTATTATTCAAAAGTTAGGATATTAGGATGCTAGAGTGTTGTATTTGGTTGTCCTCAAACTTGATGGTTTTACTTGAATAAGATAAACGATTGAATTAAATGAGGAAGCATAAAGGCATACATGAAGATAAAATTTGGTTAAGCAAAGAATACATGATCACGAATTATGCTTGTGAAACGAAATAAGGATCTATAGCTTTTGTTATCTGCTTGAGGTGGGCTCTCGGAAAGTTGAACAAGTTTGCAATTTTTTTTAAAAAAAATTATAGTTCTATTAGTGTTACATACAGATTTTGTCATCAAATGTTTCAGAAAAGAACATGCTTTAGTGAATCTTGCAGGTAGTTTCAGTAAAAGATATCTTCTTCTAATCATTTGTTGATTTATTGAGTTTTTTCTGTTGATGCTTGAAAACTAGGCCAAAGTGTACGCGTGGCTCGGATGGGAGTACAGGAAGCCAGCGAGGGTTCCTCCATCTTGTCCTTTCAAGCCAATTGCTAAAAACGACAACGCCACCAAAGTAAGCGGAGATATCTACTCACTAGATTGGTCGTTGAGTCTTTTCTTAGTTGAAGCAGTTTAGTTGATAAAATGCTGGGATGCTTCAGTTCATGTTTTACGTTGTATTTCAATTCAACAAATATGCCATGACCCATTAGCTTCAATGAACTTACTTTACTATCTGTGAATATTCACATTGTAATCTGATTATCTGGTTGCATTTGAATCGTAACACTTTTGTGTTGCAGGTGGCTGCGGAAACTGGAACTGAAGGTACAGAAACAATAGCTAAACCCGGTGGGGTTAAGCAGGATTGAAGCTGAGTCGTCCTTTAATAAAGCTTATAATATTCGGTGGATATGCTTTGGAGAAGAGAAGAACTTTGTGAAATTACCTGGTGTGATAATAATTTTCCGTTGAAATTGTAACAGATAATTTTCTTATAGGGTTTTTGCATGTGCGTGACTTCGAATTCCTTCGGATCTAAATTGTATTAATAGTTATATGGTAAGTAGAATTGAGCTTTTAATTGAAGTGTTTAGAAACACCTAAGTTAAAATTTAACCACCTAAACTTTTTCAATCAAACCAATCTAATAGAAAATCCTTTACCTATATTGTCTCCAGTTGAACAAATCATGTCTTGTTATAGCCTTTCGTTTTCTTCAAAGGTTTGTTTATATACTCCAGAGTTGATAACTTAATATAATGTAGGAATGAATGGTTTGTTTTGTTACCGACTACTCTGTTTATTTGATTTCATCATCACAAAATCTAGTGATAACCACTTGTCAGTATTTTAGAAAATCTTGTTAATCTTAAAATGGATAATCAAATTTGAGTAGTGATCATTATTCATATTTGGACCAATTTGTTAAAGTTGGGAGCACTTCACTCGCAAGCCACGTGCACAAGCCATCACAGTTACGCTAACGTTTAGGATAAAATCATAAAATGAAATAATTTATTATTAATATCATCGTGTCTTGTCTTGGTTGATATATTAAACAGAGAGATTTCGAAATAACAAAAGAAATTTTAATTATCCTTAACCTTAATTTTACATTTTCCGTTTCTCGCTTGAAGATCCTTTCTTTTTCGCTATTTCGCTACCTTCCGTTGTCGATCGCCGGAAAACTCCCTGAAGAAATAGCCGGAAGATCTCTTCGATCAATCCAACGTTCTGATTTCGCTTCCTCAGATCTCACAGAACATACTGGTTACCTATCGTGCAACTCCTGATGCAGAAGAAACGTAGTGGAAGATTTGTGTTGCAAAGCATTTGAATCTGGATATACAGAGTTTCTATTCATCTTTCATTTCATGCTTGATCCTTTTCCACTGAATCTCGGCTTGGTATCCAGTTTCGGCAAACCTAGGGTTTATATTTAGGGAGAATCGAGGAAACAACTAGGCTTCTCTGAGGTCCGTTCTAGTGCGTAAGCCATGTTTAAGAAGATCATGAAAAGTGGGAGCCGAAAGCCCTCTAGAACCGAGGCTAATGATCCGTCTATGTTTGGGTTTGATCCACCGGGTAGGTCAGGTCCTGGGTCCAATATGGTTGTAAATCACGCATCTCGCGGTTCGCCGGTTCCGTCTTCTCCGGGTTCAATGGCGGCGCCCAAACAACCGCCTCCTATGTCTTCAGTCGAGCCTCTACCGTTGTTCAGAGACGTGCCTGTTCCCGACCGCCAATCTCTGTTCCTGAGGAAACTGCAGATTTGCTGTTTCCACTTTGATTTTACAGACACAATGAAGAATGCGAGGGAGAAGGAGATTAAAAGGCAGACCTTATTGGAACTAGTGGATTTTATACAGTCTGGATCGGGAAAGATCGATGAAGTTTGTCAGGAAGAAATGGTAAAGATGATTTCTGTCAATATATTCCGGTGTCTTCCTCCGGCTTCACACGAGAATACAGGTCAAGAGCCTGCGGATCCTGAGGAAGAAGAGCCTTACTTAGAACCTTCTTGGCCTCATTTACAGCTAGTTTATGAGTTGCTGCTGAGATACGTTGTTCCTTCTGATACAGATACAAAGGTTGCAAAACGGTATATCGACCATTCTTTTGTGTTGAAGTTGCTTGAATTGTTTGAGACTGAAGATCCAAGAGAAAGGGAGTATTTGAAAACGATTCTTCACAGGATTTATGGGAAGTTTATGGTCCACAGACCCTTTATTAGGAAAGGAATTAACAATATATTCTATAGGTTTATTTACGAGACAGAGAGACATAGCGGGATTGGGGTGCTTTTGGAGATTCTGGGTAGTATTATAAATGGGTTTGCCTTGCCAATGAAGGAGGAGCACAAGCTCTTTTTGATCAGGGCGTTGATACCTCTGCATAAGCCTAAACCAATTGCTATTTATCATCAGCAATTGTCTTACTGTATCGTTCAGTTTGTGGAGAAAGATTATAAGCTTGCGGATATGGTAATCAGGGGGTTGTTAAAGTTTTGGCCGGTAACAAACTGTACAAAGGAGGTTCTCTTCCTTGGTGAACTCGAAGAGGTTCTCGAGGCGACACAACCTGTTGAGTTCCAGCGCTGTATGGTCCCTCTGTTCCAACAGATTGCTCGATGCCTTAGTAGCTCTCATTTTCAGGTTAGTAATCAATCTCTTGGGACCCTTTGTTATTCAGCTTCTTGTACCAAAGACCTATCTTGTGTGGTAATTTATGCATATCACCTCAAAATCGATGTTCTGCCTCCTCCACCTGAAAAACTAATGCAGTTTATGTACTTTTGTAAGATTTATGACTCACTTTCTTTTCGAATTCTGCCTGCTTCTTTCTCCGCTTATCCCATGATTCCTCTGTTGATGCGGATATCTTAGGCAGTTACTATTACAATCTGAAAAATTAATTCTGCAAAATGAAATTCTTTGATTCTTACATTAATCTATAACTTCACTTGTCAAATAACCCACTCCTCTGATTTAATTGAAATCTTTGTTTGTTCATGTGTCATGGAATTTTCATTTCACAAAATCAGGATGTTAGAGACTATATTTAACTTAAGTTGTTAGACCATGATTTTATCTTCTCTCTAGCTCAAACTTGTCCAGAATTTGCTCTGTTTCTATGAATTTTGAATATTTCCATCTCCCATGCTCACATACATAAATCACCATGCGATGCAGGTTGCAGAACGAGCTCTGTTCTTGTGGAACAACGAGCACATCGTGGGTCTAATCGCTCAGAACCGAAGTGTAATCTTTCCCATCATATTCGCTTCCCTGGAGAAAAACATAGAGTCTCACTGGAACCAAGCGGTTCACGGTCTAAGCTCGAATATAATGAGAATGTTCATGGAGATGGACCCTGAGCTCTTTGAAGAATGCCAGCAAGAGTATGAAGAGAAACAAGCCAAATCGAAAGAAGTGGAAGAGCAGCGCCAAAGTAGGTGGAGGAGATTAGATGAAGCAGTGGAAGAGCGTGAAAGAGTTGGAGGAGAAGATCATATGATCACTTCTTAGAAAAATAACAAATCAAGTAATAATATTATTTCTTTCACTTTCTCTTCATCTCTCTAAGCCTTGCAATTATTTAATATATTTTCTTCCTTTTTTTCTATAACTTGGCTGTCTAAAAAGAAAATATCTTTAGTCCGCTCAGTACATTTTTGTAGTGCTGATTCTTATTGCCTAATAAAATTATATTGGAGGGAAACGAGCGAATACAAACTAAAAATATGTACAATATAGTGTTTATTTTATATGGAAAGTTTACATTTTTAAATAAATAAAGTGAATCCCGAAATTAAGTGAAAAATGTAGAAATAAAATATGTTTATCCAGTATCCTGTATACGTATATTAAATGAAAAAGACCAATACGCAGAACAGGAGTTAGGGTTTTGACAACTGTCTATGGAACTTCGTATAGGGAGTAAGTTCCGGCTTGGCCGGAAAATTGGGAGCGGCTCATTCGGAGATATATTCCTTGGAACTGATACTCAGACTAACGAAGAGGTCGCTATAAAGCTTGAAAGTGTGAAGGCTGCGCATCCACAATTGTCATGCGAGTCGAGGATATACAGGATCCTACAGGGTGGAACTGTGGGGATTCCAAACATGAGACCAGTACAATGTTTTGATGATGGATTTGCTTGGTCCAAGCCTTGAATCTCTATTTAGGTACTGCAATAAGAGATTTACCTTGAAGACAGTTCTAATGCTAGCTGATCAAATGATAAACCGTGTCGAGTTCATCCATTCTAAGTCCTACCTTCATCGTGATTTAAAGCCTGATAATTTTCTCATGGGTTTGCCAAGGCGTGCAGATCAGGTCTACATCATAGACTTTGGCTTGGCTAAGAAATATAGAGACAACTCAACCCACAGACATATACCATACAGGGACAATAAAAGTTTTATTGGCACTCCGAGTTATGTCAGCGTGAACACTCATCTAGGGATCGAGCAAAGTCGGAGAGATGATATGGAATCACTTGGTTATGTCCTCATGTACTTCCTCAGGGGAAGTCTCCCATGGCAGGGACTCCAAGCAGCTGGGAGCAAGAAAAGATTAGCGAAAAGATTAGCGAAAAGAAGGTTTATACTTCCATCGAAGAGTTATGCAGAGGTCATCCAGCAGAGTTTTCATCTTACTTTCATCACTGCCGGTCGCTTAGGTTTGATGATAAGCCAGACTACGCATATTTGAAGAGACTATTCCGCGACCTTTTTATGCGTCAAGGTTTTCAGTTTGATTTTGTGTTTGACTGGACGGTATTGAAGTATGAGCAATCACAGTCTGGAAAACCTCCACCAGAGAACGAACCAGAGTTTTACCTTGAAGCAGAAAAACAAAAATGTGGACTTGAGTAGTCGAGAACCATTCAGTGGCCGGAGTGACAATGTAAACTATCAGTCCGCACTGATCAATGGGATTGATGGTTTGCGGATCAATGAAGGCGATGAAAGAACAGCATCGCCACAATCCAATGGTGACGATGTAGAACCCAAAGCAAAGCTCTTCTCGGACTGATTCATACACGAAGCTTTAAGACAAGACGGATATTCACTTATGTTGCTTGTCTCAATATTCTTGAGGGTCTTCAAGGTTGGAGAATAAAGTTGGCTATGGTTCTTCCAAAGAAAAGCTCTTCTTCAGTTAAGAGATTTGATACAAGAGAGAGACACACACATTTTGTGATTAACTATATAGCATCTTCTAATGTGCTCATTTGGGAAATAACGTTGATCTTTGATTCTTCTAAAGAAAGACTTATTTTTTTTCTTTTACAGTTAGAGATTATTCTATATAAGAGAGAGAGATAAAGATTTATACCAAAGTGGTTAACTATAATCCTCCAAATCTTCATCTCCTCCATTGATTTTTAAAAATTCTTTCTTCTGATTGGCAATGTAGCGTTAAAAAAATTTTAATCAGAATTTATTTAATCAGGCTTTACTAACTTAAAAATCATAAAAGTGCTTCTAAATACACTCACAGTCATTTTACAGTCAAAGTTATATCTAATCAGAATTGCTTTTATGGTGGTGTAACGGAAAAGTTTAAAAAACTTGGAAAGAAATTAAATATGAAATTGGAAAGTAAAGTTACATTTCAAAATGGCACCATAGTCTCATTAGTTAAACATTAATTAAGTTCAAACAAACAAAAAAAATGACGGAAGAATTGTCACCGGGAAGTAGTAGATCGGAGGGTTCGAAACCGCACATCGTGGTGTTCCCGTTCCCAGCACAAGGCCACTTGCTTCCTCTTCTCGACTTAACCCACCAACTCTGCCTCCGTGGCGTCACCGTCTCCGTCATCGTCACTCCCGGGAACCTAACTTACCTCTCTCCTCTTCTCTCCGCCCATCCCTCCTCCATCTCCGCCGTCGTTTTCCCTTTCCCTTCCCATCCTGCCCTCCCTCCCGGCGTCGAGAACGTCAAAGACGTCGGAAACTCCGGAAATCTCCCGATCATGGCCTCTCTTCGTCAGCTTCGAGATCCAATCATCCTCTGGTTCCGATCTCATCCAAATCCTCCAGTCGCTCTCATCTCCGATTTCTTCCTCGGATGGACTCACGATCTCTGCAATTAGATCAGTATTCCTCGCTTGGCTTTCTTCTCCATCAGCGCGTTCTTAGTTTCCGTTCTCCAATTTTGCGTCGAAAACATCGATGAAATAAAATCAACGGACCGGATCAGTCTCCTGGATCTCCCTCGTTCTCCGATCTTCAATGAAGAGCATCTTCCGTCTGTGATCCGACGATGCCTCGAAACTCCGTCACCGGATCTCGAAACAATCAAAGATTTCTCCATGAATTGTTTGAGCTACGGTTCTGTTTTCAATTCCTCAGTGTGCCTAGAAGATGAGTATCTTGACTTCGTGAAACACAGAATGGGTCATGACCGCTTTTACGTTATCGGCCCACTTTGTTCAATCGGTTCGGCTCTTAAATCCGAGTCAGCTTCTGTAGACCCGAATTTGCTGCGTTGGCTCGACGGATCCCCGGACGGGTCAGTCCTCTACGTTTGTTTCGGAAGTCAAAAGGCGTTGACCAATGACCAGTGTCATGCTCTTGCACTAGGCCTCGAGAAAAGCATGACCCGGTTCGTTTGGGTGGTTAAGAAAGATCCGATACCTGACGGGTTCGAGGAACGGGTTTCCGGACGTGGAATTGTGGTCAGAGGGTGGGTCCCGCAGCTGTTGTTGTTACGACACGTAGCTGTCGGTGGATTCTTAAGCCACTGTGGATGGAACTCAGTGCTTGAAGGAATAACGAGTGGGGCCGTGATATTGGGCTGGCCCATGGAAGCTGACCAGTTTGTGAACGCGAGGTTGCTTGCGGAGCATTTGGGTGCGGCCGTTAGGGTTTGTCAAGGGGCTGAAACTGTACCTGACCCGGATGAGTTAGGCCAGATTATAGCGGAAACGATGGGTGAGAGAGGACGCAAAGTGGCTGCTCGAGCGGAGGAGATACGGCGGAAGACTGGCGCCGAGGCAAATGGAAGCTCTGTTGCTGATTTACAAAGACTTGTTGAAGAATTTGGAAGTGTAAAATCTTATCAATATATTAAAAAAATAATACTTGTTTGATGAGAATATGTGATCAATGGCCAATGGGATGTGATTATGTGTACTATATGTTCTGCTTCTCAAAATCAGTGTGTTTCAATTTGCATGAATAGCTCTATTTTGATCTCTTTCGTCTTTGATTTAGTTAAATTTCAAATACAAGGGATCAAACGTAACAAGTAAATATATTACAGTTGAACTAAGAGTGATCATAAATGACGTTATTATAATCATCGTCTAAGTAATTATGGGTCATGGATTATTATCATTATTATCTTGGAATACTGTGGTGGTTATTCACATCGGCCTCAACCTCTTCTCCGACTATCTTCTCCACCATCAGGGTTCTTAGTGCTCCAGCCACAGCCAGCTTCTCCGGCGGTCTAATAGTCGTAGCCACCACCGTTACCACCAGCAGTAAGAGCGATAAAGCCTTAGTCTTCTTCATGGCTCTTATTTCCCACTTTATGAAAACCTATTCTTTGAAATCATACAACACTTGAAGATTCGGGCACTATAAATAGAAGGATTTCATGAATTGTGACATTATAGTTAAATATTTAATTACCTTCACCATATGATTTTACTTATAAAAAAAAATGGCATTATACTTTTGTTTTCTTATTTGTTAAACGTCAAATCATTCAGGTGGTGATGAACATATTAGTCAATTAAAATCATTTTATCAACCAATCACGACGCACCACCTTAACCATTAAGACGGGGCAACACTATGAAATTATGTCACTATATATGCGTAAATAGTTAATTACATGATTGATGAAATTAAGATATAAAGGTTCTACCTAACGGAGCTTATCAATATTATTTGAAGATTTACCAATACGCAATTTGTATGTAAAAGTTAATACTAAAGCATATTTGTATGTAAAACATTTTCTTACAAACAAAATTTGGTCATGAATAACATTTTTAATTTTGTTGTGACTATTTTCAGTCGTAATTTAATTCTGTTTTGATTAAATGATCTGTAGATATGCTCTACTCTAGCCCCTAGATGATCCTACATAACGGTTTGTGAAAAGTCTTTGCTAAAAAAAGGTTTTGTTAAGATGAATGATGATGAATGATTGATGATTATGATGATGATTAAAATAAAATAAAAAGTATATGCTTTGCTTAGGGTGGGTAGTGAAGCTAAGCTAGTTGACAAGTAATGGCTTCTTTTGGCGCCCAAGCAATTCTCTCCCTCTCTCTCTCACACACACACAATCCTGGATGTTAAGACTTAAATAAATTCCTCCTAAATTCGAATATTATTCATTAAATATTTTTAATTATATAATTGTGATACTAGCTTCACAATACACTCAAAAATATTCTTCTTAGTAATTTATTATATCTTAGTAACACGTTATCAAATAATAATCATAGAGCCGAAGACAACTAGTTATGTAAGGTTGAATGAGTACAAGTTAGATATCAATCCAGTTCTAAATAACTCATTATTTTTTCTTAATTTTGTGGAATTTATATCGAATTATGAAGCTTTTTCCCCCGAGTTATTGTTATAATACAAGGCCCTATAGGACAGTATAACTAAATAATTTTTTAAAAATATATATTAAGAAACTAAGATAAGGGAGGTTACTTCAACGAATGCATATTATTAGCTAATCACAAGATTAATAATGGTTTGATCAAATAATTGAAGGACCAGAATAAAAATCAATGTATCTTAGAAAGAGGCGCAAACATAGGGAGCGATGTTATATATTTAATTCGTTATAACAAATATCATTATAATTTAATAGTAGAACTTTGATCATGATTCATAGTTGTGGGTTGGCTCAACTGAACATGAACTGCTCGACCCCAAAATTCGATTGCCTTTTTCTTTCCAATTGATTACCTTAATTAATTAATTAGCTAGTTAAGTTCAGTGTACATAATCCACAATGATTAGTAATACTATGATACAAATTTTGAAGTGGAATCGTATTTCAAAGTTAAGTCATATATAAAATTTAATGGGTTATGCATCATATTTGGATTTACATCTTAGCTGTAATTTATTTCGGTACGAGGATTAAATAGTGTGTTGTGGTACTATTACTATATGTTGCGTGTTGAGTGTTGTATTTGTGGATAAAACCATTAAAGATGGAGTGTAAATGTAGATTAGAAAACAAACAACATACTTAGAATATGCATGACAAATAAAAAAAGAGAAAAATGAAATGCATATCATATTTAGAAAACGCAATTCAGTTTTATTTCTCTCTTGGGATAATACATTACATTTTGCCAAGTGTCAAAATTTCAGAAAAAGAAAGTCTAAATAACTTATACATACAGATGTATAAGTAAATCATGCTTGTGCCACTACTTTAATCTAGTCATTAAAATTTTCTACTAAGATAAGTGCTGACACTGAATCCAAATTTCTGTTATTAGCTACTAGTACCAAGATATGGAAATCATAAGGGATGAAAAGAGGAAGTTTTCATGAGTGGTTAAATTTAATAGATACCAATTAAATTTGATTTGATCCATAAGACAAGCAAAACAAAGTTAACCAAATAAAGAGAATTTTTTTAAAATAATAGAAAGAAAAAAAAGACAAGAGGAGAGAAACAAGTGGTTCCAGGCTTGCAAACCAAAACTTCCAGAAAGGAATCCTACACCAAAAGTTATTTGGGGTTTGCTTCTTTTCTCATCCTTTCTCTTACCCTTCATTACATATATACTCTCTATATATATATATGCAAGAGTACTGTGTATAAACAAATACAATCACAAATATATATATATATATAGATACTCAGACATATAAACCAAACCCACCAAACATTCTTTGATACTTCGCACCATAAATACATATATCTCTCTTGTGTTCCTGAAACAGAGCTAAATTAAAAAAAAAACGGAGGATCATGACAAGTTTTCATGAGGAGACACGTCTAGTACTCCTCATCAAGGGCAAACGCACCAAACGTCAGCGATCTGCGTCTCCTCATATGAACGTAGAAGCGGTGTCCGGCGTTTGTAGCGAGGAACGATCACTGGGGGCAAATTTAGAAGAAGGAGCTGGTGAAGTCGAATTCCCGGGAGCTACGGACGAAGACCAGGACATGGCGAACTGTCTGATGTTATTGTCGCAAGGACATAAAGCAAAGAGTAGTGGCGATAATGTGTCGACGCATAACCTTGGTTTCTTGAGCAACAAGAAATCGGTGGCTTCTCTAGGTTTAGGGCTAGACGGTGTTTACCAGTGCAAAACGTGTGATAAAAGCTTCCACTCGTTTCAGGCGCTAGGAGGACACAGGGCTAGCCATAAGAAGCCCAAACTCGGGGCAATCGTTCTCAAATGCGACGAGAAGAAATCTTCGTCTGCGTCTGCGGTTGAAACGGTGGAATCTGTAGGAGTTGTAGGAAGCTTTCTTTCTCTGCAAGTAACTAGCAGTGATGGTAACAAGAAACCGGAAAAAACACATGAATGTTTGATCTGCAAGGCCGAGTTTTCTTCAGGACAAGCCTTAGGAGGACATATGAGGAGACATAGAGGTTTAACAGTAAACGCAAACGCTACTTCAATAATCAAAACCGCGATATCATCAAGTCATAATCAAGAATCTATACGGCCAAAGAACTTTCTGGAATTAGATCTGAATCTTCCGGCGCCAGAAGATGAACCGAAATTCGTGTTTGCGTCCAAAGATCAGATGCTTCTCTTCCCGGCCGCCACCAATTCTTTGATTGATTGTCATCACTAATTAAGTAGTTCTTGTAATTACTTTTTTTACCTTGATATGTTAATCATTAACCCTCCTCTTATTATTATTATTATTATCTAATATTGATTATTGTAATTTGACATTGTTTGAATTAACTTCAAATTATCTCATTTTTTAACAGTACTATTCATTGCTCCATATACTATTTTGCTTTAATGTGGTAATGTCATCTATATAATTAAGAGAAATTCATAATTAGCACATTTCCAATAACCATAGATATATAATAAAGTATATATATGTAATACTTGACTTTGGGAGAATGATTAAAGATGCTGAGGTTGTTCCTTGGAGAGTGGAAGAAGCATGTGACGATGACTTTCATATAAAGTCACTTCGTTTGTTAGCCGCCACTAACCCCTTTCGATGCACTTCACTTCCATTTGGGGTTGTTCGTTTTTTTTCTTTCAGATTTTTTTTAATACATATTTATATATAATATTTCATTTAAATTTGTATATTTCATTATATAAATTGAAGACCTGGAATCTAGAGTAATCTATAAAAAAAAAAAGAACTCGTTAAAAACCTGAATTTAAAGCGGCTTTAAAGTGTCCAACGTTTTGGGGTGTTCGTTTTTCTTTTCTTTTTTTGCCATAAATTATAAATAAATAATATCATTTCATTAAAATTTGTATATTTCATTAGATAAATTTAAGAGACGGAATCTGGAGTAATTTAAAAAAAACTCGTTAAAAATTGATTTTAAGTCCGGTTTAGAGTGTCCAACGTAGAAACACATCTACTTCATCCCCAACAAAAAAATCTTTAATCACTAAACCAAAATCATAATTAAGGTTCATTAAAAAGATCAAAAGTGTTTTATAAAATAACAGAACGTGGCGTAATCTTAATTTACCGTATTGAGATATATATTGTGTCCAATGTCATTCAATTATCGTCAATATGTATTTTAATTGATTTGAAAATCCATAATAAGATTTATAAATCTTTGTAAAATTTACTGACTTCCTAAACTAACAAATGAGTTTTGATTAATATTTGTAGATTCTTAGGTTTTTCTAAATATCTATAAATAAAATATCATATGTACGATCATGAGGATTAAGTAAATTATTATAAACTCGGTGATTTATACATACTACAACATCATCTATAAATAGCGGCTAATACTATGCTACGTTACGTATCATTTCTGGTATAAATGGCATCTCTATATCGATCATGCATGGTATGTATTTATACATTATTATTAATAGAAACGAGTGAATATTCCTAACATTTGGAAGGGACTAAAAGATGTTTGAAAAGAGTGATACTAAAAAATGATACTATTGTAATTATTAAGGATGTGTAATTCAAATAATTTGGATTAGATAATGCATTTTTTCCGCTAAAAATTCAGAAAAAAAATGGGAGTGGTAGCCGAATATTGTTTATCCCTTTAATATAATATATATTTAGTAAATTTTTCAGAAAACGTCGGTGAGACTTTAATTAATGTAGTAGCCGTAGTTTTTGCATTGTTAATTGATACAACTGTCTATCTATGTTTGTAATAAGACAAAACATCGAGGCCATGTAGTGTAATTGACGACGATTTCAAAGATCAGTCGTTGCTTATGAATTTGGGATAAACTTAAAAATAGTGTGTTGCCTATTAACTTGAAAATAAAATCATATACGGCGTGTTTATATATATGTATATCATTTACGCAAAGAGGCGTGACAAATTCAATGTTTGAATTCGTAAGGTTATACATGTATATATTATATAGATAGTGGATAATTAAAAAGATCTAATAAAACGGAGATTTTTAATAAGTTGATATACTTTTTTAAACGCTGAAATAAGTTATATATACATGTGATTAAGAATAATATATTTAAGAATAAAAATAGATGTGGATAAATATATATATTTGACTTTGTCTGGAACCATGCCACATGTAAACAAGAGGCTCTGGCATGATTGGATACTTTGCTGGATAAAGCTAGCGTACGACGTACATACAGCAAAGCCACCGTTTTCACCCACTAACTGCTTGACAACTCACCAGAAAACTCCATTATTCTGCTATTGTTCCCTGCACCGACCGCACTTGATCATAGCAAACATTCATTTTTTTTCTTCCTGTTAACTGAGCCCCTAATTTTCCAAAAACCCTACAATTACCCCAACTGTTTGTACTCTGATCATTTTTTTAATATTCTTATCATCCTATCTATTTATATTTTATCTGATTAAACTGTTATAAATAAAAGTTTAGCAAGTGTTTCGTTGACAGTCAGTATAAATTCCACTGTCTAAATATTGGTAAACGTATAAGTGTTTAATCCTGTTTTCAGATTGATGTAAATTTAAGTTTATAAAATTACTTTATTATATATATACTAGAAATCTAAATATAATATGGCTTGGTTTCCGGTTTGAATTTATCTTTCAACAAAATTATATTTAAATTGAAAATACAATTATATAAATTGAGGTGTCTACGTTTTCAATTAAATTTTATATATTGATGTTTTGTGTTAACCGGAGTTGGAACTCTAATGTGAGATCTTGAGAGATGAATTATCAAAATGAAAACTACATGCTTTAAATCGTATACTAATTATAGTTTGGGGTCTGAAACTATAAATAAAAATAAAATAATATCCACCCAAAATTAATTTTTCAACAGCAATCAACTTATTTTCTTGAGCGGCATTGGAAGCATTCCATTAGCTTTCTCTTTTGAGTTGTTTCCAGAAAAATTTCAATCTCCGTCGGAAAAAGGAGACTTTCCGGGAAATAAGAAGAAGAAGCAGAGCTCCGGTTTCGCTTTGTAGGAGAATCAAAGGGATAAATTTGTGAGTTTATTTCATCTTCTGCGATGGCGGTTGCGCCGGCAAGAGCTCGTTCGGACTATGATTACCTCGTCAAGCTCCTTCTAATCGGCGATAGCGGTAGCCTTCTTCTCCAGTTCTGTGTGCTCTTTATAGAATATATATTAGCAATTGGAAAGCTCAAAATTTGCTTTCTCGGAAAACATTTCGTGCCTGTTTTGCGATCTTAATTAGGGTTTTATGATTTTGATTTGTAATACTAACTCATAATAGAATAATTATTGCGTAAATGAAGAAGGATTAATTGTTGACAAAATAAGTTACATGGAAAGTTGCAGAGTTAAGTTAATTTATCGTTTTGTGTTAATTCTTTGTTTTAGTTTTATGTGTATATGTTCAGGTGTGGGAAAAAGTTGCTTGTTGCTGCGTTTCTCCGATGATACTTTCACTACAAGTTTCATTACTACCATTGGGTATGTCTTCCTGCAGTTTTGCTGTTTAGTTTACTTGAGATTATATCTTCTTTTGTCTAAGTTTGTGTATTGCTACTTTTTTTCTTCTTTCAGAATTGACTTCAAGATAAGAACTGTTGAACTTGATGGGAAGCGTATCAAATTACAGATATGGGACACAGCTGGTCAAGAACGTTTTAGAACTATAACCACAGGTTAAAAACTGGTTTTTCCTTTCGACATTTAAACTCGTTGCTTGAAACTTGCGAGTAAACTCTTATATATTGGACTGATGAATCCACTGGCATTGGTAGATTTTCCCAGTCTTTAACTTGATGACTTGTGTAAAAAAAAACAATTCATCTATTTCTTTTCTTGTCGCTAAAGCGTTTTGGTCCATCTTTTTTTTTCTGCAGCGTATTACAGGGGAGCGATGGGTATACTGCTTGTCTACGATGTAACGGATGAGTCATCCTTCAACAGTATGTCTCTCGCTTTTCTGTGTGTCATGATACTATCTTATCTTATCGAGTCAATTTTGCAATGACAATTTCAAAGAAAGTGAGACATGTAGCAACTGACAGCGATTGCTTATAACAGACATTAGGAACTGGATGAAAAACATAGAGCAGCATGCCTCAGATAATGTCAACAAAATATTGGTCGGTAACAAAGCTGACATGGATGAAAGCAAAAGGGTAAGTCATCTCCAGTTGCATACATTCTTTCATGACCTATATTTTGTAGTATACTGATGCATGACCTTATTTATCAGGCAGTCCCAACAGCAAAGGGCCAAGCTTTGGCTGATGAGTATGGAATTAAATTCTTTGAGACGGTGAGCTAAATAGAAACATAACATATATGCCCTTTATGTTCTTGAGATTACTGATGTGATTACAATTGTTGCAGAGTGCAAAAACAAACCTCAATGTCGAGTCGGTTTTCCTTTCTATCGCAAAAGACATAAAACAAAGATTGACAGAAACGGATACAAAGGCAGAGGTAAGAAACCGTGGGAATCTGCTACTAAAAATTCACTCTTCAGATTATTATTATACCGACATTATAGCTGAGTAAAAAACATATGTACTGTCTCTTTACAGCCCCAAGGCATCAAGATCACTAAACAAGATGCTGCTTCATCTTCTTCTACAACCGAGAAATCAGCTTGCTGTAGTTACGTTTAGGAGTATGATCGCTCTTTTTCGCCTGCACCGGATTTTAATCTCTTGCCATCTTTTTCATCTCTTACGTCTCAAGTCGGAGATCGTTCTTATGTTATTACTTAGGACGAGTAGGAAATCTCATTGATGGTCGTGATCTTTATGTCTAATTTGCTATCCCTATAACTCCGTACAATGATCTTCCTGATACGGAAGACTATATTTGGTCTAAAACAATGTTAAGATTTTGAATTTATGAAATTCAAACTGTTGTAGTGTGTACAAACTGACTTAACTGTTTCAAATAAGGATTATCTTCTTCACACTTGAATGGTGTCCTCTAATGGAATATAAGTTTGAGCCACCATAAACAAGGATTTGAAGAAAGACTGGATGGGGTTGATATAATCTATTATGATGTTATTACAAATTTCATTTCAGAAGCAAAAGAAGAACAATAGAAAATCCCACAAATTTACAGAGAAACTAATATTATGTTACACAAACGAGGCAACCTGAGAGAAAAGAATCAGACTGAGATTCTGAAATTCCGATACAAAAGGAAGATGCTAGATTTTATATGTAAAATAGATTCGCCTCACGAGCTGCAACAGCCTGCTCGAGGAGTAGTCTGGTGTTCTGGTTTTTGCTTCAATATGTTTCTCTTCACAGCACTTGATCCTTCTTCCAAAAGACTAGGTACCTCCATTATCTGTTTCGTCACAAAACATCCTCTGTTATATGTATAAATCCTTTCTCCTTTGGATCGATTTTTGTTTTTTAACCTATTAATTATATTACCTTCAACGCCAGCTCTTCGAAACACTGCTCTACGTTTTGTCGAGTTCTAGCACTACACTCAAGAAACATGCACTTGAGTTCTTTCGCTAGAGCAATCCCTTCTTCTCTGCTAACTCCTCTCTCAGATTCCTAGAATCATATATGTTTCATCAAGACAACCACCGAACGACCAAACCGTGTTTCGAGAACAAAGTTGTGTAATTTCGATTGCAACTCACTCTATCGACTTTGTTCCCAACAAGCATCCTAACGCATTCTTGGTTAGTGGAATAAAGCTCAATCTCCTTACCCCACACATCTACTAAGTTTGTAAATGTCTCTCTTCTCGTCACATCATAAACTGCGTTCACCAAGAAACATTAACTAAACAGCTTACAGACAGGGAGATCTGATTGACATGATAGGGACATTACCGAGAATGATTCCTTGGGCGCCTCTGTAGTAAGAGCTCGTCAGTGTTCTAAACCGTTCCTGTCCAGCTACAACAAGAAAACCGAGAATGTTATAAGAACCATTAGTTTCTTTATGAACATACATAAACTTCTATAATCTTAGTATAGAATCACCACCTGTGTCCCATATTGTGAGTTTCAGTCTTTTGCCTCCTACTGTCAATTGTTTGATCTTGAAATCAACTCCTATTGAGTAATAAAGAGGTTAATATCGACAATGTTATACAAGTAGGATCCGACAACAGATTTCACCAACCAAACCAAACTAAGACCAGACTGCTAGATTATAAGTACCAAGAAGTAATTACCGATGGTAGGAGCAAGATCTTCAACGGTGCTGGAAATGAAGCTCACAAGCAAACTGCTTTTACCAACACCAGAATCTCCAATCAACAAGATCTTAAACGACAGATCGTATCCACTTTGCCCAGAAGAAGATCCCATTCTCTATATATAAAATCAAACACAACCCAGATTTGCTTGATCTTTCTCAATCAGATACTTTCTCGATCTGTAATGGTAGAAAAAAAGAAAGAAAATCCCTAGAGGGAAAGAACAAGGTAGAAACCCAGGAGAGATCAAATCAAATCCTACGTAATCAACAACTAAAAAAGGTGATTCCTTTTTAAAAAATATGAATCTATTTAGCTGTCTGTAATGCTAATGATGATGATCCTTATCGTTGATAATTACGTCTATCTGCACTCTTCTTTCTCTATTTTATAAGCAGAAAAATTGAAAAAGAAAAATGGGAGAATTTTATGGCCCGTGTATGATGCAAACAGAATTAAAGAAAAGAAATGTGATGAAGAAATTGGAGATTATATTCTTTACGGAGAAAGAGAGGAGAACTTGGAACACTATTGACAGTAACGTTTGTTCTTTGCTTTCTCTCCCGACACTTTGCTTCACACAAACGTCTCTGTTTGGTTTCAAGTTTTCTTCCAGGTTCTGTTGTCGACGTGTGTGTGTGTGTCGCGATTCTATAATCGCTGCGGCGATTGTCCTTGCGATACCAATTAAAACAAATTAATTTGGTTGATTAGTAGCAATCGGCAAAACTAGTTAGTTTTGGCGGGTTATAAAAGCGGTACTAAAACGCAATTTGGGACAATGATAAAACATATTCGAATGTCTACATAAGTGGTTAGGGCATCATTTCCTAGCAAACTTTGAGTTAAATCATCTAACATCTTGTCTAACAATTTCTCACATGTCAACAAAAAATATTAAATGTTTTGGTCACTTCCTGTTCATATATTTGGGCTGTTTCATATGTTATAAACATATAACATGTCTCTTGAAATCTTCTCTTTTATCTACACTTAGAAAATGTTGATATCTATATAGACATATGTAGGGGGTTTTAACATTCGTGTATTTTATTTCCATTAGACCAAAGGTTTACAACTTTAAACTTTAATGAGCCATGAATCAAAGCTGGATCTACATTAGATACATGTAGTTTGTGCCCATTTTGGCAGCGAAACAAATTGGCAGTTGTGTTTAATGGGCTATTACGTTTTTGGGCCATAGCATTTTACGTTTTGGGCTAGGGTTTCTTTATTTGATGTCCATTCCTCAAACGCTAGCATGTGCTCTACAAACGCGCGTAATGTGCACGTATTAGAAATCTTTTTCAACAATTCTATTTTTCGATTAATAATTCTGTCAATGTTTATAACAAAATAACATCATAATATATAAATATTATGCTTCAGTTGGTGACCATATTTTTGAAAAAGACTATAATGAATTTTTTATTTCTCGAATTTTATACCAACTAAGATGATTTTTTTGTTAAATTAAAAAGTGGATAAAAAATAAATTTCTCTTTAAAATTGATGAGTAACAAGTGGAACCAGTAATTTTTTCATTCATTTTTTAATTCAATTTCTCAAATGAAATTTAGTTCATTTTTTTCTATTTCTTTGATTTATTATGTGGTTACCAATTAAAAACCTAGATTTATTGAGAAATTATGAGAAATAACAGCAAATTTTGTTTATGGTTCAATATATTAAATTATAACTAAAATTTGTAAGGAAAAAAATAGTTCCCATACTCATATATGAAGTAGATGGAGAAAAACGTTAAAAAAAAAAAAAAGAATTGTAGAGAACGAAACATGCTTATTGGTTAAGCGAAAGACAAATTTGATTGAAGTTTTAGTTTTTCTAATTTCTTATAAAATATTTAAAAGAGAGGTGAATATTTGTAAAGACTTGCAAAATTTTGCGTTGCTGGTTAAGCCTTAGCTGTACTTGTACCGGCGCTGGCGCCACCAAACCGAGTCGTCCTTGGTCGTCTCTCTTTTTGTTCAACTTCGTCTATCGAAGGTGAAGAAAAGTATTTTCAGTTTTTGAATTGCCATGGCCGTAGATAGCGGAATGGATCTGCTCAGCGAAAGAGCTGTGTTGATGAGAGAATCTCTTCAGAAGAGTCAAACCATCACCGACAATGTTGTCTCGATCCTCGGCTCCTTCGATAGCCGTCTTTCTGCTCTTGAAACCGCCATGCGTCCCACTCAGGTCTGTTTTACTGCCGCCTAATTCGAGCTCCGTATCGTCTTCTCTTACTGTTTTTCTATCCAGATCTGGATTTATTTCTCTACGAACTTTTTGCTGACTTGATCGGATTTTTGGTTGACTGTGTTGGAAATCACAGATTCGAACGCATGCCATAAGGAAAGCTCACGAGAATATTGATAAAACCCTAAAGGCTTCTGAGGTTATTTTGTCTCAGTTTGATCTCCTCCGTCAGGTTTGTTTTAGAAATCTTACTTCTCAATGCTGATTTTATGTTTTCATTCCCATTCGTGTTGAAATTTTATTCATTCATCTTTGTAAGGATGATGATCATTTGCCGAGGAACTAATTGTTGGTTTGTGAGAGGTCTTTGTATGGATTTTAGATTCTTAGAAACCCAACTGGATAGTCCTAGTTCTTACTTTACATATCTATCTCGTTGTGGTTTTAGCTTGCTATCTTTGACTTTCTTTTTTTTGTAGCTTGAAACCGATTTTTTTTTATCTCAATTCATTTCTAGGCAGAGACTAAAGTACTCAAGGGGCCACATGAGGACCTGGAAAGTTATCTAGAGGCAATAGCTCAACTCAGAAAAATCATTCGTTATTTTAGCAGCAACAAAAGCTTTAAGAGTAGTGATGGAGTCCTCAACCATGCAAATAGCTTGCTTGCGAAAGCACAGTCAAAGCTAGAAGAGGAGTTTAAACAATTGTTAGCTTCTTACAGGTTTGTGCTTCTGTACCTAACAAGGGTTTCTAGAACACATTCTCGAGTGTCTTACATATTTATACACAAGTAGCACTTTAACTTAAGACAAAATTACATGGTTCCTCTTTCAAACTTTATGCTTTTGCATGCTATAACCATGATTCCTACCCTTCAACCTCAGGGAACATTGCTAGTTGTGGATTCTTACTACTTTTTCTAGTTTGTGTTTTTCTGGTAACTGGTCTTCGCACTATGAAGGTCTTACTACTTCTTTAGCCCCCTTGCAAAAAACCAAGAATTTCTTTTGGCACGAGCATAAAAAGAATATCTTTGAATGACATTTTTGTTTCCTGGATTATTGGAGTTGTCAAATATGTGTTTGTCAAAACTAACACTTGTCAATATACAAGTTCCCTTTGATACTAATCATGTGACTGAATAATTGGAGTATTTATGTCCAAATTAAGTGTCTTTTTCAAATCACCTGCATTCGTCTTGTCCTCATTCCCCTTTTTTGAATTATCTTTGTTATAATCAGTAAAGCTGTGGAGCCTGATCGCCTTTTTGATGGCCTTCCAAACTCACTGAGACCATCCTCAGATGGTGATGGTAATGGAAAATCTTCAATGCCCCACGGAGGACACCACAACGATGACTCAGAAACTGCTGCTTATACACTTCCAATCCTCATTCCATCAAGGGTGTTGCCACTTCTGCATGATTTGGCTCAGCAAATGGTCCAGGCTGGCCACCAGCAACTCTTACTACAAATTTACAAGTGAGCTGTTTCTTGGCCGTTAATCCCTTATATTGTACAATTCATTGTCAAATTTGCGCTTACATTAAATTTTCAACTGAATAATTGAAACATGTGTCGAAGTACTGTGTCGAGCTATAGTTGCTTTGAAACGAATATGGATGTACAATAGGTTTACATAAAATGCTCACCACTCATTTACAAATAGCTAATTTTTCCAAGATTTCTGCAAGTTGTTAGTTCAAATTTGACTATCCGTGTACTGTTTCACTAGTTAAGCTAGATAGAAGTGTAGTTAATATGTGAATTTCTAATCACAATCATCTAGGAAATATTTGTGGGTCTTTGATATCTACGTGTTTCTATAATGAGAATCATATGTATAGATTTCATGTTAATTTCTGCGTTTGTGTGTTTTTTTAATTTGACTATCCTGCATCAACCTTCATGCAATCAAATATATGCGTGTTCCTATGGTGTGAACTGCATAATCTACTAGCATTTGCCCAATACATATTCAAGATGCATTTGTGTGTTTTGAATTGTTTTTAATATACTTCTGTTCAATCTTTTTTGTTTTGTTCAGAGAAACACGTTCTTTTGTCTTGGAAGAAAGCTTGAGGAAATTGGGAGTTGAAAAGCTTAGCAAAGAGGATGTTCAGAGGATGCAGTGGGAAGTTTTGGAGGCCAAAATTGGAAATTGGATCCATTTCATGCGCATTGCTGTAAGAATGCTATTTAAGATTTGGAATATTGTTAACATGTTATGTTGGCTCCTAACTCAAGATACTTTCAACAGGTTAAATTACTCTTTGCTGGAGAAAGGCAAGTATGTGACCAGATATTCCGAGGCTTCGATTCTCTTAGTGATCAGTGTTTTGCAGAAGTTACAGTGAGCAGTGTCTCAATGCTACTTAGCTTTGGGGATGCTATAGCTAGGAGCAAGAGATCCCCAGAAAAGTTGTTTGTACTCTTAGACATGTATGAGATAATGCGAGAGCTTCATACAGAGGTAATATTTTCCTCATTTAAGTAGCCAAATACTGAAGAGTCTTCTGTTAAATGGAAAAACTCTTCTCTAATCTCAGCATTTGGTGGTTTTTTTTTTCTGATTTTTATGCTAGTTTTCTGTTTTGTGAGCTTTAATACATGCCTGATTCATCTTCGAACCTGTATTTGATTTGTAAAAACATTAGATTGCGCTACAATCTCATGAAATTTGTGTCCATGGACAGATTGAGACAATTTTCAAAGGTAAAGCATGTCTTGAAATTAGAGATTCTGCTACGGGGTTGACAAAGCGGTTGGCCCAGACTGCTCAGGAAACATTTGGTGATTTCGAAGAAGCTGTTGAAAAAGATGCCACGAAGACTGCTGTTCTAGATGGGACTGTCCACCCACTAACAAGCTATGTCATCAATTATGTCAAGTTCTTATTCGAGTAAGTACCACATATATATCTACTTGGTTAGGACTGGCCCAACTTATTTCTTGAAAACTCTTTCTTCTTCTATTTCGTCCTGCTATTTGCGTATTGCGTCTATCCATGCTTCTATTGATGATTCATTGATGATATTCGGTGTCAGCTACCAAGCGACTTTGAAGCAACTTTTCTTGGAATTTGGAAATGGAGATGACTCAAACTCGCAGCTAGCATCCGTAACAATGCGGATAATGCAGGCACTTCAAAACAACTTAGACGGGAAATCGAAACAGTACAGAGATCCTGCATTGACACACTTGTTCCTGATGAACAACATTCATTACATGGTTAGATCTGTGCGCAGGTGAGTTCAGTTGCGTTTAAAGAGTGGTCAGGGTTTATAAAAAAAGCATTCAATGGATGTAATTGGTTATATTGATATCATAAATGTTTACAGGTCAGAAGCCAAGGATTTGTTAGGCGATGATTGGGTTCAAAGGCATAGGCGTATCGTTCAGCAACATGCAAATCTATACAAAAGGACTGCTTGGACAAAGGTTCGGTCTATTTGTCTAACTCTATGCAAAACAATTGTTGTATAAAATCTTCATCATCTGGTTACAAAGAAAATGAAAGTAAAATTCCAAGGTATGAATGAAACCGATATACATTTTTGTAGATATTACAAAGCTCGTCGGCGCAAGGGTTGACCTCATCCGGAGGAGGGAGTTTAGAGGGAGGAAACAGCAGCGGAGTTTCAAGAGGATTATTGAAAGAGAGGTAAGCCTTCAACAACTACAAAAAAAAAATGTTTGCATATTAATTATCAGAAAGTAATGTTTATATATTTGATAATGATGAATTAAAAAAATACTGAAATGGAACAGGTTCAAGATGTTCAATATGCAATTTGATGAGTTGCATCAGAGACAATCTCAGTGGACAGTTCCAGACACAGAGCTAAGAGAATCACTAAGACTTGCTGTGGCTGAAGTATTATTGCCTGCTTACAGATCATTCCTCAAACGCTTTGGGTAAACTCTCTTACCTGCAAAAGTTCATATTTTTATCAAAATGTAAATCCTAAAGGGATTTAAACCGATGATCGGTGTAGGCCTCTGGTTGAGAGTGGGAAGAATTCGCAGAAATACATCAAATATACAGCTGAAGATCTTGAGAGATTGTTGGGTGAGTTGTTTGAAGGAAAGTCGATGAATGAACCACGACGGTAAAAACAAACAACCAAAGCTAATTCTGTAAGGTAAATTTCTGTCAAACTCTTTCTTTGATCTTATTCGTTGCCATTGTATATGGAGTGTCCACTTTTCGTGTTTGTTTGTATTTTTTGCTTATGTTTTTTTTTAGCAACTGATAAGTGTGTAAATTACTTGAAAATGGAGTTCCTCTTTTGTTTACGTTCACGTTTTGAAATAATCACAAGGCCTGAATAGTCTAAAGCATCTTTAGTATGAAAGATTTCGATTTAGAATTGGGGCATTAATTTTCGGAGTGATCTTTAAATATGCACTTAAGATAAGCTGCTTTGAGACGATCATGTTCGATTTGGCGAGACTAAAGATCAAGCCGATAATAACTGTCTGAAGTCTAAACGGCTAAGCTTGGGGACAAGAATTTTCATGAGAAAAAAAGAAACTTAAGAGAGGAAATTTTGAAATTTGTTTGAAGTTCTATTTTTTCTCAAAATTTATTCAGGCGATTAATCAGTTGTCTACTGGTTTTGTAATTAATTTTGGTGTAAAAGGTCTAGTTGATCGATCAACTAGTTAATCGGCGAAGTAATTGATTATCCCTGGCTCTCCTCCATGTTAATTAGCTAACCAACAACTAAGCATCAGTTAGGTGCTCAATAAGATTATATTTGCTAAACGGGTGAATTAATTTGTCATACGTGCTTGTATATCCATTAATTAAAAGAAAAAAAGAAAAGAAAAAAACTAAAAGGAAAAAGTTAAACACCTTTCAGATGTCCCGTAACTAGTAAGTACCTTCAGAAAATTGGTTTGGATCATAAAGAATTCGAAATTTAATGCAAAAGAACCCAAATAATCTTTTAAACAATGTGAAATCGACCGCAACCTTGTTCTCGAACCGGACAAGACAATAGAGCTCTGTCGACATGCATACTTAAACGAAAAGGAAGAAAGAAATAAGTTTAATGAGATGGTTTGTTTAAACATAACACATGTTTTGGTAATGGCATATCTTTTTGTTAAGTTTGGTAATGGCATATTCCTTTTAGAAGATCCAAATTCTCCATTTCCATCATCTCCTTCTACCTTTTTCCCAAAATAATAATAATTAATAATTATTTTATTTATTCCAATGTCATCTTTACACCAATTACAATTCTTACTTTTATTCCCCTTTACACCAATAACATATACATTTTCCTTTTTTATTTTCTTTTCCAATATTTTGTTTTATACTAACTTTAAACCCCTATACTTTGAACTCATATACAGTTCTACATCCAGATGCATTATTCATAAATAGTTTTAATGTCGGTCTACCGTACAGTAATATATACACTAAATGTTATATTTGTATTCACTTTCAGATACCGTTTTAAGAGAAAAACAAAAAAATAATTTATTATCAACAGACACGCGATACAGTGTATTATTACTAAAAGGTGTAAAAGTGGAAAAACATTGACTTATGTAATGGGTGTTTTCAATCTCTCTTTTAATGTGTCTCCAAGACCAAAGACAGAGAGAAGCCATAAAAACCCTAACAACATCCATTGTTGAAAGTCTCTTTGGCGCAACACCAAACACACAATATATGGCCATCCCCTAAAGAAAGTGAAGATGAAGATTCCTCTGATTCGATCTGAAGATCCTACCATTAAGGGTTTAGAGAGATTCGTATTCTCTTTAGAGGATGGCCTAAAGAAGAAGAAGAGATCTCTTGGAGACTCTGACGATAAATTGTGTTTATGTGGGTGTTGTGTGAATGATAATTATCATCATTATTCATTATCACTATGGTGATGATTATGATGAGGATTGTGTGTGAATGGAGCGATGAAGATTGCATGAAGGTTGATGAAGACAAGCTTGATTTGTCTTTTGTTATCCCTCGTTAGGGCAACTTAGATCCTTTGGCAAGCTTCGGTTCCCCTCGGAATCAGCAGATTATTACTATCTTACTCTCTCTGATCTCTTTGTCTGTGTGCTTCGTTTAGTTTGTTTCCGCTTTGGTTTGGTTTGGTTTAATGTCTTTAATTTCGTTATGTTTGTGTTTGAATGTGTGTGTGGTGTTGTAATCCCCTATGATGCACCACTCAGTTGTGTTTCCTATCTGTGTGAGGAATAAAATAATATTCAGTTTCTTATATCTCTAAAATCAAACACCATTTCTACTCTTTTTAGTTTTTCTAATGGTATTTTCGAACAATATTTTTAGCAATCTGATTATCTATAGCAGAAATACATTAAGTTGGCCCATTGTTGACCCGGTAAACTAAAGATTTATAAGAGCATATATGAAGAAAAACCCAAGAGAGCCCTAATTAAACCGTGTCTGGCAAGCTCTCTTACCTAGAAACCTGATGAATCATTCATGTGCCATATTTTAAAAACAAAAGGTCGATTTAAAATAAATAAAACGTAGTATGATAGATATGAGTAATCTAAGAAATTAAAACCAATTAGTAATATTCTAAAGAGAAATATGTATCTCTGTCTTGGTGATCCAACTTGATTTTTTCTTCAGTAAAACCATAATGACAAAAAAATAAATAAAAAATAAATAAAAATAAGAAGCCTTCACTTTTGTTTTGTTCTTCTGTTTAATTGTACATCTGTGGATTTAGGTTTGATTACTTACGAAAGAAATTGAATGCGAAAGATTTACAAAAGTGGTTGTGAAGAGGAGCTCTGTTTCCTTCTCAGACGAGACATTATAATCCAATAGACAAATCCTGCGATGACGAAGCTGAAAAACAATGCGTTATCGTAAACAACGACGAAGCCATTTGAGATCTTCGACAAAGCTCCGATCTTGTGTAGAAAACCAGGCACGACTGGGATAATTCCAGCTACCAAAGCTACCACGGCGGCTGCATTATATCCACTGGAAAAATAATATTCCCCGGAGGGACTCAAAGAGTACAAATCTCCAATGTTCAGTTTCATCTTCTTGATCAGGTAATAATCGGCGAGAACTATGCCGCCGATCGGACCAAGAAGCGCCGAGTACCCGATGAGCCATGTGTACACAAAGCTCTCACTCGATTTGAGCAATCTCCACGGCTGACACACGATTCCAAGAACGGCGGTCAACAACGCTCCTCTTCCGAATGTAAAAACCTTTGGGTTTAGATTCACCAGCGCGTTTGCTGGTGCGACTACGTTTGCAGCTATGTTTGTGGTGATTGTGGCGAGGGAGATTCCGAGGATAGCGAGTAGAGTTGTGGCGAGGCCTCCAATTTGACCGAGAAGCTGAATGGGATTGGAGATGACTCTTCCAAAGATGATACTTGTGGAGGAGGTAACGGCTAAGCCCACGAACGTGAACAAACCCATGAAAACAGGAAGACCAATTTGACCAATGATTTGATCGGTTTGGGATTTCGCAAACCGGGAAAAATCAGGGATGTTTAAAGCTAACGTCGCCCAGAAACTTATGTTTGCGGTAAGCGACGGGAAGAAGAGAGTCCAGAACTGTGCAGAGGTTAGCTTGGATGACAAGGAAAGCATGTGACCGAACCCACCAGCTTTTAGATAAGACCAGACAAGGAGACAAGAAGTGAGAGTGATCAGAACAGGAGCTGAGTACTTCTCGAGCTTTCTGATTCCGTCCATTCCTCTCCAGACAATACAAAGCTGAGCCAACCAGAAGACAATGAAACAAGAGAACTCAAGCGGAGAAGTGCCGAGCCAAGGTAGCGTATGAGACAAAGCCGAGTTCTTGATGTGAGCCGGTAACAGCAAGAAGATAGCTTCTCCTCCGATCCATGTCTCGATACCGTACCATCCGCAACCGACTAATGCTCTGAGTAGAGTCGGGATGTGGGCTCCACGGATGCCGAACGATGATCTAGCGAGGACAGGGAAAGATATCCCGTACATGGTGCCAGGCTGTGCGGTAAGAACCAGCGGCACGAGCAGTATTAGATTGGCAGCAACCACTGTGGCTATCCCTTGCCACCACGCCATGCCTAGGTCCACTAAACTTCCAGCCAGGTAGTAAGTAGGCACACCGACCACGAGACCGATCCATAAACTCGACATATCCAACCACGAAAACGTTCTTTGGCTTGGTTTCGTCGGTTTCAAGTCGTCATTCGTGAGGGTCGGGTCGAATTGTGATTCGGCGTACCCAAAGTCATCGAAATCTGACCCTGTCATCGGCGAGAATCTTGGACGGATGAGACCGGATCGGCTCAAACCCAAGTTGTTACCGGACCGGTTCGAACTCAAGTTGTGATCTCTCCATCCACAGTGTTTGAGACTTTTATGCTGTGGGATAGACGAAGATCCAGAAGAAGTGTAGAATCTCTTGTGGCTTGAAGCTGTGAATGAGACATGGTGATAGGGTTCAGCTTTCGTGTGGAATCCTAAGGGAGAAAGTGAATGACGATTGTGTTTGTGGGGATGAGGATGGAGATGGAGGCCCAGGCCAAAGCAATTGGAGACCATTAAGCCTTCTCTTTCACACAGAAGATAGAGAGAGAGAGAGAGACAGAGCAAGAGAGAAAAGAGGAGAGAGAATTGTGAGGTGGAGATTGTGCGTTGTGTTGAGTTTGCTGTTCTGGTTAAGTCCTCTTGAGTAACATGTGGTTCGGGATGAACCATGTGTTAGTAGATGATTTGTCGCTCTCACATCTCATTTTTCTTTATTTTTTTATACATAAAAACTAAAAAATATCCGTTGTCAAAAAAAAAAAAAAACTAAAAAATATCCTATTTCCGCTAAAAAGATTCCTACTTTCATGTTACTCAATTCGTTGACTTACATTTGCCAACTCAATTATTCCAAAATCATTAAAACTAAAGAACATGATCAATCCTCTAAGACATCTTCCTAACCTAAAATTTTCTTTGTATTGTTTCTTCTTAAGAAGATGTGATGGATATAACATACATGACAATAGTCAAACATTTCAAGCACTTTTGTTTCTTATTTTTTTTAACCCAAGAACCAAGAGCCACATTGACTCGTATACTATGCATACATATGCTAAAAACTCAAAAACAGAGGGTCATAGAAGTGTGACCAACCTTTTTGGCACAATCCAAACATTTGACGACCAAAAGGAACAATCAGATTGTACCTAAAAACCTGTACAGAAAGAAGAGAGCACACATAAGCAAATCATTATATATCACAACATGATCTTGATTTGTAGACTTGAAGTTGAAAATTTGCCATGTTATTGATTTGTTTCAATTGTGTTTTCAGCAAATCTGATGTCTCTTCCCAACCCGAATGGTCATCCTCGAGTTTCATAGTCCACGCTTTCTTCAGTGAAACTCTCCATTCTTTTGCTTTGCTTCGTATGTCTTTGTTGATCTCCACCCATTCGGGAGCAAACCCGTTCTTGTTAACAATCCGATACAATGTATCCTCCGCTGGGTCTGCGTGAGGATTTGTGTGGAGGTTCAAGGGTTTGCCTTTACCGGGTAAGTTCTCAAACTGGCCTTCTTCCATTGAATGCCATATCCTTTGCTCGACCACGTTAACTATGTCAGTCTCTGACCTGCAACATGTTTCACATGAAGAAGAATTTCATCTGGGATATTAGTAAAGAACCACAAAGCAAGAAAAAAGTAACAAGCTTAAGCTTTCTCTCACAAAAAATGTCATATCATCCATAGCAAAACAGCAAAGCTACTGCGCAAATGTGTCAAAAAATATTTAAAAAAAAAAAAAAAACAGAAAAGTCGGCAACATACTCAGATGTATCGCATTAAAGCAAGTTGATCTACTGACAGATCACCAAACACTAACTGTTACTACTACTACTACTATTACTTATCAAATAAAAGGTGGATGACAGTCCTAAAGATTTGGCCTCTTTTAAATTCAAGAGCATATCTCACAGCTTGCTCATCAGGCACAAAACCCTTTCCCTTCATTTCTTGCAACAGTTCTCTAGCTGATTCCTCTTTTTCCTCTCTTACAAAAGCTTCAAACACGGCTGTGTAAGTGGCAGCATTATGGCTAATGCCATTTCGCATCGCATCTTTAAACGTTTTGGCATCCGCTGCTAGCCCTTTGATCAAAACTGTATATGTATAGGCACCATTGGAGTACTCTCGACTCTTGCAGGCGCCATTCTGATCGAACGAGACTGGTAAATTATTGTTTTTTTATTTGATTTGATTTTATTGTTTTTAATTACAGGGTTGTGGTTATGTCGGAAGGTCATTCACCTGCTGTTTTAACAAGAATGAATTCTGTTATTAATTAGAGGAATTGACTTGAGCTCGAAGCTACTGTCTCCGGTTATTACTGGTTTGATCATTAGCTTTGTCTCTCTGAGAGCATCAGCGATCACGTTCGCGGCTTGGGCTACTGTAACCGTGTGGATCGAATATTGGCTATTTATCTCTGTATATAATGGTGTTCCTGCGATAGTACAAAGCGATGAGAGAAGGAGTTTAAGGTCGTCGTCTCAAACGCAAGCGGAAGAGACTGATATTGCATCTCAGTATTATGTTCCTCTTTTACAGGGAACAACCGAGAATTGGATACGCAACGTAGAAGTGGAATCATGAGGATTCTTGAGAGAATCTCTGAGTCTTTTATTGAACAACTTTTTTTGTTTCATAATTATTCAACTTAATAAACTACTCTCTTCTCATGAAAACATGTAATAGATAGAAAAAAGTGCCACCATTTCAAATCTCAACTAAAACATCTTCTTAATTACTCTCCGCTAAGTGTACCCAATGTACTTCATAGTTTATACAAAATAATTTCTGAAAGAAATTTACAATGATATATAACACACAAATTTATTATCGTCAAAATTTTGTAATTATAACAACGGATTAAACCTATCCAATCTTATAGAACAGATAAATTATGCAAATAACCTACATTTATGATTATTATTAGTATATGTCTTGACCTTCGTCGACCTTAGGTGTCCTCTCAACGTATAGAATCTGCTGACCTATTCGTCAAATATATATATATATATGAAAACCGTAAGACGGAATATTAAGCACGTTTGGCATTAATTAAATAAGGATATTTACGAAAACGTGATCTGGTAATCTAATTACTTATATCCTTTTGCTTTTTTATTACAACTTAAAACTAATTATAAGTGAGTTGTATATGTTTATTACATATCAGTTTCAATCATATCTTAAAATATGAGGTTTCTAATTAATACACACCATTGAGATAATCTGGTTCTAGTTATCAATATAACCTGTAACTAAACTCTGTAATTGGATCGGCGATATCCATATTGGGTTAATGGACTTTGTTACTATATTTTTTTTACCAAAAAGAAACCAATACAGTTAAGTTTACCTAATAACCTTCCGTTCATGTGTTCAACGGCTTGTTCAGCGCAATGCGTGCTTTCAAACTCAATGAAAGCAAATCCTCGTGGCTCTCCTCTGAAATCCTTTGCTAGAACCGATCTTATAATCTTTCCAAAACCCGAGAATATCTGAATCAATATTTCTTCAGAGACTTGTGGATCAAGATTTGCTATATACAAACTCTTGAATTGGCTTTGACAAGAGGAAGATTCATCGTTGCTCATCTTCATCGTTGGACAAGAGGAAGTTTCGTGGCGATCTGTTCCATACCTTCATATAAATAAGTGTAATGTGTCTCTTTTATAACAAAAGTAGAAAAGTATATATGTGTATTCATATACACTTAAATTTATTCATTACCTAAAAGGATGTTTTTGACTATTATTACACACTTTTTATAAACATGTTTAATTTTTATAGCCTAATATAATCAAATTCAAATCTCCAGATTTTAGTTTGCATAACCAAACCAAAATCAAATAATTTCCATTTGATAGAATTTTAGGAATTTTAAGAGGCAAAAAAATGAAAAATGTAGTGTTGGAAGTCCGTACAGACCTGTGGCGGAGGAGACAAGGCGGAAGACAATTGAGCATTGTTGCGAATACAATCACCGCCGTCACAAGCATCGATAAAAGCAGCGATGACGTCATTTTCCGTCAATAATTTGTACTGAATAATTTTGTTGCACTCTGTTCTTCACTCTTCTCTCAAGAAGAGAATTAAATAAAAGACGGAGAAAGTGACGAATGTAACTAATGCATGGTGAGAAGATGGAGACTGTCTATATACATTTTCATGTAATGTTAATTTGTTCTTATTTAAAGCTTTTTTACCGAATTAGAAATCGTATTTAATCTTTGTTAGCTAATAGGTCCACATTTTAATTAATATGCTTTCTAATTCCATCCTATAAGAGTTCTGTGATTATTGATGTGAACATGTAAGAGGCGGATACAGATTCCTTTCCAAATATGATGCTAAAATTAATGTGTTTTTCCCTCTGTTATTTATATTATTATTATTATTATTATTATAAATTTTAGAGTAATTATGGAACATGGAGTGCTAATCTATGTGCAGTAGCAGAGAAAGTGAATAGAGATCTAGTCGCAATCTGTCAATCATATAGTAAATGAGAATATGTCCAACAAAATCCAACTTTGATTTTTTTCAATTAACTTAGGAAATTTTTAATTTTAGACTGACAATATTAATTTTCTACTTATAAACATGAAAAAAATGCCCACGTTAGGTGAATGCCCATGGATCCAAAGTTGTGATTACAAGGTGGAAAAGAAAAAGGAGTGACGATTATCTGTTTGTATTTATATTATGTTTCAATATTAAATATATGTTTCTATATAATCTCTAGATACAAGGTTAGTAAATTTGTTCTCATTTAAGGCTTCACTATATTAGAATTTACTTTTTTCTCCTCATTATTATTAAGAAATTAAATTTGCTGATATTTCATCCTAAGAGTTTTGTGGTTCCACCAAGTGACTGTGAAAGAGAGAAATTGACCATTATGGAATCTTAATATCTTTTTTTTTTTTGTTGGAACAAAAAAAATCGAGCATCATCTCTTCAAAGTTGAAACCTTGTTTTTCTTAGGCTTCTGTGCTGATCTTAGACATTCAAGCTCGTCATATCGGTGTCTGGGCTATATAAAATCTGGGCTTTTCTCATTTCAACTTGATTGGTTCTAGTTTAATGGGCTGTACTAGCATCTATCATAGGATGGGCCTCCTTGTCAAACATTGATGTTCTCTTGCCTCAGCTTTTTGTTTCGTAATAAAATCTTAATAAGAAAACAAAATATATCTGAGCAAAAAATTAATGCGGAATATAAATAAAATTAATACAATTCGGAAAATAATTTAAAAAAAAAAAAAAAAATCCATCCCATTGGTCAATATTTTATTCACTTCAAATATCGCAATTTCATGTTTATACTCAGTCAAGGACTTTGTAGACCCACTTATACTCTAATTTGGGCGTTTTCTTACCATGGGTAAAGTAAATTCCATCTTCTCTACAATCCCAAAAATTCTTCTTACCATAACGAAGTATGAGACCACCACTTTTGTATGCTAGGAACTTTGCATGAAACCTAAAATCTCGTCCCTGCCCTAAGTCACAATTGATCCTGGTTCCCATAACACTATCATAAAAACTAAAATCGTAGACTTGTCCAGGTTTCAGAAAGTGGTAGCCTAGGTCGTCTTCGTCTGATATACAATGAATTCTAAGCATGTTATTTTGACCAAGAGAGTTTTTAAAATGTACTGAGTTTTTCTTTCTGATGGCGTTACTCAACCCTACGAACAATGCAATGATAAACAGATAACACAAGAGGCGATTCATCGCTTTGATTGATCGGTGTATTCTTTATTTTTAGGGGTGATATGTATACCAAGGTGTGGATTTATCTAATATAATATTTGTTTGTGGATATATATATATGTGTATATGTATAACAATAAATCTATTATGCAAAAATTAATAAATCTTAATTATGGGTGTATTCTAAATCTGGAAATAATAATGGTGAAAGTGACTTTTGGGTCGTCGTTTTATATGGATGTAAGAAAAATAGTTTCTAACATCTTCTAAATTATCTTTAACGTTTCAATTAGATTTTGCACAAAGTGACTTTTATTTTTGTACAAAATAAAAAGAGATGAGATTGAAAGTTTAATTATGTACCAAACAAAATGTGTGTATGCAAATTTTCCTTTTGGGTTAAATTATCAAATATATTAATATAATGAAGTTAGTTTTATTAGGGGATTAATTTAAACTGTATGCAAAAGACGTGAAGTCGAAGTTTCTTTTGGTAGGTTCTTAACAAAACAATAAAGAAGCTTTTTCTCTGATTTTTTTTTTTTTTTGCAATACATTATCTGATGAAACTATTCATCTCCTTATACTCTATCCCTTATTATCTCATCTCCTTCTTGGTAATTTACAATCATCTTATCGCTCTCGTCACAAAGGACTCCTTAAGCTTAACAGTAGCGTCGCTAAAGCTGCTCGGATGCCTCCTCGCATCACCATCGTATCTCCCCTCCAACGTTACAATGAGTCAGTAAACGCGTTGATGAACCTACACAAAGATATTAACTTGTACTATTAAGTTACTTTCAAAAATCTTTAGTTAGTTGTTCTCTCTCTATTGTTGGATATTTATTCATGTTTGTTGAATACTATATATATGTAATGGTATTTTTATTATTTTCCTTAAACTATACAACCAGAAAAATTTTTTTTAAAAAATAACTAAGAACATTATTATTCGCTATATATTAAAAAAAGAATCTCGTAATTTAATTACATATCGAAATTTTAAACAATAGAAAAACGAAACTAAATTTTTTGGAAAGTTTCTGTATCAAGAACTGTTTCTCTTTTTTTTTTTTTTAACAAGTATATATCCTCTCATAAACTATCGATAAGAAACATACGATAATTTAATAAACACGTTTCCTTGGGACAATAATTTAAGGGAAAAAGTAAATAGTCAATAACCACGTGCCAATTTGCCATTGACGAAGGAAAAGTCAATGTTTTTGTACGCAGCCACGTTTTAGGCTGTGTAAAAAAGTGTGAACATAAAAATCTCGATGAATGATAATTCCGGTCACCTACGAATTCGAAGTGTACCGTGTGATGAAAAAAACAAATTACGAGAATCGAAATAAGGATTCTTGCCTCGAATAAATACATTATTACTAAAGTTCACAAAAAAAAAATAAACACGTTAATATTTTGGTAAAGTAAACAGAATTAGCAAAGACCTGTTACCATACAGTCGTAATAAGACTTCAAATACGAACGCCGAAGACCAAAATATGCATAATTCAAAATCAACTTTAAGACTTCAAATACTCTCTCTCTCTCTCTCTCTCTCTCTCTCTCTCACTAAAAAGAGAATTCTTTGCTCTGAGAATCTTGAAAAATGGATTCTTTGATCAAACTCTTCTTCTGCCTCTTTGTATTTCAATTCACTACTCTCCTCTTTGGTAGTTTTAAGTTACATTCATCTTATAGCTCTCATCACAACGGGTTCTTTGAAACCCATATCACCCTAATATTACTTTCGGTTTATTTTTTTTTGTGCAGGAGAAATTAATGGAGTTGAGGGCTCATATAAAAATCATCGCTTGTACGGATTCAGACCAACGAAGCTGTTTGTGTTCGGAGATTCTTATGCCGATACAGGGAACATTAAAAAGTCCCTCTCTAGTTCTTGGAAGTTCCCTTACGGTATCACTTTCCCCGGTAAACCCGCCGGCCGTTTTTCCGACGGCCGCGTCGCCACTGATTTTCTAGGTAACTTATCCTCTTCGCAATCCTTGAGACTATAGAGTAGCAATATTTTTTTTTTTTTGTATTATCTCAAATCTTTCTAAATTAAAATCCTAATCGACTTTTACTGACCAAACCAAGTAAAGTCTCCGGCTGTAATCACGTAACTGACTTTAGTTTTTAGCGTTAATATCCGATATGGTAAAGTTAATACCCGATTTGTATCAGACTATGTTGAAATTGTTAGTGTTAGGAACCTTAACTAATCACATGTTTTAGCCCCATTTAAAAATTAATGACCGCATGTATCAATAATCGATGAGTGTTATAGTATATATAATGTATATAGTATATGATGACGCGTATTAAATAAGGTCCAAAAAACAATGATGGAAGAGTGGTCTAGTGGCAATCCAGTGCGCGACTCACTTTGCTTTTTGCCATCTTCTTGTTGTACTTTTCTTTTCCTTTTTTCAAAGTGATTTTTCACTTTCTTTTCTGTTTCTTAATCTTTAAAACTAGTTTGACCAGAAAGAAAGAAAAAAAAAAAAAACTATTTTCATTTTCCTTGCTATATCCTATAAACCTTTATTTATATATATAACTTAGTGGGTTATTGTACTAGCTATTTTGGGATATATTCGTATTCAGAACCATATATTCCTACAATATATATGTGCCTGTGTCTTGATGAACATCTTGTGAAGTAAATTAGGTATCATATAAACTTGTGTTAGTGATGATACATCTAACGAAATTTCAATTTATAATTTCTACTTGAAATATTGTATATATAGATGGGTTGGTAATGGAAATTAGTCGTTTAATTACCAGCTGTCAGTGTTGTGTCAAATCCTTAGTTTACTGTATTATAGTGTCCTTTTTCTGACGTGTGAAACTTCAATGTATACTTAATTAAGCATCATATAATTCACAAATAGCCAGAAATACCTTGAGAATTGTGACAGCATATAAAAATGATAAAAAATATGTAATTTATGCACACACCAAAATTTCTGATAATTTTTTTTGCATCTTATCATTTTTGTGTGTGTGTTTGTGGCTAATTATCCTCATTTGAGACCACAATGTAACTTAAAGTTCTTAACACATAAGTAAGGTCATATTAACATGTAAGATATATATATAAAAGGTCGCACATAGCATATTTGAAAACTAATTTATCAATTTAGTTGTCTTTTGCATTCATAATATTCGGTGCTTATCTGTTATTTTTTTGTCTTTATATATCATGTTCTAAAGGTTAACTTTTTCAATTTCAATGTTTCTGTTTAATAATATCATCATAGTCACTACCACTTAGAATCAACAAAGCAAGACACTTCATGCTTCCTTTCTTTTTTATCTTTTGAATTATTATTATAAAAAGACTATAAAGCTGAACACCAATATATGCGCTGTTAAAGTCCATACATTATGGTTTAACATTATTCTATAAACTAAAAAGTCTTATATCAATAGTCTTTCTATATAAATTTCTTAGGATCGCTGTTTTATTGTAAGCATTCCTAGTTGATAGAAAAAAAGTCTTCATTTTTTCCTTTTTGTCAACGAAGAAATGCATTAAATAGTGTTATATAATTGTTATAATTGGTGATCATTAAAGAAATAATAGAAATGATAGAGAAAATAATGAAAAAGAACAAATTAATAAATATATGTGTTTCTTATTATTTCTCTCTAAATTTGATAAGAAATAATTATTATATATTCTCCTATAAAAGAAAAAAATGAAAAAATCATATATAAAAAAATATTAGTTATAATGATGCATTTTTTAAGAATAAAAAGAAATGCATTATTCCTTATTGTTCTTTACGTTACCATTTAGAGTCAATATTTTTTTAAAAGAATATGTTTTTTCAAAAAAAAACTTGTGTTAGTTAAAAATTGGTTTTGAAGTTTCAAATTGCAAATTGCAAAAACTCGTGACAAAAAAAAGAGTCTCAAATTGCAAATTTCAACCAAAGTATAAACTAACAACTGATAGATTCTTACGATATTGCTTCTTATTAATATACAATCGAGTCTGACAACTGCAATGGAATATAACTGAAGTGGAGAAGTCAATATAATCGTCGTTTATAAGTTATAAATCAAACTCTTTGAAGCATGCGTATATCATGAATTGTCCATTTCACTATTAATCTATGAAATAAATCGTTAAAATTCAGACATTTACAAAGGAAATTAACATAATTATGGGTTTCCAATTCATATTCGAGGAATCGAGTTATTTAAACACTAATTTTTTTTAACATTTAAACACTAAATTAAAACCCTCTTTCTCAAATTCATATAATAATTTTAATTTTTTTTATCTTTTTGTAGCAAAATTCGTGGGGATAAAATCACCAATCCCATACTTGTGGAAAGATTACGCGGGAAAGAAACGGTTACAGTACGGAATGAATTTTGCGTACGGTGGAACAGGAGTCTTCAACACTCAAGTTCCATTGCCCAATATGACCTCGCAGATCGATTTCTTCCAGAAGATTCTTACCGCCGGTGTCATCTACTCTTCCTCCGACCTTATTTCCTCCGTCGTTCTCGTAAGCGTCGCCGGCAACGACTACTCCACTTTCATCTCCCAAAACCGCCCTGCTTCTGTAAGAAAAAAAAATAATACATTTTCATTGTTTCTTGTGGAACCACAACTACTCTGTTTCGATTAAGTTTTATTGATTACTTACTTTCATTGCATTTAAAAGGGATTCCCAGCATTCATAAAGCAAGTCGTGGATCAAACCGAGGTGAACCTGAGGCGGATTCACGCCTTAGGAGTGAAGAAAATAGCAGTACCGTCGCTGCAACCACTCGGTTGCCTCCCTGGAATCACCGTTGCCTCCTCGTTCCAGCGTTGCAACGAGTCACAAAACGCTTTAGTGAAGCTTCACAACAACTTGTTGCAACAAGCTGTAGCAAAGCTCAATAACGAAACCAAGCAGTCGACTTTCATCATCCTTGATCTCTACAACGCTTTCTTGACCGTGTTCAAGAACAAAGGAGCAAATCCAGGTAAATAATTAGTTTTAAACTTTCGCATTTTTTATACTTCTTAGGCTGATTGATTGGTTTAACGGAAAATGCAGGGAGTACAACGTTTCAGAGTCCGTTGAAGCCGTGTTGCGTAGGCGTGAGCAGTGAGTATAACTGTGGAAGTGTGAATGAAAAGGGAGTGAAGAAGTATTTGATTTGTGATAATCCTAAATCTGCTTTCTTTTGGGATGGAAGTCACCCTACAGAAGAAGGATGGAGATCGGTTTACTCGGTTTTACGTGAAAGTCTTACCACATCTTTGATTAAAGCGTGAGGAGAAAGAAAAAAAAAACACATATTTTTAGGGTTCTTCTTTTAAAGCTCAATGTTTGTTCTTTCTCTGTTTTTAGTATCTCTTCATTCATTTGTGTTTCTGTGTTGTGTGTTAACGTGTGACTAATAAAATCTCTAAACTTGCTCATGTCTATTATTAATTAGCATCTTATTTACTTTCAATTAAGTGGGAAAAACACTAAAAGTAAGAAACTAATAAACCGGAAAATTAGGGTGGAACAAGATCCTAATAACAAGCCAAAGAACTCTCAGTCTTATACTAAGACTTAGCCAAAGAAGACAGTTTTTAAAAGGTTAAGTGGCTATTAAGTATTGTCATCTTTGTTTTATTAACATTAGAGTGTAGATTTTCGTCTCAAACCAAAACAAATCTCAATTTTACTAATCTCAGATATCATAAAGATGGTTCAGAATCTGCGTTTACGGTTGTTTATACTCTGTTTTTACCTTATTAACACCGCATTTAAAGCAGTCACGGAAGATGAAGTCAACAAGAGAAAGGTAATTATTGTAAGAGTGATTTGTTGTGTTTGGTATGATGAGACAATCAATGGTTGTAACAGACTGCTTCTCGTTCTGTTTTTCTTTCTTTATAGCCTTACATTGTGTACATGGGAGATGCAGCTGAGAAGTCTCATGTTGAAGCCGCCGAAAATCATCATAATCTTCTATTGACAGTGATCGGAGAGTAAGAATGGGTTCTTGATCATAGATTCGGTATTGGTTTATCGGAATTTTTTATACTTTTGTTGGGTTTGTTGCAGTGAGAAGAAAGCAAGAGAAGTTAAAGTGTACAGTTATGGGAAGAACATTGATGGATTTGTGGCAAGACTTTTTCCTCATGAAGTAGAGAAGCTATCACGTGCGTAACACAAATGTTTAGAAAAATTTCGAGCTTATCTCGATGTGGTTAGCTGATTCTGTTCGGATTGTTTCTACGCAGGTGAAGAAGGAGTTGTATCGGTGTTTAAGAACACTCAAAGGCAGCTTCACACGACAAGATCATGGGATTTTCTTGGATTAGTCGAGTCAAAATACAAAAGAAGAGTGGCGGTTGAAAGTAACATCATTGTGGGAGTTCTTGACACAGGTAATTGAACTTAGGTTTAGAATCTGAAAATATCGATAAAACCGGATTCGTAACAGCTTTTATTTTATTCAAAGGAATCTATGTCGACTCACCGAGCTTTGATGACAAAGGCTATGGACCTCCTCCAGCTAAATGGAAAGGAAAATGTGTAACTGGAAATAACTTGACTCATTGCAACAAGTACAAAATGCTCTGTTTCCATCGTTTCTTATACCTATGTTTCTGCATTTGTTTTGTTTTTTGTTTTACTTAATTTTGTTTTTGATTAATGCTAAAAAAACAGCAAAATGATCGGGGCAAAGTACTTTCACCTCCAACCACAGAATTTCGATAGCCAAGGAGAAACGGCTGCGGATTACGATGGTCATGGGACTCACATATCTTCCACAATCGCTGGTGTTTCCGTCTCTGACGCTAGCCTATTCGGAATTGCAAACGGAACAGCCCGAGGCGCTGTTCCGTCTGCTCGAATTGCCACTTATAAGGTTTGGGTTTTTTTGCTTTCAATAGTTAATCTGTTTTCTTGGAGCAGAAGGAATCTCTGACACAGTTAAACTCTGTTTTCAAATTAAGGTGTGCTGGGAAGAAGGATGTTCGGACATGGACATGTTGGCGGCATTCGATGAGGCGATTTCTGATGGCGTCGATGTAATATCGATTTCGATCGGAGGAGACTCGCTTCCGTTTTTCGAAGATCCGATTGCGATTGGAGCCTTTCACGCGATGAAAAGAGGGATTTTGACAACGTGTTCTGCAGGTAATAACGGTCCCGGTCTCTTTACGGTTTCTAACCTCGCGCCGTGGGTAATGACCGTTGCGGCTAACTCAATTGACCGGAAGTTTGAAACTATTGTCAAACTCGGCAATGGACTCACCGCAACCGTAAGAATTTATCTTTCAAGAACTGCAAGTACCATCTATCTTGCTTGTATGGCAGGTAGAACTAAGAGTGTAAGTTCTCTTTTGCAGGGAATTTCTTTAAACGGATTCTCTCCAACGAAAAAAATGTTTCCTTTAACGAGCGGTTCGCTGGCGTCTAACGTATCTGCAGGAGGCTATGGAGAACCCAAGTAATTCTCAAGAACAGAGAAAAAACTTTTTCTTTCTCAATTTTTCAGAGTCTTCGATCTTTTTATGACGGCTGTGAATTGATGCAGTTCTTGTGAATCTGGGACAATGGGAGAAGATAAAGTGATGGGGAAGGTAGTTTACTGTGAAGCAGGGCGCGAAGAAGGAGGAGGCAGTGGAGTTCAAGACCATATTGTGAGATCCTTAAAAGGAGCTGGCGTGATCGTTCAACTTCTAGAACCGACTGATATGGCCACTTCAACTCTCATTTCTTGCTCTTATGTCATCTTCGAAGACGGTACAAAGATCTCTCAATACATCAACTCCACCAAGTAAATCAATCTCGTCTCTCTGTCTCTCTTTTTTTCTCTCTTCTTGCTTCTGTTGTTCTTGTTCCTCACACATCGAACTTAACAGAAATCCTCAAGCCGTTATCTTTAAGACGCGAACAACCAAAATGTTAGCTCCTTCCATTGCTTCCTTTTCAGCAAGAGGACCTCAAAGAATCAGCCCCAACATTCTCAAGGTTTCTCTTCTCTCTCTATTTGTCTACCTATCTATCTCTTTGCATCCAAATGATTCAGTTTGAGCCCGATTTTTTCTACAGCCTGACATTTCAGCGCCCGGACTAAACATTCTCGCGGCATACTCGAAGCTAGCAACAATAACGGGTTATGCAGACGACAAAAGACAGACACTTTACTCCATAATGTCAGGAACATCAATGGCTTGTCCTCACGCAGCAGGTGCAGCAGCTTATGTCAAATCATTCCATCCTGACTGGTCTCCAGCCGCAATCAAATCCGCCCTAATGACAACAGGTAATCATCAACTAAACCATAAAACAAAAACTCAAAATGTTCTTTAAAATTAATAGAAAGTTCCAATCTTTACAATCCATTACAGCTACTCCAATGAGAATAAAAGGCAGCGAAGCGGAACTAAGTTACGGATCGGGTCAAATTAACCCGAGAAGAGCGATTCACCCGGGTCTAATCTACGACATTACCGAGAGCTCTTACTTAAATTTTCTCTGTAAAGAAGGATATAATAGCACAACCATCGGACTTTTATTCGGCGGTAACAACAAGACGAAGAAGGAATACAGATGCGTGGATCACAAGCAAGGGTTAGGATCTGACGGGCTAAATTATCCGTCGATGCATAAGCAGGTGAGTTCCACGGAAACGAAAGTGTCGGAGATTTTTTACAGGACGGTGAGGAATGTCGGATACGGACAGTCGACCTACGTGGCAAGGGTTTGGGCACCGAAGGGATTGAGAGTTGAAGTTGTGCCTAGGGTTATGAGTTTCGTTAAGCCTGGAGAGACGAAGACATTTAAGGTTTTGATTGATGGAGTTTGGGAAGAGACGATGATGGGAGTTTTGTCGGCTTCTGTGGAATGGGATGATTCAAGAGGGCATCTGGTGAGAAATCCGATCTTGTTGTTTCAATCGTACAACAATTACTCTTAAAAAAACACAAAAACAAAAAAAAGATAAGAGTTTTAGATCACTGTTTGTTTTTGATTTTTAGTGTTTGGATCTTTCAGATTTCTATTTTTCTTAGTTTCAGTGATTTGAGTAACTTTCTATCTTTATAACGGTGTCTATGTAACCTGGATCATGATTTGTATTAATATTAATTGGTTCTGGTCGATTTTGGTTGATCCCAACACATATCGATAAACGTCGAAATGTGTTGCTAAAAGCCAGTCGTAACAATCACTCTCTTCTTTTGTTCTGACGTCCACCAAACACTCTTCACCGACGATGGCAGAAACAAATCTTAAATATAAATTATAAATTACAATTTTTTAAAAAAAAAAAATTAAAAAATCAAATAAATCCAACCTTTTATGAAATGCAAAAGGCCACATATTGAGCATATTTCAAGATTCTCAAATCTGATTATATTAGGCTAGATTCGTTATAAATATTTTATAACTGGTCAGTCCATTATTATGTTCCGTAAGATCAGTCTATGATTCGAAATCAAACTTTTATTTCACGAGCAAGATCCAGAAGCGAGGAAAATGTTCTATAGCTGAGACAAAACTTAAAAGGTGAAGCATAACAGTAATTATGATCTCTGTGACTCTCCGGCTGCGAGTTGGAGAGATACCTTAAGTCTTTTCTTAGCTCCTGATGTTCCACAAGCGGAGGACTTGCCAGAGATTTGTGGGTACCTATACGATCTAAATCTTATTTATAATCTATATTTAGAAGAATGACTACTAAATCAGTGTTTTGGTTAGTCTAAATATCCAAAATTTGATTTACTGTTAAAAAGTACAAATTCAAAATTAATATAAAAAGATTAATTTGTCCAATAACTAAAAATGAGCCCAAAAATGACCAATACAATCTTTCCATCATTAGAAATGTCATAAAGATCGATTTGTTTTCACACTGTATTACCCAAATATTCTAAAGCAGTATTTTAACAAGTCAAAACGATATAAATAAATTTATTAATATTAATAAAAATATTTAAACAGGAAATAAACTAAATGTTATTTTCAAATTATTTATTTGTATGCCAGTTTCATTTTTATTATTTATATGTCCCATAAATCAAACCTCAACTAAATCAAATACCAAACGTTGAGACCAACAAAAAAAAAGAAGCAAAAAAGGCCTAATTGAGTTCCGAACCGAAATTTTCTTATAGTGGTAAAGAACTTTGAAGTTTATTACGGAACCGAAAAATCTAAACAAAGCAAATCAAAAAAAAAAAAAAAAAAACAGAAGAAAGGTGCAGCAAAAATGACATAAAGCTCACAATAACACAGAACCTAGACATAAGCAACTTGGATTTTTTTTTGTTACATGTTGCAAGCGAAGGAAAGGCCTTCCTTAGACAACACGTCAAGGCTCTCAACAGAAGGCTGTGCTCGTGCAACCTTAGCAATTGCCTTGTTCTCTTCAGGAGTTCCACCTTCTAAAAACGCTCCAATCAATTTCCCTTCTTTAATCCAGTAGCTCCCGAATTTTGGCTTAGGCGATTCATGGTCATTGTCTCCAAACAATACGGTTTCTCCAACATTGTCACCGTAGAATTGCCACGAGAGATCAAAGGCTCGAGAGTAGAAGTATGGAAGATAGTCATATTCCGGAATCGAACTTCCTTCCTCTGCAGCCTTGATTGCCTACAAAACCATTCAATTTTATTCAATTTGGATTCTATAAAACTCATTCGTGTTATCGTTTTATTACCTTAACGGCCTGCTCAGCGGACTTGCGAGCATGGTCAACGTGCTCAACGCGTCTCATTTCATTGTAGAGTTTCATTGGGAAGGTGGCTATATCACCAATGGCGTATACATCTGGAACGCTTGTTTTGAAGAATGCATCAGTCTGCAATCGAAGACAGATCTCATCAGTCTAAAAATCTTCACAAATTATATCTCAGATGCTGCAACTATTACAGTATTGTACGTCACAAACCTTCAATCCACCCTTCTCTTCTTCAACTTGACCTTTGAAGAGTGATATAATAGGTCTAGCACCAACACCTACGATAACTATATCGGCTTCTAACGTTCTTCCGTCCTTCAATATCACCTCAGTCACCTGCATCATAAAGCAAAAGAGCGATTATTATTGTTGACGCAGTAGAGGAAAAAAAAAAAACTTTTTGTGAAGATTGCATGCCGATGCTAATTGCTAACCTCCCCATTTGAGTTGGTGCTAAAACCAGCTGCAACGGTGCCTTTGACAATATTGATTCCTTTGTTGGCGTAGTAACCCTCGTAGAACGAAGCAATACCGGCGGTGAAAAGCCGAGGCACTTTTCGAAAACACAACAAAAAAGAAAGATGTTAAAGCAATTGAAGAGGACGGGAATGAGATTTCTCTGTTAGAGGTTTGGCTTAAAGTATCGACTTACTGCACCAAGGTTCTGGATAAACCATGGTAACTTCGAGGTCGTTAATCTTCAGAGCAGAACTGAGTTCAAGACCGATGTACCCACCACCAACAACCACAGCCTTTCCGTTTTTCTTTACGTTCATTGCAGTCACGAGTTCATCAGCATCGCCAAGTTCTCTTAGGTAGAATATATTCTTAGCATCTGCACCTTCGACGCCAAAATCTGACAACCTTGTGACCTGCACAATTTTAAAGGCCTCCTCAGAGGAAATGCGAAAGGAATCCAAAGCAAGAGGAAAGAGAGAGACAGAGATTGTGCTCACAGAAGAACCAGTTGCAGCTAGCAAAGTTTGGTACTTGAAGACTTGTCCAGTGCCACTAACAAGAGTTTTTGCAGCAAGATCTGCTTTGACAATCTCTGTGTCCAGAATCAGCTCAATCCCTGCAAAAAAAAAAAAAAAGAAGCAGTAGACATATGAGTTGAGAGAAATTGTGTTATGAAGCACTTCAAGCACACAAAAACGAAACCCACCATTCTCTTTGTACCATTGAGGGAACTGTTTCTCTCCCCCACTTCCAGCACAGACAAAGAAATTTGGAAGTGAAGCTTTATCTGTTTACCATGAGAACAATAATCTAATTAAGAACCGAGCACGGGCTCATCTAAAACCCAATTGATCTATTAACAAAGATTTCAGATTCGAATTTATACTCTCGAGGTTGATATATCCCTTGCTAAGTGCAGGACGCTCATATGGAGGCACCTGTTCAACAAATAATTACCAAAATTATAAATCACAAAGAAGCAAAAGAATAATCCAAAAGATGAATAGATCGCAAGAGATAACCTAAGAAAAAAAAATTCAAAGGCCGAAGAATCTATTCATAGAATCATTATATTCATCAGGAAACTTACTTGTTCCCTGGAAATGATAGCGAGTTCACCAGGCTTGAGACCTTGCTTAGAGAACTCTCTCGCTGCGTATCCCTGTGATTCGAGAAAACCCCAAAACAACAATGAAACAATAAATTATTAAAGTTTTAAACTTTTTCGTTCGTGTGAATTGGAAAATTTCTGAAACAGTAGTAGTAACTCAACCGTCATTTACTTCCTAGTTCTTATTAATTGAAATATATATCAATAGATCTGGAGATACAATCAACCTTGAAAACTACTTTGTAAGACAGGTAACAAATCAAAGATTCAATAATGAGAGAACAACCATGCAGAATCCAAAACGAACCAGTGAGGAGTACAGAGCGATGATTCGTAAGCGAAGAGAGAGAGAGAGAGAGAAAGAGAGAACAGAAATCCGATCGAAAGCAAAACGAGAAGAACAGAAACTTACGGCGGCGACACCACCTCCGACGATCACATACTTGAAGCTCTTCTCTTCCGCCATTATGCGATCGAATCGTCCTTTGATTTTTTGTCTTTTTACTTTCCTTTTTTATGGTTTGTCAACTGTCTTTTTACTTTCCTACTGGTTCTGAGAAATGTGATTGGGTCAGGGGTTTATATAGGAAACCTGTCCAGTCTAGAAAGAATCTTAACACGTGGCTTATTTTAAACCATTAGATATCCCGCTTTAGTGTATAAATCAAAATCAAAATCAAAACCAAAATCAGGCGTCTAACATTCTTGACCCGGTCTTACTTAAACGTGGGGGTCAGGCCGATGTGAAACGGACATTCAGTTTTACATTCCGGTACGGTCCGGTTTATTGATACCTTTCATATTTGGAGGATTTTTTAATTATAATTTACCTATTTAGAAAACAAAATATAAACTAATAAAAGGAATCATCAACTGCTTTGTCAGCAATCACCACGCAAATTGGCCAATTAAGTAACAAATATTTCCTGACCACAAAAGAAAAAGTAACATAAGAGAGTTGTTGGGTTCATTGGAATTTGAGTATTATTTTAGTAACTATTCTACTAGTTTTTATCATTGGATATTGTGTATTCTTACAATGAGTAAGTTTTATCTTAAAATAATCTGTAAATTGGCCATTTGGTTATCTCGATATGTGTTCATATCCTAATTATTGGTTGGCTTATATATATTGCCATTATCATGTATATTTCTGTATTTTTTTATAATTATTATTACTTAGTCACGCTGATATAGTTTCACGAAATGAAAAAAAATTCAAAACCATAAGCAACAATATAATTTCTATATTAGAATCTGGGATTTGATTCAAGAAAATACGTTTTCTGAAATTTAATACAAAATAAATTAATAGAAAATTTTCAGCATAGTACAAAAGAACTGTTTGTTGTAATATCCTATATCTATCATTATAGACCATATAAAATTGTCCGTCATGAAATTATATGTATAATTGTTTTCATAATTATAATAGAATAACTGCAAAATAAATTGAAGAAAACCAAAAGAGAAACATGAGATATAATTTATATCATGAAACTTGTTATAAGTATTATAAGTTTGTGTATACATATATTAGAGCATAATTTATATGTAATAAAATCTCTATCTATGCATTTAACTGGAATGATGTATTAATAAGATAGAATTTTATGTACGTATATGTATCACTAAGAGAGAACTCTATGTACTTAACTAGAATTTTGTTGTACTACTAAGATAAAATTTATGTTTATAGATAGATTTCTATGTCTTTTAATTCGAATTTATGTACTAATAAGATAATTCTATGTAGGTAGATATATCTGTATTAGAATTGATGCACTACTAATATATAATTCTATCTTTTTAATATCGAATTCAGTGTGTCATAGATGCTCACTTTTTTATAAATGCATCTATCAATCGGCACTCACTGTATTATGTTTATCTGATTTATTTTAGTCTATTGATTACTTGGTGATAGTTTTAATTAGCTTCATGCATGCCATTATTTATGATGAAGAAGATGAATATTTGAAACCATAGAAGATCTCATACATTGTTGTTGACAATGATGGGCTTATATTAATGGGTCAGGCCGATCTTTCAGATTTCGAGGAAAGTTTTTATGCATTTTCTTTTTCCTTTATTCCACGAATGCTCTAATTTGTCGCATACAAATTAAACCAAACTTTAAAATCCTAAGTCAACCAAACATTTGCAAAAAAATTCTTTTTAAATGCATACATAACTTTCATTTGTATCTACATAAATTAGTAGTCGGCTTAGTGCTATGCATAACGGCCAGGCAAGGACTCAAATATTTGACCTTTAACAGAGGTGTTTTAACTTAATAATTGTCCATGGAAAACCAGAAAGAGAGGATCTGACACGTAAATTTACAGTTTAAACATCTAATGTCTTCATGTTTTTTATTAACCATTTACAGAGGAAAATGACGTACGCTATGTATTCATGGTTATATGTGTCACCATAACAACAACTCAAAAAGATGCTGAGCAATAATATGGAATTTTTTTATTAATTTCGTTTGGTGTATTCTAATTTCAATTTCTGTCTAGAGATTTACGTGAGGATGTGACTTCATGTTTATGGAAAAATATATTCATTTATAGGATTACAAATGATGATGACCACCCTAATTAATATAAAAAGTATATATAGTGAATTATATTTTATTGTGGCCCGTTCCTTTTCTTGATCTTCCTGGATTTCCGAACATTTTAAGCTTTAAGAAAACTATAATATGCTTAAAAATGATAGCATGCTTCAAAAATCATCTAAGTTTTAAGAAGACTATAAAACATTTGAATAAGTTAATATTGTTTTAACTTTAGAAGATTCAAGAAAAAAACATTATCGTTCCCTCGAGCGAAGTGATATGTATTAAATTATATTCTAAAAGATCTGCAGCATTATCGTCCAATGGACACCAGGTTCATCATTATCGCCTTTTCTTAAAAAGAACTTGATCAATTTCTTACAAAACTCATAAAATTAATGTACAGCCTGATATACCAAATTATGGCACCAAAAAAAAAAGAAAAAAAATCGTACCAGATAAAAAATATTAAATTTTCATTGCAAAGTGACGTGGTCATAATAATTTACTAAAACAGATTAAACTCGTTAAATACCAAGGACACATGTCAACCAATTAGAGACGCCAAAAATCAGTAGTGACCAACATGTCAAGAGTCCCCATCGAATTAATCAAATATTGAATAGTTTCGTTGTTACATGAGACCCACAAACATATGATATGGGTCCCATCTTTTGTTCTTCAAACTGCCCAGAAAAATGCAGAATCCTTGTGAAACCTCTTCAAAAAAATACAACCCAACAAAAGAAAAGAGAGGAGAGTAGAGACAGAAGACGAAACAACAGCTTTTCTTGTCTATCTGATTCGTCAATTATCTTCGTAGAGTTCTTCAATAATCCCTTCTTCAGGTACAGTCTTACTCTTGTTCGTAGATGAATTAAAATGATGACATTAGTGTCTCATCATCTTCGTCCAATTTCGTTTTTCTGTTCTGGGTTGTATGCAACAATACTTTTATTATCACTGAAGAAACACGAGTATGCCTAGGGTATGTATAAACGCATAGAGATATGAAAACCAAAACAAAATGTATAGCTTCATTTACATTTCAATAAAAATTGCAAAAAAACTTTCACTTTTTGAGATTGGCGATGAATCACATTTCTTATAAAAATTCTCACTTTTTAATGATATTTATGGAGACATTGTGGAACCAAATTTCCAGATATGTGACTGTTTCATAGGTTGAGTTGGTCTGTTATGTTCCTCAGTCAATTGTTATGATAAATTAATGACTTTTTTCCATTCAATTTGCTTTTTGTTCTGTTCTTCTTCTTTTTTTTTTTTTTTTTTTTTAATGAATCTGTGTTATCTCTAGAGTATTATAACTTCATCAGACAGAGTTCGATCCATTCTTACTATAAAAATCATCAACCTTCCTTTAACTCGTGTTTTTCTAAAGTGGTCTATTTGTTCTGTGAATTAATTTCAGGATTGTGAGAGATCAAAAGATGCATCTACTGGATTAGATTACACGCATTCCCGCGGTTACTAAGATGCTCTGTGACTGAGCTTTAAGGTTATGGGTTCATTTGCCGGAAAGTGTGAAATTGTTGAAGAGAAAGAAGACCGCCAAAACTCGATTGTGTACTCCAAGAGATCAACAACTATTCCACTTTCTGGATCAAGCCTTGTTGACGACAAGGATCTGGAGCGACCGGTACTGAAATTAGGTTACAGAGGCTCACTAGAAGATGATATCAACCAACTTTTCGAGTCTATAAGTATTCGAACTTCCGGAATGATTCCTTCTTACCAAGTTGGTGCAAGCAGTAGCAGTAGAAACAACAGTCCGTTACAGCGAAATGCTCTGAAAAGTCCCGCGAATCCCGTCGGACCTAGATCACCGAGCAAGAGAACTGCGGAACCAGCAACATTAAAACAGGCTTTGAGAGATTTAAACGTCACTAAGGCATCAGAAACGGCAGCTAGCAAACGGACTCCTAAGCCTAGTAGCGGAGGCTCGGTTTATGGTTCGGTTTTGGTTGAACCAGGAAGCGGAGATGGTGAAGAAGGAAAGGCGGTTCTTGTCGAGTTACTCGACGAGTCTCAAAGCAGTTCAACAGAGAGTATATCGCAGCAGCTTCGTCTTCTTAAGATACATTCTTCCAGCCAAAACTCTCATGCATCAAAGCGGTATTGCGATGAGATGGTCCTAAAGAAAGACAAGAACTGGTCTCTTGACGACGCGGAATTGAGTATGGCGAAGAGGAGCTTCGGTTCATCATCGCCCGGATCAGGGAACAATAAGACAGTGGTTGGACTGAAATCAGTTAGAAAAGTGAGGTTGTTGTATGCTAATACACCGACTTCCACTATCGTTAACGGCAAGAGAGTGGCTAAGTTAACTAGAACCATTCCACGTGGTGGAGGAGCTAAACCGGCGTTAAGGAGCAAAGGTTCCTTGAAGAAGAAGGCTACAAATGTGTATGATGAAGTAGATGGCTTTTATGATCCCATTTCAAAGGAACTTCTCTGCCATAGATGCCATTTCGCTTTGAAGAACACTGCAACTAAAGAAGAACCCTCTAAAGATTCCCCGATAGCAGCAGATCTTGAGTTGACACCGAGGGTTAAAGAAGCCTGTTTAGATGAATTGGCTTCTGATTTCTCAACCTCAAGCTATGAGAGCTCTCATGAGATCAGTGCTAATGCGGAGACCAAACTTGATAAGATACGAAGGTCTCTGGATATGATGAATTCAGAGACCTGTCAGGTTTATCTAGGATCTGCATTGGGTAGTAAAAAAATCGAAGATGTTCATGAATACAGAAACAATGAGATCACTGAGGAAGATACTCTATCCGGCAAAGAAGTTGATCAGAAAGATTCTGTCTTTATGTCAGAACAGAGTGTGGAGATTGGTTCTTTCAGTGAGAAATCTGTTGTGATGAATCCAGATAGTCCTCCAAATAAACTGAGATTAGATGGAGCAGCAATTGAAGATTCCAACGAGACCTCAGAAATCGAAAACAAAGGTGGGGAATGTATCGGATACAACAGCTCAAGCACGAGTATCAGCGAGGAAGAACAAGATCAAAGCAATAATATAATGACAAGATCTAGCTTTGGAAACAGACCTCATATGTCTAAGGATGTGAGATGGGAAGCTATTCAGCATATAAGGGCACAGCACGGCTTCGGTTCATTGGGACTTAGGCATTTCAACCTTCTGAAGAAGCTCGGTTGCGGAGATATAGGAACGGTTTATCTCGCTGAGCTCACGGGAACAAACTGCTTGTTCGCTATAAAAGTGATGGATAATGAGTTCTTGGAGAGAAGGAACAAAATGTCGAGGGCACAAACCGAGAGAGATATTCTCAAAATGCTTGATCACCCATTTCTTCCGACGTTATATGCTCACTTCACTTCAGATAACTTATCGTGTTTGGTCATGGAATGTTGTCCGGGAGGCGATTTACATGTCCTAAGGCAGAAGCAGCCCGGGAGGTGGTTTCCCGAGCCAGCGGCTAGGTACCTTGTTTCTTACAATTAAGCGGTTAACTTTTAAGCGTTATGATTTGCGATGTGAATCCCAAATTTGTTTTACAGGTTCTATGTCGCAGAGGTGCTTCTCGCATTGGAGTATTTGCATATGCTGGGGGTTATATATCGTGATTTGAAGCCCGAGAACATTTTGGTACGCGATGATGGACACATTATGGTGACAGATTTCGATCTCTCGTTAAGGTGTACTGTGAGTCCAACGCTTCTAAACTCATCATCTCCGCTCCACGGGGATGCGATGAGACTCTCTTCAGGTAGCCGCACTGGATCTAACTGCATCGAGCCATCGTGTTTCCGCCCAAAACTCTCCCGCGGATCCGGGACCAAGAAAAAAGGCAAACAACACCGAATAATGATGAAGAAACTCAAGAAATCTGACCTAATCGCGCGGTTCAAATCGTTGCCTCAGCTCGTGGCTGAACCAACAGATGCGAGATCAAACTCTTTTGTAGGGACGCACGAGTATCTCGCGCCAGAGATCATTAAAGGCGAAGGGCATGGTGCAGCGGTTGACTGGTGGACGTTTGGGATATTTTTATATGAGTTACTTTACGGGAAAACTCCGTTCAAAGGGGCTACTAATGAAGAGACTATAGCTAATGTTGTGCTTCAGAGCTTGAAGTTTCCTGATAACCCTAACGTGAGTTTTCAAGCTAAGGATCTTATAAAAGGCTTGTTGGTTAAGGAACCTGAGAACCGGTTAGGGACAGAGAAAGGAGCAGCGGAGATAAAACGGCACGCATTCTTCGAAGGCTTGAACTGGGCGTTGATCCGGTGTGCGATCCCGCCTGAGCTTCCGGATTTTTATGACTATGGAGTTCCGAATCATGAAGGGAAAAGCAATTACTTGGATTGCAAGGCAGTTGGGGAACACCTTGAGTTTGAGTTATTCTAGAGAGGACGATTGAGAGATGAAGATGCTTCCGTTACTTAAGCATCTCTTGTGTCGCAAGTTATTCAGTCACTTTTTGGGGATTAATAATTTTTTTTTTTAAAAACAAAGTATTATTACTCAATTTTAAATATTTTTCTCCACATGGATATTTACCAGAAACAAATATGGATATTGGTTAATATACCTAAACTCTTTTAAAACTTGGGAATACTATACATATCTTTAAATAACAATTCAGAACGAACTTTTTACCAACAATTGTTTTTTTCCCAAGCATACGACCAAAGCATCCACCTTTCACATAAGATTTTAGTATATTGGAGGAAACCCAAAATTATAAGATTAAAACATTGCAAGACATGGAAAGAAAGAAATGAGAGACATAATTTTGTCTAAATAATTAATTTTTCGAGTGTTGTTGGTTAAAAAGTAAGTACGTTAAAGGTCTGTTTATGTTTTTCGTAACGTTTTGGTAATTTGTTGCCTTGTATTAAGTTGTTCAAAATGGCCCAATTGTCAATTTTAGACTTTTATCTCGTGAATGTAGAGGTACATGCATATGCCTCGTTCAGCGGACTGAGATTCAATGTTTAATTTCTAAAACGTCTAATCAGAAATCTAAATTATTATTTAGATAGTGTCAACTGTCAACGTCCAAGATAAAACAGTATTTTAGATATATATAATATATATAATATCATAATTTATAAATAATAAAATTTATTATTTTGTTATGATATGAATTTATAATTGAATAGATGAATCAACATGAATTTTAGATGTTTAGCATCTTTTAAAAAGCCGTCTAATTAGCTTATAATTAAAAAAATATCAAATTATTAATTAGCTTATAATTACAAAAAAAAAAATTGAAATTTGGATGAAGGAAAAGTGAAATGGACGATGGGGAATTGTGAAATGTGAGCACTGAGTGGACCCCACCCACAATGATCTTCACTTCGTCCGTTTCGCAATCACAAAATTACCAAATTTCTCTAAAAAAAAAATAAAATAAAAAAACTTAGCAAACCCGCCACTCATTGAATTTCGTTCGTTTCTTCCAGATCTCTTCTCTCTCTCTCTCTTCCGAATTTTGGGGGATTTCCTCACTCTCTAGGAATCGCCGGAGAAAGCGAGGAAGGTGAGAGGATATGGTGGTGGTTCATGGAGTGTCTCTGACTCCAGGTGTTGTCGTCTCAGGCTTTCCTCTTCCTCTGTCTTCTTCTTCTTCTTCTTCTTCTTCCTCTGCGCGACCTCTCAACACTAGCATTAATGAAAATTCCAGCGTCTCTTTCTTCCTGAAGAAACGCCTTCTCACTCGTAAGCCTGTTTCTCTCTCTCTCTCTCTCTCTCACCTTCCCTCCCTCTTTTCTTTTTTTGCTTTGCTTTGCTTTCCGACGCCATTGTTGTACTGATTGTTATAATTGATTTCTTAGAATGATTAGCGAAATTCTTGATTTGGAGTAGCTTCATGTACTGTTGCTATCAAGGAAATGTTCTGAATGCCCTAGTACGGTTAACACTTAACGCTAGAAGGGAGATCAGCTGCTTTTCAGCCTTCCTATGTTTAGTTTCTGGATTAGGTTGCTATGATCAAAATGACTAGGGACAGGAACATTTCAGATTGTGGATATGTACTTTATTCATTTCTTTTTGAATGGTTTTGAGCAAACATGGTTGCTGCTTTTTTCAGTCTTCGTTATCCAAAATACCTTGATTATATCCATATCTGTAGGGAAGATCTTTGCTGGGAATCAATCTGCGGAGTTTGATTCAAAGTCACAAGCTATCTCTGCCTCAAAGAAATTCTTAGTACCTGATAATCTTGAAGATGGTGCTTCCTTAGTGACTGATGAGCTACAAGGTCCCAGCAGCTTTTCAGAAGAATCACAGGTGGGTATCTTGTCATATGTGCTCTTTTAATCTGTGAGTTATATATATATAGAGGCAAATTGTTAGAGGTTTAACTTTTTCTGATATACAGATTTGTAGATATTTTAACATGAAACCATTTAATTCCTGTCTTAGATATTAAATCTAGAAAGTCAAACAATGGAAGAGAATGGGACAGTAAGAACAGAAGACCAAGCGTCTGTTTTTGATTCGGGTAAATTCGTCAAGGAGAAAGTGGCGAAACCAAGAATAGTTCCCCCACCTGGTAATGGGCAGAGAATATATGAGATAGACCCCATGTTGCGGAGTTACAAAGACCATCTTGATTACCGGTAAGAATGTTTTTTCCTACGTGCTTCAAGTTGTTTCGTTGTACTTTACCTGCTATGGAATTAATATGTAAGCCTCCAAATCTCATTTATTGGACTATTCTTACATTTGATGTAGAAATTTTTAGAATGGCTAGAAGATGCTGTTGCTACTTTTGATTCCGCTTGAGTATCCTGCATTTTTTATTGGCTGCAGTTATGGACACTATAGAAGATTGCGTGAGAAAATAGAGAAGTATGAGGGTGGTCTGGAGGCATTCTCTCGTGGCTATGAGAAGTTAGGATTTTTGCGCAGGTAACTGTTTGCTACTACCAATAGCTCGTAAGTAAACGATCAAGATTAGGCTGTATGTTGTTGCAACGGAGAAGAAACAGTAATTGGATATCGGATTTAAAATGATTTTTCAGCCGAATTTCATTTTTATCACGTTTCTTGATTTTGCAACTCTGAAATGTTTACATTGAATCGTAATCGTTTTTTGCATCTATTATTATTTTTTTGGTAGTCAAAAAGCCTGATTGTAGTCAAATTAGTAGTCAAGCAAGTCTTCATCATCTACAGATATAAAGGTTGAACACCAAAAAATTAGCAAGACGTAGTCCACTGTGATGCTATTATAGATTAATATTATATGATTGTTCTGAGATTCACCCATCCCTACCCCCTCTCATATTTCGAATTCAAGTCAAGTTTATAAGATCTGTCCCTTTCTTGAAACTACTATAAATTTTTGGCATTATGTTAAGGGTCATTTGATATTCTGTTTCTTAATTTTTTCATTTGCGATGTCAGTGATGCCGGTATAACTTATAGAGAGTGGGCGCCTGGAGCTAAGGTTTGTTTCTTTTAGTTTCCACTAGAAAATTATACGTTTGTTTTAATAGTTTCTTCATTCACGACTGTTGTAGAGATTTTTGCAGGATAACAAACTTTTGTAGGAATAATCCATGCGTTTGCAGTTGTGGTTACAAAAAAAATATATTAGTCATAGAACAAGTGTCGAATATCATACTTCAGTCACTATGTGGTAGAAACGCTACAGCTAGTCATGTGAGGAATGAGAATTAACTTTTAGATCTTGCTGGTCAATCTTGGAAAATCTAAGAATTTGTTTAATCATTATGAAACTTGTCTCATGGAGGAGTGATTGGTCAATAATACTTAAGTAGCCAAGTTGGTGGCGGGGTTGGTCTAAATTACGTGTTTCTCATGTGATATTATGTGGAATTAGAAACTGGTGGCATCTATTTAGGTTTGCACAATTAAAACTGCTCCTAGGAGGTTTAGCATGTTAGTCACATCTCTACTGCAACTTTACTTCTAAATTGTATGTGTTTCTGTGTTATACATTCGTATTTATAACTAGTTTGATTGTTTTTCTGAATTTTCTATCTATGCCTGTTTCAGTCTGCATCATTAATTGGAGATTTCAACAACTGGAATCCTAATGCAGATATCATGACTCGTGTATGGCTTATTGACTACTTTGTTTAAATTTCGTATGCTTGGTAAATTCATATTAAATGTAGTGAATTTGGACTGATGTCTCATCAAATCATCTACAGAATGAATTTGGTGTTTGGGAGATCTTCTTGCCCAATAACACTGATGGTTCGCCTGCAATTCCACATGGCTCACGTGTAAAGGTAACTAAGAAGCCGCTTCATCCATTCATTTGTTGCCTCCTTCAAATATTTTTCTTAAAGAGATGGTCTCACTATTGCAAACAATAATTTTTAGATTATGGACAGAAAGATATGTTTTTGTTTACATTTGGTTAAAATAGCTATAAGTCAATACATATTGGGTCGGAACTTTCTGAGAGTGTTACGTAATGACGATGAAATTTCTGATACACAAAATTCCAGATTCGTATGGATACACCATCTGGCATTAAAGACTCAATTCCTGCTTGGATCAAGTTCTCTGTGCAAGCTCCAGGTGAAATCCCGTTCAATGGCATATACTATGATCCTCCAGAAGAAGTAAGGATCTGCAGTCCTTGGATAATTATCTTGTGTATCAGGATATAGCCAGTTCTAGTCTAAAGTTTTCAAGATTCAGACTTATAGATACGTGGCTATTGTCAATGCAAGAGTTAAATGTGTCCTTACAGTTTGTCGTTGGCGTTCCTATAAACATCAACAGATAATATTGGTTGTCCCTTTATCTTTGTTTTATGGACTAATAGTTCTAAATTGATTATCAGGAGAAGTATGTATTCAAACATCCTCAACCAAAGAGACCTAAGTCGCTGAGGATTTATGAGTCACATGTTGGCATGAGTAGCACGGTGCGTACCTACTTCTTTCTCTTATATAATTTTGTTTTCGTCTTTAACAGCCGTGTCCCAATCTTCTTTATAAGTGTCAATATGCCACAATGTTTATTTCTTCAGTATGTTTATTTCTTCAGTATGTTTGTTTGAGCACAGTGACATAGATCCAATTCAACACTATAAAAAAGTATTGAAAGACGAATATGATACTTTTCACTGCGATGATGATTTTTGCACTTTTCCATTATCCCCACTCTCTGGATATTTTTCTAAATCACGTCAATGATGACAGTGTACTTGTTATGCAGGAACCGATGATCAATACTTATGCTAATTTTAGAGATGATGTGCTTCCACGTATCAAAAGGCTTGGATATAATGCTGTTCAAATCATGGCTATACAAGAACATTCATATTATGCTAGCTTTGGGTATTATTCTAACCTGAGTGAGCTATAGTAGAATCCTAGCTATTTGCATTTAATTTATTGCTACGAAAACTATCGCCTTTATGCCATGATGCTATATGTATCTTCAGGCAGCTAGTAATACAGGGATCTCAATACGTATTAATATTTCTTACTGAGGGTCATCCATGTTTCTAATATGTATGCAGGTACCATGTCACAAACTTTTTTGCACCTAGCAGCCGTTGTGGGACCCCAGAGGAACTAAAGTCACTCATAGATAGAGCTCATGAGTTAGGCCTACTCGTTTTGATGGATATCGTTCACAGGTAATAAAGGTTTTCATAAAGCAAACAATCAGATCCACCTTTTGGTCATTTACAAGTCATTTAATATTGTAATTCTCTAATCCTCGCCAGCCATGCTTCAAAAAATACATTGGATGGACTGAACATGTTTGATGGAACTGATGCTCACTACTTCCACTCTGGAACTCGAGGTTACCATTGGATGTGGGACTCACGTCTCTTCAATTATGGGAGCTGGGAAGTATGTAACTTCTTACCAGAATTTTAATCACAATATTGTGCATAGACTTCCGTTAGCACCTTTAGCTAACAGTCACTTTTTAAAACAGGTACTACGATATCTTCTTTCAAATGCACGGTGGTGGCTAGAAGAATACAAGTTTGATGGATTTAGATTTGATGGTGTTACCTCAATGATGTATACTCATCATGGACTCTCGGTACTTCAACTTTTTCGATGGATGGCTAACCTCTGTAGAAACTGTTTTTGCCTTTTTGCATGTTCCTACCTTCTATTTTCTTGGGTTTTGGATAGGTCGGGTTTACTGGAAATTACACTGAGTACTTTGGATTGGAAACTGATGTGGATGCGGTGACGTATCTGATGTTGGTAAATGATATGATTCATGGGCTCTACCCTGAAGCGGTTACCGTTGGGGAAGATGTAAGTCTTCTGAATGCCTTCCTTATAACCACCAATCTGATATAATTTTACTGAAGTACTGTAGTCTAAGATATTTTCTAGCAAAACAACTTAAAATACCCTGTAAATAATGTTTTTGTTTCCTATTTTTTTAAATCTCGTATCACCTACACCCTCGAAAAAGGGAAAAGAAACTTACCATGCTAATATACTCTGCTTCTCTTCTTCCTGTCTAAGTGAGACCTGTAAGATAAAAAAAAAAAAGTTACCTGGTTAGTTCTGCAAAATAAAAAGTGCTCTACAGAGCCATAAAGTATTCGTATGGGTTAATTATATTAATGATAGTCCAATCCAGAAGATTAACCAAATTAATGTCAACCAACAAGTGAAAGCTGGTAAATAGTTTTTGTTCTGGCTATTTTGTGATATATGTTTATAAGATCATTTCATTCAGGTTAGTGGTATGCCAACATTCTGCATTCCCGTCCAAGATGGTGGCGTTGGATTTGACTACCGTTTACACATGGCCATAGCTGATAAGTGGATAGAAATTCTCAAGTGAGCTTCCTTCTGCTTTCTTTGTTGCATTTTCTTTAAGTTGCATCTGCTTTAATCTTTGGTGAACTGAGTCTATCTCACTCTCGTCCTTATGAAGGAAGCGAGATGAGGACTGGAGAATGGGCGACATCATTTACACGCTTACCAACAGAAGGTGGTCAGAGAAGTGTATTGCCTATGCTGAAAGTCACGATCAAGCTCTTGTTGGTGATAAAACAATTGCCTTCTGGTTAATGGACAAGGTATAGACGCCATTATAGTTGTCTATATTCATTAAATTTCAAAAAGTTACGTTAATGGTGTTTGTTTGTTTCCAGGATATGTATGATTTCATGGCATTAGACAGACCATCAACTCCTCTTGTTGATAGAGGAATAGCTTTGCATAAAATGATTAGGCTTATAACTATGGGATTAGGTGGTGAAGGGTACTTAAATTTCATGGGGAACGAATTCGGACATCCAGGTACTATATGCTTATTTCATTTACTTTGTATACGAAAAGGGTACATTTCTTCATCTTCTCCTGCAAATTTTCAGAATGGATCGATTTTCCCAGAGGCGAGCAGCGTCTTTCTGATGGGAGCGTGATTCCTGGGAACAATTTCAGTTATGACAAATGTCGGCGCAGATTTGATCTTGTAAGTTCGTATAATTTGGTTTTAAGTACAATAAATGAGTGTTCTGAATCAGAATATACCATGTATAGGGGGATGCGGAATATCTTAGATACCACGGATTGCAAGAATTCGATCGGGCAATGCAACATCTTGAAGAGAACTACGGTGTAAGCCTCCTTGTTAAAACCTTTTGTAGGAAATTTCGATTATCAATTAGCTTAATTCTGACATTTACGTTTAAGCAGTTTATGACTTCGGAGCATCAATTCATATCACGAAAAGACGAAGGAGATAGAGTAATCGTATTCGAAAGAGGTGATCTAGTCTTCGTCTTCAACTTCCACTGGACCAGCAGCTACTTCGATTACCGCATTGGATGCTCCAAGCCCGGGAAATACAAGGTATACAGATTTAACTCTAGTTTGATGGTGAAAATACAAACTTATCTCTTTCTACGGGTTTTTTACGTTCCAGATCGTATTGGACTCGGACGATCCTCTGTTTGGTGGATTCAGTAGGCTCGATCGCAAGGCAGAGTATTTCACATTTGTAAGAAAAGTCACATTCATTAGAATTAAAAGTCTAAGACTCATTGCGACTCTTCCAGTCTTGTGACCAATCATGCCTGATGCAGGATGGCTCATACGACGGACGGCCCTCCTCGTTCATGGTCTATGCACCATGTAGAACTGCCGTGGTTTACGCTTTAGCAAACTAGCTTAAACCACGATGATGATGATGATTCCGAGACTTCGTATCCAAAATCGTAAGTAGAGAAGAGAGTGTGAAAAAAAAATGTGTTTCCTTCATCCGATTGAAATGATGTGAACAAGGTCACCGAGAATGTAGCTGTTCATTAACTAAGCAAACCAATTATAATAACCGGAATAAATCGATCTTGGACGGTCAACGGCAGCTGGTTTTGTCTTAGAATTGGGTAAACGAAGCTTGAAAACTTCCGTCTCTCATAAGCCCCTTGAGCTATCGTCAAGTTTTTGGTAACCAGAAGATCCAATTTCAGATGAATACAAAATGGTAAAAGAACTTAACCGAAGAACAAGTTGTGAATGGCAAACACAATAATTATATACACATTTGACTATCAGTAAATTGCAAAGTTAAAAATAAAAAATAAAAAATAATAATCCGTATCTGATTTTATTTTGTTTCGATAAATATTTACGGGTTAGACAAAGCTGTTTCCGGCTCACAAGTGGCACAACCTTTTGCTTCCATTATTGGGATTAAGAAATCCAACGGTCATCGTAGAGCGCATCAGATAAACGTCTAAAAAGCAAAATCTCTGGAAGAAGAAAGATGCAACCGACAGATGCGTCTAAGCCGGCGACGGCGGATCAGAGCCGGCGTCTAAAGGATGAGCTATCGGGGAGTATGAGCTTCAGCAGCCAAATGAAGAAGGAAGACGAGGAGTTGTCTGTGAAAGCTTTGTCGGCATTTAAGGCCAAAGAAGATGAGATCGAGAAGAAGAAGATGGAGATCAGAGAAAGAGTTCTAGCTCAGCTCGGCCGTGTTGAAGGCGAGACTAAGCGTCTCTCTTTGATCCGCGAGGTTTGATTTAGAATTACATTATTTTAATTCGATTTTTGTGTGATTCACAATATCGAGTTTCCGCCTTATTTAAGCGTAAAATAGATCAATCTCTTATGGCTTAGAGAGTCTAAAAGGGAGCAAAAGTCGCCCTCGTTTTCGGATTTAGTGGTTAAGTGTTCTTAATTGAGGAGCTAAAATAGGTCGGGTTTTAGGGTTTTTCAATTTCTAGGTTAAAGAATTATGGAACACTTTTCATACTTCGTAAGAACAATTAGTGAAATCCACTTTCTAGAGGTGAGCTTTCCCTCAAGCTTAAAACCATAATTGGGAACCGATGATGTCTGTTTGGTGACTTGGAAGCTTAATGGTTAAATGCATCAGGAACTTGAAGGTTTTGCTGATCCCATGAGGAAGGAAGTCACTTTGGTCCGGAAGAAGATTGATTCTCTCGATAAAGAAATAAAGCCATTGGGGCTTACAGTTCAGAAAAAGGTTTGGCTTTTCTTTTGAAAAAAAAATATATATATAAAACTTGCTTTTTCTCTGGGATGCTAATTTTACAATTAAGATAAGTTCTTAGCTGAACACTAGATTTCGAGATCAAATGCTTCATATCAAGATATTATAGATCGGACCAATTTTGTACCTCACAAGTCATACTTAATCGATACTGAACAAGAATATGTTCAGGATTCTTAGGATGCTAAGCTGGTGTTTTCATAAAAGTGCAGGAAACAGAGTACAAGGACGCACTTGAAGCATTCAATGAAAAGAACAAGGAGAAGGTGGAGCTGATCACCAAGCTACAGGAGGTTAGTTCATTATCATCTCACTTCTCCCTTACGTTTTCCTAGTAAAACCAATCACGGGTTGGGTTTGAATGAATGTTATAGCTGGTCTTATCATACCACATCTATCTGGTTGGTGTGTGTTTGTTCCTACAAATTGGTGTGTAGTCTATAAAAATAATCTGCTTTTATCTGTTTTTGAATTGAGCATACGAATTGCCCATTACCTTCCGTTAGAACCTTACAAAATGTTGGTAGAGACTTGGCACCGTAGATTTGTACCAAGACTTGGGAAAAACTCTCATTGTAATAGGGGAAAGCGTACGGGTATTTGGAATCCAATCTCCAAGTTTGCCATTTCAAGAGTTGTATGATCTTGACTCTAAAATAGGTTTCACAACTTTGAAAAGTAAGATCAGTATAGAGACTCGAAATCAAGACTCCCCATGTTTAGGTGTTTTACATTGTTTTTGCAATTACTTTCTTCCAAACTAGATGCAACTCATAGTTTTGGGCACCTCTTTTGTGCAAGTCATATATATTCAGAAGAACCAGAAGAACAATCATGCGTTTTTGCTTTTCTTATCTAATTGCCATTGAAACACTTGTATAGTAGTACTATATGTGCTAAAGCGTTGTTTATCATCACGTTGTGTTTTTGTGACGGTCTTGAGACTGAGAGACTAACGAATTTTGTTTTAATGAACTGGCGCAGTTGGAAGGTGAGAGCGAGAAAATGAGATTCAAGAAGCTGGAAGAGCTTAGCAAGAACATTGATCAAACCAAAGCTTAGTGTTGGACGAGCAGAGTCACTTGGATTGGGCAATATAGAGTTATCAAGTATAAGTGGGTAAATCACGTTTAGAGTATTTTCTTTGTACTTCTATCATTCTAGTCATATATGATAAAATAAAATAAAAGTAACAGGAAATGGTTTTGAACTTGAATGTTGCAAAGAAAATGTAACCAATTTACAATGTCATGACATTATCGATGTGATTCGCAAATTTGTATTAATAAATGTAAAGAACTAAGTTTGTTTGTGGGCATTTCTGATGCATGATTATATCATCAAGCATTTTCAAATCTCTCTAATCGTATGCAAAGATTATTTATATGATGTTAATTAATTTAATAGATGAATTAAAAACAAAAATGAAAAAACAGAATTGGAATGTTACTTATTTTGCCAAAATTGGAATGTTACTTGTACATCAGCTTAATAGCTTTCATTGCAAGCGAATGTCAATGACGCAGATGTTGAAGACACGCGTGGTAAGACCTCGCAAGCCACAATTGTCGCTTTTGATCAAACCGACGGAATTAAGCTAGCATTTTTAGATCTCTATGTCTTCGTTATAATTGTAAATGCTTTAACTTAACGAGAATATATGATTTTAATTTTTTTTTTGATAAAAAGTGTTTAGCTAGTGCATCAATTTCGTACCAATTGTATATGAAACTTTGGAAATATATGTTTCTACTATATGCGTTTTCTCAAAATATTTTGTAGAATTATATGAATCTTTATTTTATAAACTTCTTCCACTATTATTAACTATATAATTTCACAGAGAATCATTTAATTTAAAGGTTTTATTTTTATCACAAAACTTTTTGGAATATTTTATATAAAAGGATTATAATCTTCAATACTTCAACGGAAAAAACATATTTTTTCAATTATGTTATTCAAATGTTACAATCAACACTAATATGCAGATGAATCCTTTAAGACTTTAACTACCAAAAATGTCCGATACGCCATGTTATTATTTTGTCTTTTTACAAGAACATGAATCTGATATACTTTTGAGACTTGATTAAGACCGAATTTTTAAAAAATATAAAAATAAAATAGAATCAAAAGGAGAATAGAATAAACAAACGTTTGGTTTCGATGTTTCCTTGTATGTGAGCATCTTTCAGTTTATCATATTGAATATACATAAATCTAAAATAACTAATCATACTTAGCATACCTACTGTGTTCCAATATTAAGTCTATCCATCAATTAAGAAGGTATCTCTGTCTCACTTTCAATGTGTAAACATATAGACAAACACATTGTCTAATGCATATTTAATTGGATGCTTTATCAGAATACTGAATACATAAACACGATCCGTTCGCAATTTGAAAACGATCGAGACATTAATAATATATACTGTATATATAGGTATTGTCATCGTCTTGTACACACACAATATATATTTGTGTGTGTTTTCTAAATTATGACGTGTTCGGTGCCGCCGTGCCGCAATTGTTTACGTTAATTAAAATATATTTTCTTATAAGATGTGCGTGAACGAATCTAAAATATTAATGTACCGGCCGGTCGTGCATGAGCATGGAGGAAAGCTACAAAATTGAGCGACACGATCCAAATTTAAGATACATATGTAGACTTATTGTCTCACAATAAGTCAAAGTCACAAACTTTAGAATATATATAATTGGACCCCAAAAAAATTTGGATCAATGATTCATATGTATCTATTAAATTTTGTTGGTGTATATATTTTAGCTACATAAATTGCATTGGGACATGTTTCTTTCGCTCTGCCCATATCTCTTCAATTTCTCATCGATCGGTTCACATGAATATAGCCGTATAAGTACAATGCGAGTCTCAATTAATAAATAATACAACGCATCGACGTATATAATATAATATGTCCAACATCGTATATGGGTTATACATGCTAATATAAGTTTCTTATCTGTTTCCTAATTTTCTCAAATTATAGTAATAAATTATTTCAATGTCTTCTTGCTTGGAACCTTCTCAGAGAAGAAAAATGATAAACTCTTGATAAGATTAATTACAAAGAAAATGTATATAAAACGAGAAACGTGTTTACAAATAATTAAGTGTTTCATATTCGGCAGCCTCATATCATTAATTGACTAATAAACATGTGAAAGACTAAGAAACTACGTCTGCAAAATTGAATCAAAAGAAGAAAAAAAAAACTACCTTTGCAGATAATTGAGGTAATAATTTAGTTTCATACGTAAATTCTTATTTTTTATTTCAAATTTAACGTTGAACTATAGAATAGATATCTGTCAGGATTATTTTTCCTTTTCTATAGTGGTATGCCGATAGTCTTACGGATCTTTTTAACAACAATAATCTTACGGATCTACTTGACCTAAAACAAAACGGTGCACAATATAGAACTATTGAATAATGTGAAGAAAAAAAAAACAAATAAATTGTGGAAGATATACACGAAAATACCAAATAAATAAATACAAAAAAAGAGACAAAAATGCGAAAAAGAATCCAATGAGGAAAAACGGCCACGTCATCAAACGGAGAATTGGGGGCGACTGGTAGACGTCCATAACGAGCGGGACAACACGTGGCATTATGTCATGGAACGCACGTGTGACGCACACGAAGCTTGTCCTGTCCTTATGTGGCGGTGCTCAGTAACCAAAGAAGAGTGAAACAAAACAAAAGAAAATGATGGGCCCATTTTGATTTTCTAATATTCATGAAATCAATGTTATTGTCAAAGTACTTAGCTTTTTTTTATTTTTTTATAATCAATTACTTTTCTTTATGACTAAAAAAGAATAATTAGATTTCACCACGCATCAAAGATATCTTTCACATGTTATTTAAACAAAAAAAAACTAACACAACATCATTTGTTATTATACGCGTTATAAAAAACCACATGCTTCTTTTTATTATTTATCTTTATTTTGTTTATTTAGATAATATAGACTTTATTTAAAGTAACATTGTAAGATTATCCCACTTTAACCACACACGAAAAAAAGTAATAGAAACTTGGGTGGCTGAGATACATTATATCCAGAACCGTGTACAAGGATATTTCCAATTCATATATAAATATATATATATATATTATTTTTTATTACGTATAAGTATTATATTATGTTAACCTATTTGAATGGTCATTATCAAAACGAATTTGCTTCATTAAAGACGTTCCGATGCGACCATTTATCAACCTCAAAAAGAAACTGCGAGTACACTTTTCCTACTCTGATTAACAAAAACAAATAGTTAATGACACTTGCTGTTGCTGGCGCATTTATCATATATATATATATATATATATATATATCAATCTGACTAATTTATCTTTCTAAACATCATTTCTATTATTGATCATATCAAAGGGTTTTACCCTGCTCATACCAAATAAGCTGAGAAGACGACTAAATTAATCATGTGATTGACTAATTAATTAGAACCGAAGCATAGTAAGAAAATAACGTTAGGACAAATGAAAATTACAATATAAAATTAAGTATGTCGTTAGTTTGTCTTGATATGTGAAAACAAGAAGAATATAGAGAAACTACTTACCAAACACCAACCACTGAAATCACCAACCTTTACCTAAATACAAAGATGATTAATTTTTTTGTAACGAGTTCTTGAGATCAATTATAGATCTATTACCTATTTTCATTATTGTCCTTGTCGGGATTTTACTATCTGACTTGACTACCGATCCTTGATTCATAGGGTCGTGTAATTAAAATCGATAGTTCCCTACCACTATGATCATTTCACATATATATCTTTTTATGATAAAGAATAAATATCTGGGCATTTTAGTCTACTTGTATATATAGGACAGTTGCACAGGATGTATATGTATTTTCAAAGTTACCTAATTTTATAATTAATCGAGTTATATCGATTATGCTTTTTTACTTTCCTTTTAGTTTTTTTTTTAAGGAATTTTTTAAAAAAAACGAAAGAAACTTTCAAACTCTTAGTTCATAATTTCCTGTGGCCATAGCTTTCAACAATTTATGTGTAAACTATAACTTTTGTATAACTTGTATTGCGTTTATACAAACTGTTTAGAAAAACTTAATAAACAGTGAGTTGCTCTTTAGTAAAGTGTCTCAATCATAGAAACGTCGTTGTCTATGCCAATACTTAAGCACAATAATTGGGACTGCGTATTTTTAAAAATAATAGAGTTAAAAATAATTGTATGTAAATGTAATTTAACATACAATACATACCCTTTTTCGTATGTATATATAGGGATATCATATAATTGTTCCCATACTCACTAATCATTTCATGTTTGATTATCATATATCATAGAAAAAGGTTGTGATCGTGACCCAATCTAAAAGTTGATCATCACGCCAATAAAGAAAGGTTTGAAACCTTTTATTTTCTTTTTCGTTTTGAAACATAGAAAGAAAGTGACATAACATTTCTTTAACACTCCCGATTCACTGAATCATGGACCTTATTTTACAGTTCTTTCGCTACATTACTTGAGATTGCGATTGTTGCACAATCTGAATACAGATAAAATTGTAGTATTTTCGTGCAAATTACCATTGAGAAATTGTCAAATTCTTGCTCCATCTACGTAGAAGGCTGAACTTATGTGGTGACACCAAGACACTAAATAACTAAGTCCCGATCAGTAGTATTATGATTTGTAATAATGTACTTATTCCATGCATGCATATTCGTAACAATATAATTTGCACGTTTGTGAGTGTTAATTTGGATTAGTTAAGAGAAAGAATTACAAAACGACCTTTTAGGGTGGCTATAACATTCGGAATCTCTTTTGGAGGAAAAGATAATTAGTTTCCATCATTATCCACATCCCACAACATCTTTTTAATCATTGCATCTTAATTGTGATGAATTAACTAACTAAGCCACATTGAGTACAACATCTCTTTCTTTCTTTTTTGTTGGTTCAAAACTTAAAATTCTGTTGATGTTTAATTAGTTTTACAGAAACGACTTCGGTCATTTAAAAAAAAAAAAAAACCGAATACATAAAAATGGTAATCAATTACTTGGCAACAAGTTTATTTTAGAATTAGCTTGATTTGTTGTAACTAGATTACCTCATATGTTTTAATATATATATATATATATATATGAGAAATAATCACTTGTCAAAAAATTATATTTAGGTTATATTTAAAACTAATGCGTTAGAAATTAAGCAAGAACAATATTAGCCTAATTTAAAATATATAAAGTGGGAATACTTCAACACTATTCTAGAGCCAGAGACAAAACTTCAACTACTATACAATGAATTGATTGTTTTTTTTTTTGTTGATATTTATGGCAAATTCTATTTCCTGCCTAGGATTCTCTCAAGTACGTACTTGTAAATACTTTTAAATTTCTATGGAATGGTTATTCGCTTATATCAGAATTTCTTGGGTAGTTAAACGTGTTTATTTACCACAATTTTATGTTTATTTATGCGAATCTTAAAGATCATTATGAAAAGCTGGACCATATGACGCACACCCAATGGCTCCATACAGCAAAATCTTATTCCTATAAATGTTTCTATGTTAATAATGGAAGAAAAATATTGATCCATGCAGTTTCTTCTATCATAATTTTCCGACCTTATAAATAATGTCAACCTTAATATAAGCATAGCGGCTGCAAAATGGTGTCACAATGAATCAGACGTCGCTCTTTGAATTACTGCTTTAGCTAAATATTTTGCGTTTTTGGCTAAAAAAATCATTAGTCTATGAGATTTAATTATAAGATGCGTAAGAATTGTTCGGTTACAGTTTTTTTATTGCTATTAAATTCCCGGAACGGTGTAATGTATTCCAAAAATACGATCAATCAAAACATAAGATTATCAATTATGTATTAACTATTTCTTGGATGACATATTTTTGAAAATACATCATACTATTTTTTCTTATAACCTACACAAATTTCAGTTGGAAAAATCGTTCAAAAAAATTCGATTTTTATCAGAGAAGCCCCACCCCCGAAAGTGATTGAAGGAAAGAAAAGAAGGCACGCGTTGCTCTGACCTAATATATATCTGGGGAACTATATAAGGAAATAACTGTAATCAACTTTATTAAAATTACCATTCTCAGAAACACAATCATAATTACTTATTTTCAAAAGAAAACAAAAGTTACAGAAAAAGGGTTTTTATTTTAAATTAAAGTTGATGTGTTTATGGAGTACTCAATCAGATGACAGCAATAAAATGTCGTACCGTGTCCTTTTTTTACTGGCCAATCTCTACGCACGAGGAGCATTGTAAACCCTTTTTTTTTTCTTTTACATTTCGAATTGTCAAATTTGAATTCCCTTTGCAGAAATTCGTTCCAAGTGTTTTGATGTGTTTTTGTCATAATATAATCAAGAAGTTGAACGAAGATTCGATTGACATATTATTAGTTTAGTTCATTCTCTTGTTCAAAGTTCATCTATATGACTTACGTCAAGCTGATAGTTCCATTAATTTGTACTTCAAAGAGTTCGCATCGATTTAGAATGGAGACACAGTTTATATTTTTACAATATATAGACATATGCATTCAAAACTCAAATGGTCACCATGAAATATGGTTAAGATTTTGAATTATTTTTGCATGTTTAACTTGATTACATTTATTCCCCTACTTTGAAAAAAAAAATCAAATTATTTTCAGTCCAAATATGAGTGGATCATTCACATAAAAATATGCAAAAAGATGGAACTTAATATGCTTGATATAAATAATAGTGATGGTTTTTTGGGTTAGATATCTGCCAACGAAAACATCTTATTTATGCATTGCAGCGAGCCTTGCAACTTAAAAAAGCAACAGCCAGTCTAATTTCATCTATTCATTCAAAACTTTGTATTTAAATAGTTTACCTTTATTTCTTTTTTCGTTCATATTTTTTTTTTTTTTAAAAGCCAAAGTTTTTAGAAAGTATTAAATATTAAATTTGATGTGTTATGGAATTTTTATTGCTTAGACGGATATTTTTCCTGATAAGATGCGATTTCACTATACTTTTACATTTATTAATAAAAGTTATTTGATCTTTTTGCCAAATATATTTTTAAAAATTTAATATAAATCTTATTTTTTCTAGATATGAAGCCGTTAGAAATTGCTTATATAGTTAAGTTTCTATTAAAAGAGTTGAGTAAGTTTTTGACTTAATTTTATTTGATTAAAATTAGATTTAGTAGAACTAATCAAAAGACGACGGAAAACAAAAAATAAAAACGAAAGTGATGTTCTCTCTTTTGTCGTTTTGTATTCATTTTTCTTACCATTTCTTTTAGTTTATCCCTAATTTTTAATATCTTTTACCCTTCCCTATTTGAGATCGTCAAAAGGAAAAAGAAGAGTTTCACGGAAATGTGAAAAATGAAAACAACTATTCCATGTTATTATTGAAACAAACGCTCGCTAGATTTTTTTTGTTTCTATTTATATACTATAAAACATAGACCATAATAAATAATTTAACTCATCAAAATCTAAAGAGGAGAAATCACTAGAGCCGAAATAACTTGCGGCTTTGTTTCAAAAAAAAATATATAATAAATTACGAGCACGAAAATAATATATAGCGAAGAGCAATTAAATATCAAGGCAAGGGGACCAATTCGATTAAATAAATATTTTTGTAAAATCGCTATTATAATATTTTAAAATATTTTTTTTTTGTTGTTGTTGTCGTTAGTGTGCTCTTAAATCACCCATTACACAACAAAGAAAAAAACAAGACTAAAAAATTAATTTAATACTAAATGGTTTTGTTCCTTCCTAGTTCCTACCTACAACTATTTACTTAGCCCTTGCCTCGATCTTTTAAACCATCCACAATTTTTGAATCACAATCTCTATCTCTCTCTCTTTATCAGAGTTCCAAAACAAAAACAAACCTTTGTTTCTCTTTAATTGCAAACTGAAGAAACTTGAAACTTTTGAATAACCTCACGATAAAGTACTGTCTTTTTTCTTCTACTTCGTTCTTTGGAATTTGATAAAATGGCGTCTCAGAGACACTTAAGAGATCTTCTTGAAGAAGATCAAGAGCCGTTTCAACTTCAGAGTTACATCTCCGACCGACGTTGCCAAATCAATCCTCCAGTTAAACATTTACAGGTCAAGAAACGCAGAGCCATCTCTCAAAACGCTGGAGTTCCTTCGCGCTTCTGCCGCAACGCTTGTTTCTTCTCCCTACGTGAATCGCCTGACCCGAAGAAATCTCCACTCTTCGAACTCAAGTCGCCGAACCGGAGCCAACACGCTACTTTCGTCAACATACCGGCGAGAACCGCTTCGATTCTACTAGAAGCTGCGGTTAGGATACAGAAACAGTCGTCGTCCGAGGGGTCAAAAACGAGAACGCGTAACGCAGGAAACGCTTTTGGGATATTTGGATCAGTGTTGAAGAGGCTGACGCACCGGAAGAAACGCGAAATAAGCGGCGGAAAAGACGTTAGCCGAGTTTCATCAGTGAAAGATATGTTGAGATGGGAATCTCCGGTTGTTCGTAAAATAGTCACAAGGAAATCCAAACGCAAAGGAGAAGAACAAACCTCCTCCCAAACGCAGAAAACCGCCTCTGAGACGCAGTCCTCACGGAGGTCTAGTAGTAGTGGTGTTTGGTCAGAGAGTGTTACCAACGGAGAGAGATCTTGGGACTGCGATTTCGAAACGTCGATTAGCTCCAGCAGCGGATCGGACGCTTTAGATGAGTTTGCGAGTATGGACGGTGCAGATTTCTCGGAGGATAAACGCTTCTGTGAAAGCCCGTTTCATTTTGTTCTCCAAACAATGCCTTCACCCGGCAGTTTCAGAACGCCGAATTTCTCGTCGCCTGCGGCTTCTCCACGCCACGATTGTCAAGAGGTTTGTCTTTTCTCAGTCAATAATTATTAAATAATGATTACATTATTGATCATATTCGTTAGTTAGAAATGGAGGAAAAAAACATTGATGTACATGATAATTTACTATTCATTAATGGTAACGTGTTACTATTTGATTTAGATTTGAAAATACAAATATAGTAATTATTCAAAAAGTGGCATAAAAGTTTAATTAATGACTCGTTTGAATTAGTTTTGACTCGTTTGAATTAGCGGCAAAGTAAGAATGATTACATTAAATGACAAAACTACCCCCGCAAACTCATCGCTTGGCTCTTTTCGAAGATGTAAGAACAGTTGAAGACAATAGCGTTTTCGTCTTTTCGAAACAACTCAGCCTTTTGTATTGTTGAAAACAAAGACGATCTTTGTCTCTGACATGCAAATCTCTCTCATGTTTCTGTTTTTTGGTTTTTGTCTGCAAAATTATTGAATTCCAAAATTTTGTCTCTGACTGTTTACTTCCGTTAATCTTAATAAGATAATCAGTCAAATTAGCTTCTTCTAAGTACTGAATTTTGTATTAATCAAACAGATGAAGAAAGAGAGTTATGAAGTAGAGAAGCTAAAGAAACTAGAAATGGAAGAGGAAGAAGAAGAAGAAGAAGATAAGGAACAGAACAGCCCAGTTTCAGTTTTGGACCCTCCATTTCAGGACGATGACGAAGACATTCACATGGATGACAATAACATCACTTCCAGCTTCAGATTTGTACAAAGTACGTTTTTTTCGAACCACTCTTTTGTCTTAAATTTTATCTTTTTTTTTTCATTTAATTCGATTTTCGGATTTTATAGTTTACCCTACTGATTTATTATTTCATATTACATTGTTTATAAAACTGTTGGATCTGTTGTACTGAAGATATGTTTTCGAAACAGAACAGTAACATGTTCGTGCATATACAGTGTTTGTTAAAATGTCTCACAGAACATTTATAGTCCACGAATAGTGTTTCTTAATATGTTACAGTGACATTTACATGTTACTGCACGCATAGTGTTTGTTTAAAGTGTCTCACTGACATTTTTGGTTAACATTTTGTTTATATATTTCCGTATTGTTAAAAAAATAGGTAGATTTCCTATTAGATTTGGGAAAGTTAACATTTTGTATATATTATTGTTAGATAGGTAGATTTATTGTTCTTATATTTTGTAAAAAAAATGTAGGTTAAGGATTTTGTACAAATAAAAAAACATATATACGCCTTTGATTTCACACAAGATCGATTATGTAGACTGATGTTTTTAGTGCCTGAATCTCGATTTGCAGAAGCAAAGCATCTGCTTCTACAAAAGCTTTGTAGATTTGAGCAACTTGCGGGTTTGGATCCCTTGGAACTAGAGAAAAGAATGTCAGACCAAGAGACCGAGGAGGAAAGGGAAGAAGAAGAAGAAGAGATGAAAAATCACTATCAATGTGAGATTATTGCTCAAAGAGTTCTTAAAACGTACTTTGAAGATATGACAGAAGTTCCCCAAGGCATTGAAGCATTGATTTCAGACCTTGTAGCAGAGGAATTACAAAACGACAGCTTTTTGCGAGACGGTGAAGCCAAAGTAGCCAAAAGGGTATGCGAGAGATTGAGATCTTGGAGAGATGTGGAGTCTAACACTATCGATATGATGGTAGAACATGATTTCAGAACAGAGAGTTTGGGATCATGGAGATCATCAAAGAACGATGCAGAAGTCGCAGAGGTGGTTTTGGATATCGAGTTTGAGATTTTTGAGGATTTGGTTGTAGAAATATCACAAGATATCGGCGGAGATCGGTGATCGCTTTTTATATTCGGGTAGCTTCCGTCATAAGTAATGCCAACTAACATGTATGTAAAAGTTTTGCTTGATGAGAGTATTAAGATTTGTGCTTATGAGAACTGAGAAATTCATAGGATCGGTGAAGTGAAGTTCTCACGGTCTCTCGGGTCGGGTTTTGACCCTGATGGGTTCTCGGTCGAGGTTCTGATTTGGTACTTGTAGTTGATATATTATGCAAAGCAAATCCACTATCGTCAGTTAGTGTTCGACAGTATGCCAAGAAAATGCATTTGTCTGTACGGCCCACAAGGCCCAATAGTACGTTTCATATTATTTTCCTTCCTTGATACCCAAAACCAACTCTAACATTTGTTGTACTGTATGTATAACATCATCTTCCTCCAAAAACATCGCCATCATTGTTCGAAGACATGACAAACACCAATCTATAGATTTAGAATCTCAACCAGTTGCACTATAACGCTTTTATAAAATTTCATATACTTAATTAATTAGTCAAAAAGTGCCTTTTAATCAATTATAGTTCTCATGTTTACAAACTACATAATCTTTCTGAAAAAGACATCTCCACTATTATTTTCCTCTTTTGTCTTTGACACATATGTTAATGTTAACCTTTTTTCTGAATAAAAATTCGAAGAGTCGAGATTTCAGTCCGAGTATCGACATCTAGGTCAAAAGCGTCATTTGTATTGCAATGATAATCTTCTTAATTTAGTAATGATAACAGCTTTACTTTCGTAAGCGACTGAAATTTGCGGTGGATGCAAGTATAGCTATTTTCTTCCTTTTAAGTATAGAAGTTTCGCCTTAATTAGATCCATAATCTTCAGGGCAGGAACTAAATCAATTTAATTAGTTATTTTCAAACTTAGAATATTTCCATTTTTTGTTTTTTTAGATGGCTAAATACAGCAGGTTGGTTGAGTTACCGACATTAAATCAGCTATAGCTTGTTATTTTTTATATATTTATTATATTGCCTCATTAATGCATATATTAGATGTACACTTTCAATTTTGAATGTATAATAAGTTATCGTCCGTTGTTAAGACGATTTTAATGTTGAATGTATAATACTCTTTACCGTACTTGTACAAAGCTTATATATATATATATATATATATATATATGTATCCTCAAATAGATAATCCAACCTATAACATACAAAATCATGATTAATGACTTTACTAAAAAATTACACTCATAATATACAAAAATTCGTAAATTCACTTATGAATCTTAATTTAACGTGAAAACGTTAAATCTCTTAACTAACCACTCACAGACTACACACAAATTATTTTTACATTCAGTTGCCAACTTGTGAAAAACAACAAAATCACGATTACGCTACTCGATCGCCTCATTTGCTAGATGTGAACTAGTGAGAACACACAAAATTAATCCGACTCTGTAAAAGTGTTAAAAAAATGCATATATATATAGTAGAATATTGGATAATATATAATAGATATATACTTCTCAACGGGTTGAGTATGTGATTGTAACTATAACATATAATTGGATAATAATAGATTAATTATAGTGATAACTTTGGGTAACCATTGCCAATATTAATATTAGAGATTACCCGTAGATGGGGTCAAGGTCCATCATTCCCTAACATGTACCCATAATGTATTATTAGTTATTCCTAACCTGTTGATATCGTTGGTTTGGCATAAGTAATTAATCAATAATCATGTATTACTAAAATTTGTAAATATTTATAATCTCGCAACAAAAAATGATTTCTAAACTATATGAACTAGTATTGTGTTCGAGACAGAATGATTGGTTGGAAACTCCATGCTGGTTTTCATGTTATGTTATGCGGTCTCTACAAGGAATTAATTGACCATTTTTAGTCTACTGCATTTTTTTCTCGAGAGGTTTGAATTTTTTAGCAGTATGAAACGGTAGAAATATCTAACTTTCTCTCCTCAAAGTGTTGTGAAAACGACTGGCTCTCCTAATTTTCTCTGGCCGACGTTGGCTTCCACATCAGCTGTGTTCTTCTTTCCCTTTGCGTTTAAAGTATTTACTTTCTATGCCAAATAAAAACACTGAATGATGTCATCATGTTGTTTGCTTTGATGCTTCATCTTCGATGTCTTCCCTTTAATCTCTCTCCAAGAATGGGCTCATTTAACAAAATCAATTTTAAATAATTTTATTTGGAATTGTGTATACTCTAAATTTTTATTGACAAATTAAGAGTATGCTTTTATCATTAATCATCAAATGTATATAATATGAAAGTTTAGAATTATAAAAAACTAATTACAAATTAAGAGTATGCTTTTATAATAAGATTAGATATAGTGTATATTCTATATTTTTATTGACAAATCTTGACAAGATCTATAAAAGGAAACTAGTTCAAAAAGGCAATGAAAAAGAGGAATGTGCTTTTGAAAAACAATTATACATACTATTAAATTAAAATTTAAATTTTTTGAGATATCTTTCATCTGTTATATTATTTCAATTTTTACTTTTGAATCGGCACAAAGCCTCTTTCTTATGGAATCAGGTTTCTTGTCATATAGAGCTTCTCCACCTAATTCTTGAGGTCGATGTTAATGGCACACCCTGCTTTAATCTTTTGTCTTATATATACATTAGAAACTTATTTGAAAGAAAAAAAAGTTACGCTAAAATCACATATAGGTTTTAAGAATACACAATATGTGGGTACACCAGAAAGAAAAAAAATACGTGAGTCGACAAACGAAAATGACATGATTGAAACTGTGAATCAGCATATCAAAATGGATATTTGGAACCATTTTTTTTAAAAAAAAAATTAACTGAAATTGAACCAAAATTTTGATTTAATACTCGTCAAATGGGAATCCAATCGTAAAAATTCTTTCATTTTAAAACCTTCTCTATGTCTTTAACAAATTATCAATTGTGTCTCCATGGCTCCATGCCATATATATACAATCTAGATTTTCATTCCAAATTTTTCCATATAGAAAATACTTTTAATCATAATAGGTAACACTAATAATTTTATCTATAGACTACATCGGTTGGAAGAATAATTTAATAATATTCCGGCAATTATACATGTACTCACTGAGTGTGAAATTGTATCATTTAACTTGGGATGCCAATTTTTGTATATAATATATACTTTCAGGGTTCCCAAACGCATGCATCCGTCGTTTCAAACCTTCCATCAACATGGGCCTTCGCACGATATAACCTCTTCTTTTTTTTTCAAATCCTTCTTGATTATTTTTACAATAGTTGTAAAAAGAAAAGGCAGAACTAAAATTGAGAAAAAGGCCTAAATAATCAAAATCCAGCTGGTGGGTGTGACCCCACATTCTTATCGACATCCATCAATGTACCCCTCTCATCAAACATCGACTATAACCAATACAATTTTCTTTTTCTTTCCAAAAATTATGCTCTCATCGCTTCATTAGATGATTGCGGTATATATAGCGAGATGTTCCACGGGTATAAGAATTGTAGATTACAAATATAAATCCTACATATTATTTAGTTATATTTGTTATTGTAGACCAATTATTAATATGTGTGAAAGTGAAGCACTTCAAAAAAATATAACTATCTGAAGCATTCTTTTTTTTTTTTTTGTAACTAGGCTTTCAACTATCTCAAACATTCTTGGAAAACAATACATATTGGTCATGAATTCATGATGTGTTATAAGAGCATGAGAAATTTAGGGAAGGCCCGTCATAAGCGTGCCATGATTTGCTATGTCTGCATTGAAGAAACAAGAGATTAAGCCATTCGATTGCTGCAACGCCTGATATAATCTGATATGCATATTTTATGGGGTCAGTCCTTAATTAATTATATATATACATATTATCATTTTACATTTCGAGGTTAATTAGGTTTTACAGACTCTAGAAAATATATACTAACTGAGTTATGTCTTTGCCTTTCTCTCTTAGTTTACGAATGCATTATTCACATCAGTTTGGTTTCCAGTTCGGTTGGGTTCGGCTATTCAAACCAATTCGAGCATTTTCTCTATATTAAGAGATTGTCAATTTTTCTTATGTGTTTTGTTCTAACAACTCCACTTGGTTTTACCCAACAGTTTTTTCTTGTTGTTTTACAATTTTTTTTTTATTTACTAGGAAAAGGAATTCTTTTACTTTCATATACTTAAATTGTTCTTCCTGTAATAGAAATTAAACAATCTAAAATAAATAAAATAACTGTTAGGGAGCAATAATGGTGGATTTCACAAAACACTGTGTCTGTACATATGAACATACGTATATGTATGTACATTGCATGGATCGAACGTCTACCTACGTGAAAAGCAAGTCATCAGGTCTGACCACTCTGAGATTCAGACTCTCATTTATATCTTTCCTCTTTAATAATATATCTTCATTGGTTTTTTACAGAATTATAATACATTTTAAGAATTATTTTTTCTTCTATTTAATGATTTTTAATTATATATTTGTTTTATCTGTTGGGCTTAAGACAAAGACTGAGTGAGCAAGACTGAGATTCTTCTGTTCAGCATGTTTCCCTTATTAAGAACTCTCTTCTCTTTTCTTCTCTTACTGTTACTAAACACTGTCCATGATTTCATCACTCTCTACGTACTCTGCCTTCAATTCGATATTTTTATATTAAAAAGTTCGTATCTCTGCAATATTATGAATTGATTGCGCATCTCTCTTTCCACACCAGTTAACACCTCGTTATATATAATCTTCATGCATTAAAACAAAAAGATATTGTAACTATATATATGTATATATATATGTTGCTTTTGTTTGTCTTTGACTCCTTTCTAAGTAATAATTACATCTTCACTTATTAATTTGTTTTAAAATAAATCCGAAGTGATCATTATGAATTTGTCGGCATCTAGCTATCTTATGTCATTTGTGTTAAAAAAAAAGAAGCTATCTTATGTCAAATATTCTGAAATAAGCTTAACCACTGATTGTTTAGAAATAAAACCCCTGTATATTCATGATTTTTGGTACCGTGGTCCACAACTTTGTGAGGAAGAATGTCTTTCAATTTTAAATTTTAATCGATATGATTGCTGAGGAATATTATATACTGATTCATACACAACAATATCTTGTTAACAAATTAACGATTGAGATCTTCAATGATAGAATAAAAATATAATATGCAAAACAGATCATGGTTAGCGCAACTTTTCCTTTTTTCAATAAAAACCAAAGGTTGCTTAAACGAGAATCATGACATTTTCATATAAAAAGGATCATAGAATATAATAAAATCCGATGGCGAATGCTGTAAATTTAGGAAATATTAGCTCAGTGTATACGTGAATTAAAGTTTAACTTAAGTAAGCCATATTTTTGGATGTGTCATCTCACTAATGACTCGTCTTAAATAATTTCTTAGTTAAAAATTGTACCCTCATATAAATTATATACGTTTTATTAACCATAAAGTACGAATTTATAATCAATGTAGGAATACTATGCTGATGTACAATGAATAAAGACCCTACCGCATATTATTATTATACAATTTGAAAAATGATGGCATGCATGTGTACATAACATCGACCCATCTTAGTAGTAGTAGAGTTCAGATTTTAGTTTCACTTTCGCGCAAAAGCATGCTACTTCTCCTCTAGCCGACGTGGAAATTAGAGGCCATCTTTAGCAAATACATTATTTAATACTCTATAATGTATATATATATTATTAGATTTCTCACTTTTCCTACAAAATAATATGGTTAAGTCATACGATTTTTAATTGTCATGGGAAGGATACGTTTATTTGAGTCCACACTAGGTCAAGTTATTAGTTATAACTATTATGTATGGATGACAATATATACAGTAGTTCGTGTAATGCCATAGTGTTCTTTTTCGGTTATGTTATCATCAAAGATATTTTTGTGTCTATTGTAAATCATAATGTACGAATAAAATCTGACTACAATATATATGATTACGATAAATGATTTCATGATAAACAATTTTTTTTTTTGCAATACAAGGATATGAGGGATGGTTTTACTTACATATATATACCAAGGTTAGACTTTATATATATAATACACAAGATCATAACGGATAGCTATATTTACAACACGATAAAATCTCTATAAGCTGGCTACTATTTCTATAAACTGTTTATCTGAAATGTCCGTAATAATCAATTCATATGCATTGAACAAATGATTGATCCCTAGAAAGAGGACTTATACATATATATATCATAATGTTTAGATAATTGGATTTCCATATTACCACACAAACAGAAGTTTATAATATTTCAATAAGAATCAATTTAAATATGTTATCATAATATAGACAGCATCAATTATAGTTATGTCAACTAAATATAATTATAGTTGTGTCAGTATCTAAATCCAATACAATTTGAATATAATTTTTTTTTGGCAACTTTGAATGTGATTATATTGTGAGTTATTGGTAATTAAAAATGAATAGAAGAAATTCCTAGAAAAATATGTTTTTTTTTTGTTTTTAACTGTTTTGTATACAATAGTCTACACGGACTTCGAAATTTATTATTTCAAGTAACGAAATTGATTTTGTTAGAAGAAAGTCTAGGTGAATGATTTCTAATTCAAAGAATTAGCCTCTTTAAAATATTGATAGAAATCAAACGAGATGGACTATTGATTTGTCGGTGATGAACAATAAATAGGTAGGTGACAAATGCAAACCCTAGCTACTTGTCTATTTGCCTCCCCGAGCCATGGAAGAAGAAGCATTTATTTATTTATTTCCTGTTTAAATAAATTAATGAAACTAAGAAGAGTAAATAAACTAAAGAAAGCTTGAAAAAAAAACCTAAACCAAGCAATATAAAAAGTAACGGCATCGTTTAGACTTTGACGTGTTTTCTTAGGATCTGTTGAAGTCTCCCATCTAAGTCAATAAAAGGAAAACTTTATAGGGGTCCTATAATAGACGGCTATAAATGTGACACGTGTCCTTTCCTCCCATTTTGTTTTTTTTTCTCACAACCTTGTTTCATTCTTTGTTAGTCCACTAATTTTTTTTTACAATGTTTTTTTTAGATTCAGTGGTACATAACATGTGAAAACAATTACAGTCGAATTTAACAAATTAAGAATTCCAAAATCAGAATCTAACATAAAACCAATAATTATTTTATAGCATCACTAGCTAAAACGAGATGAATTCTAAGGTTAATTAGGTAGATAGTTCAATTATGTTTGTTTAATTTTAAAAATTAAAGCAGTGATACAATTATGATAAATCTAATGAGAATATGATAATATAAAATATTGTGTCATCAAATAAAATTATATATTATTTTTTTAGAATATTTTATTTACAAAAATTGCACACAATTTTTTTTAAAATAATTTGTTTATCGCATTATTATTAAAAATAAATACCAAATTACGGTATATATCTACTGCATATATTCTAAATTGATAACGTAACAGACTTTTTTTATAAATAATAATAATAAGAAACGAAAAAAATAAAGCTTTAATAAATAAGGCGCCAACAGCTAAATTTATTTTTATAAAAATAATTTTTAAAATCAATATAAAGCATAATTAATAATTTAAAAAATTATAGACAAAACCAAAGCTGTAAATAACCCCTACAACCCAATTATTCATCCATTTAGTCTATAAAATTAAGCAATTTTATTATGCATCCCGTATTTATGAATGCATCTCTTTTACTATTTTATCTCTTTGTACCAAGCCAGATCCCAATTTAAGAAGTCTATTCGACTTAGTATTTGAGATAATTAAAAAAATTTTGATTTTCATAAAAGTTTAGATGATTTTGAATGAAATAAGAAAATTTTTAAATTTTTTAATTAAAATATTTTCAAATTTTCATATAAAATTATATAATTTTGATTTTATATTTTAAATAATAAATTTCACAAAACAAAAAAATTAATCAATTTTATTATATTTTATTTTCGTGTTTTTTTAAAAAAGATTCATTTTTCAATTTTGTTTTATTTTTTTCTAATTCCGTCGGAAATCCATCAGAAAATGTTAGAAAATAAATTTTTTCTTTTTTTCTTCTTCCAACGGATTTCCGACGGTTTCATATATCCATCGGAAATCCGTCATAAATTAGCGACAGATTTCCGACGGAATGAAAATTTTCGACGCTGTATTTCCGACGGCTTTTTTTATTGATAATTGCTCAGAAACTATTATTTCCGACGGTTTTCCGATGGATTTGACCATCAGAAATAGCCTGTTTTATTGTAGTGTTTTTCCTTTTTCCATTTATGAAACTTTATGGCTTCGCTGATCTCTGGTTTTATATTTTTTATATATTTGTTAAATGTTACAGAAAATAAAAATTTTAGAGAGGATGTTCTCTCCTTTTGATTTTTCTAAATAAATTTCTGGAATTATATATGCTTCGGTTCAACACTTTACAGGTGTTCTCTTTAACTTGTATTATATATACTAAATATGAATTTGAATGTTCTAGTTTCATGAAATGAATATAGAAAATAGAAGGATTGAGAAGGATTACAAAAACTCAGTGAACATTAGGATTGAAGCAATAAAAGTGTCAAAAAGGAACAATAAAGCCAAATGGTTAGGGATTAGACAGGTTGAAATGTTGGGAGCATAAAAGCCAATAATTTGGTAATTTTTCAGAGGACCCCCTCTTATTGCGGCCAATTAATTAAATTTAATTTTCTAATAAATCCACACACATGTCTCTCGAAATTTGTCTATAAAAGTTCTCTGTGCAGAAGAAAATTTTATTTTTATGAAATACGAAGCTTTAAAAGCTGAATCACATATTTAAAAGTAAAACAAAAGGTACATGAATTTATTAAACATGACAATTGAATCATCCTAAATCTATGTAAAAAACTATTTTATTATCGGGATATAATTTATAGATTTACGCATTTATATATTTTGTTTCTGTGCTGCTACATATGTATATATATATATATATATCCATAATCATTAATATTATAGAGTCATTTCTTGCACTTAGAAGTAGTAATATAGAAATGAGCAAATATCGACTTATTAAGGGCTCACAAAGTAAATCATACTTCATAAATGAAAAAAAAATCCTAGACTGAAGTCAAATAATGATGTTACCTAAGAAATCAAGGGAGTAATTTTATAGGCAACCCTTTATTTTCCAAAAAGGTTGTGTCAATTATTGAGTCACATGTGTAAATTGCCGTAAAATTATCCTCATACAAAATCCAAAAATTTAATGAAACTCGGTATAATACAAAATTCTGCAGAGGAAAAGAACAAGTTTCTTCAGATCATAATTTTAAAAACCAAAATCTAAAGAAAATATTTAAAGAAGAATGCCTCGATGGCTCTCAATCTATTATTGTCTCTAAGTGAGACAAAACCTTACATAGAAATAAATATATACACATCAATGCACGCATGTATTCAAATTATTTGATGGAGATAATGAAAACTGATGAGACACATGGTACAAATTAAAAACAGATACACACAAAATCTCATACAAAAAGATCTGTATTTGTAGTATCCATACCATACATCTCTCTCTTCTCTCTCTATCTCTCTCGCCCACAAATATTCAAGAAGAAAAATAAAAAAAAGGTTATTAAGTCATGGGACCATATCGTCTCTGTAGCTTACATTCGACCCTTTTCGTGGACTACACGATCTGTCTCTCTCTCTCTCTCTCTCTAAAAAAAGCTTCAATCTTTCCTCTCTTTTTTTGGAATTAAAAGGTTTAACCTTTACTTTTTCTTCTCCCCTCACTGTCGATCGATCTTCTCTTTCAGCTGAATATAAATCTAAATATGGAAGATCATCATCCTCAGTATGGTATACCGGAGCTCCGGCAGCTCATGAAAGGCGGAGGGAGGACGACTACGACGGCATCACTTTCGACCTCTTCTCATTTTCCCTCTGATTTCTTCGGCTTCAACCTCGCTCAGGCTGCGCCGCCGCCGCCGCAACACCACCGACTACATCAGTTCACTACTGATCAGGAGATGGGTTTCTTGCCACGTGGCATACATGGATTGGGTGGTGGTTCTTTGACGGCTGGAAATAACAGTAACTTAAACGCGAGCACCAGTGGTGGAGGAGTTGGGTTTAGCGGGTTTCTCGACGGAGGAGGTTTCGGCGGCGGCGGAGGAGGAGACGGCGGAGGAACGGGGAGATGGCCGAGACAAGAAACCCTAACCCTGCTGGAGATTAGATCTCGTCTTGATCACAAATTCAAAGAAGCTAATCAAAAGGGACCTCTATGGGATGATGTTTCTAGGTTTGCTTCACTTATCCTATCTCGATTTTACCCTAATCTCTCTCTCTCTCTCTCTCTCTTCTCATTTTCCGTTCTTTTTTTTATTAAAAATAATTAAAAAACTAACTTTATGTATATTTCTCAAACCAATTTATACCATTAGAGTCTTTTGATTCATCTACAATGTCTCCTATTTCAAAGTTAGTCAATTAGGGGAAATTAATTAATTTCCAATTGTGGAAAACATTTGTTGCTAAACACTAAACAGCTACCATATTCTTCAAAAGTTTTTTATTTTATTAAATTTTGAGTATTTTGTTTATGGGTGATCTTTCAGATTTGAAAAGATTTAACCTTTCATACGCTGTCTTTTTAGACCTTTCAAGTGAAAATCCCGAAGACAAGTTAAAATCTTTTTTTATTTCTGCATTAATAACTAGAAAGAATGTGACCTCAACACTTCCCTTGGGCTCCTCAATTTCAACATACTTTTTCAGCTGAACAATATAGGGACACATATTATATATATATATATTACATTCCAACGTATATATAAATACACATACACACATCTTGATGTGTATCTACAGAGTGGTCAGTTTCAAACAATTTCTTTAGGAGTCGTTTTGTTTGGTCAAGAGAATGACCAGACCTTGGCAGTTTCAGTTATGACATTATCATGTGCTTTAAAACCCCAAAAGGGTAAAATATAAACAATAGTAAAATAAAAAGATTTATTATCTTCTTTGACTTTGATTATAGTTTTCTCCTATTTTTACTGATAACTTCTGATTCGTCTTTCTTAGGTTCTGAAGATATGTACCCGCTTCTTTTGTGTAACTATGCATAGAAACATGTTCTTGTGTTAAACTATTAGTCAGCTAGTAAGTCTCGAAAACAATCTTGGTCCGAAAGTTATAACCACTGCATGTTAGGAAAAAGAAAACAAACATTTATGTGGGTCACTATATATACAATCTTAAGCAGATACACCATACAATGTTATTATATGCATATATATACATAGATATGTATGCATGAAAAATAATGAATATATGAATATCTTATGAACAGTCAATGATTCAAAGCTAGTTTCAAGATTAGGGCACTGCTTCAAATTCCAATCAAAACATGAACTATTTTAGTCTTTCTCATTCATTTTCTTAACGTTTAGAATCATGTCTGAGGAACATGGATACCAAAGGAGTGGGAAGAAATGCAGAGAGAAGTTTGAGAATCTTTACAAATACTATAGGAAGACTAAAGAAGGCAAAGCCGGAAGACAAGACGGTAAACACTATAGATTTTTCCGGCAGCTCGAGGCGCTCTACGGTGATTCCAACAACTTGGTTCCTTGTCCCAGTCATAACACACAGTTCATGAGCAATGCTCTTCATGGTTTCCACACTCAAAACGCTATGAACGTTACTACAACAACGTCTAACATTCATAACGTTGATAGTGTTCATGGTTTTCATCGTCAAAGCCTAAGCCTTTCTAACAACTACAACTCCTCCGAGCTGGAGCTGATGACTTCGTCTTCTGAGGGGAATGATTCTAGTAGTAGAAGGAAAAAGAGGAGTTGGAAAGCTAAAATCAAGGAGTTCATTGATGTGAACATGAAAAGGTTGATAGAGAGGCAAGATGTTTGGCTTGAGAAGTTGACAAAGGTTATTGAAGATAAAGAGGAAGAAAGGATGATGAAAGAAGAGGAATGGAGAAAGATTGAAGCTGCGAGGATCGATAAAGAGCATTTGTTTTGGTCTAAAGAGAGGGAGAGGATGGAAGCTAGGGATGTGGCGGTGATTGAGGCTTTGCATTATTTGACCGGAAAGCCGTTGATAAAGCCGTTATGTTCGTCCCCGGAGGAGAGGATGAATGGTAATAATGAGATCCAAAACAACAGTGAGAATCAGAATGAGAATGGAAGCGACCAAACAATGACTAACAATGTTTCTGTTAAAGAAAGTGGTAGCTGCTGGAATGAGCAAGAAATCATAAAGCTTATGGAGATAAGAACTAGTATGGACTCGGGGTTTCGAGAGATATTGGGAGGATGCTCGGATGAATTTCTATGGGAGGAAGTCGCAGCGAAATTGATTCAATTAGGGTTTGATCAGAAAAGTCCCTTGTTGTGCAAGGAAAAGTGGGAATGGATAAGCAATGGAATGCGGAAAAAAAAGAAGGAAATCAACAAGAAAAGGAAGGAAAATTCGTCGAACTGCGGCGTGTACTATCCAAGAACCGAAGAAAATCCGATCTACAACAATCAAGAAAGTGGATATAATGATAATGAGCAGCATCATCAGATGAATGAACAAGGCAATGTAGGTTCTTCAACATCAAACGCAAACGCAGCCGCTGGTAATCCGAGCGGAGCAATGGCCGCTAGTACAAACTGCTTCCCGTTCTTCATGGGAGATGGAGATCAGAATCTGTGGGAGAGTTATGGTTTGAGGCTAAGTAAAGGAGAAAATCATCAGTGAGTAATTACTCCCAATGAAGAAGATCGAAGAAGGTGATCATGAGGTTAACTAATTCTTTTGAGTTAGCTATATGAGAGATGAACCTTGACTTAACTATTATATGTCACGATGCTTAAAATGAAGGGAAGTACTTTGTTGTGGCTTATGTGGATGTTATATCAGCATATATAAGATGAAAGTCAAATTAAAGTAGGCTATAACCAATGATTATTATGTTTTCATGTAGTTATAATTTTGTAAGCCTTTTATATCGATCTTTTTTTCTGGTATTGAACCTTGATCCTAGTAGCATACATAATATATGCTAATAAAAAGATCGCATCTCATAAAAAAAAAATTCAGAAAGAGAATTTATTCTTCACATCCAAAGGCATAAACACGCAAAGCAGACAAGACATATCATAGGAATAGGTAACTAAAAAAATCAAATCATGCATGTCGCAAAACCACTCACATTTAAGCGTAACTTTTCTTGGCCTTTAAAAATTGTATTCTATAATGAAAATCCATAGTTCTATATAACAAAACATTCCCCCTTACCCCAAATTAAACCAAAATTTCCGGAGGGTTGAATTAACAAATATTTTGATGACTTATATGAAGGAATTGACGGAACCCATACTTCAATTGTTTTCTAATGAAGTTTATGAATACAGTCGAGAACAATAACATATAAATGAACCAAACGGTTCTTGTCCATCGGTTTCACAATATCACATGTTAATGTTGATTGAGAGTAGTTGAGACCAATAATCATTTTCTAAAGTGTATTTTCGATAGAATTATACTTTTAAAAATCTTAATACTAGGGAAAGGATTTATGATGCCTTTTCTTTGTAATGTAGTTTGGTTACGGTATCTTCAAGACACTAGCTAGGACATTAAACAAACTAATAAAAAAAAAAACTAAATCAAGCCTGTTTATTCCTTTTCTATTGGGGTTTGGACCAACTTTGCTGTCGTGGTTTGGTTCATAATATTTTAAATGGATCAAACACTTCCACCAAGCTTTTTTTATTGATTGTTGTAAATCGTGGTTGAACTTTGGTCTAGAGGACTCAACCTAATTAATGTATGTACATAAATGGAGATACAAAGAAAAGATACATAGAAGGCTAGAGATGTAAATTTGGGGTAATCCTAGAGAGGGAGATAGAGTTATGAAGATGGGGACAGAGAGGAAGAGTAGTGAAGTAAGCTCTGGTCGATTCAGTGTGTTGATGGTCAGAGAGAAAGTAACCATTTGCCTTTATCTCTCTCCATGATCTCACTCTTCTCCTTTTGTCCCTATTCCCTATAGAGACAGTGAGACAAGAGCACGAGTCAATACAATCTCTTTGTACGTACACATTATTGATAATGTTGATTAATTCTGAATTGTCTCTATTCTCATTTAAGTGCTTGTTCATTTTATGGGTTCCACACAAGACCAGTCCTACTTCTAGAGTTTGATGATTCTTCTTGTCAAACTTTATTAACTGTTTAACTAATTTTGATATACGTTGATATTTGAACAAGGAAACGATATCTTGTTCATTTTTTTGTTTCATTAATGCTGCATATGTCACATATCTTGTGGAAATTTAGAGAACACGTCGCACAATAACTTTCAGAAGTTTAATGTTTAATTAATATTCAAAACAATCTATCAAAAAACCACTGAACAATTAATCTAGCTAAAGATATTTCCTAAAAATCTTGCTCTAAAATACGAGGAAATAAAAACAAAAAAAAAGGGGATTGTAGACTTGTAGTGAATTTGTGACAAAGAAAAAAAGAAAAGAAAAAAGACGAATGAAGTTAAGAGTAGTAAACAATTATCCATCACTAAACAATTAAAACTGTTTTCATGACAACCCTATTTTACGTTCCGTCACTGCCATTGTCTCTCTATTCTGTCCACCCTACGACTAGACACATCATCACCTCATTATATGAATTTCTTATTTTAATATTCCGCTCATCAAACCTTCATTTTCTTTTTTCCTTTAATTTTTTTAGTATATAATTGTTCTGGTTAATAATATAACCGAATATATGTACTAAAGGAAAAAGAAAAAGTAAAAAATCATACTTAATTTGTGAAAGTAAACTTAGACATTTATGTCTACAGATCGAGGAGCTACGAAAACATATATCAAACTAGAGTGTAAAACCATAATTACGAAACAATAAAGACGCAAAAAAAGAAGAATAGCAAGAGGGTAAAACCATATATGTGGAACAACCAAATAGCAAAATCGTAGTTATGGAAACAAACCAAGGACAGCGCAAATATGAAATAGTTAGAGGCTAAAACCGTAATATAAAATATCCAGAGGTTAAAACCATAAATATAAAGCAGAGAATAAAGAAGTTTACGGATGAAAGAAATGGCGCCAACGACGGTGATGACAATTTACAACGATGAGGTTTTTGTTGACTAGTCAACGTAAAACAATCTTTTTTTGGTTTCTTTTATATATGTAAACTCATGTAAATGTTTGGCCTTTGTCAATATATATATATATTTGACCTTTGTTGTTGTTTTATTTTTCATTACAAATTTTAATAACTAAGAATAAAATAAGTAACAGAACATAAGGAAACATGTTTATTTTATTAGATGTAAGTACATATGTAACATTTTTTTTGTCAACAAGTACGGATGTAACTTCGTACATCCTTTTTCAACAATTAACTTTTCAAAACATGTCATTAATACAACAAAATTTCCCCAAAGAAGGATTTCATCATCATAAAATAATGAAAATAAAAAAATCTTACATATCCCAGGCTAACATCACATACACCCAAAAAAAAAACCAAATAATATCACATAATTACTCAAATCTCCGAAAAATATTGAAACTCCTAAAAATGATTTTTTTTAGTATTTGTAGTCTTTGACGTGAAGGCTATGGGAAGCTCCTTCACCGAGCTGAGAGCATCACCCCTGTAGGCACCAGTGGTTGCCTCCGAGTTAGCCTTGGCTCGAGCCAAGAACGCCTTTTGAGCCTTCTCAACATTCTCCTCTTTACCTCCGCAAGCCTTGAGCGTACTCTGCTACGTCCATAAGAAAACGTCAAACTCCATGGGTTCTTACCTTTGAGCTGATTAATGGCGTTTAGATTCACAGTTGCTTCTTCCTCACTCTGTCCTCCAGACTAAGAACACAACGGCTGGAGCAGCGGCGGGGACAGTCCGTTGTAAAGCACGGACCGTGTGCTCTGCGATCACTTCGGGTTTAGCCTTGGAGCTACTATCGGAACCTGGAGTGACCATGTTTGGCTTCAAGAGTGTTGCTTCTAAGATCACATGGTGATCATTAATTAAGAGCCTTGTAACTAGCTGCGAGGACTCGTTCCGTGATGTAAGCACATTTCTCAAGATAGAGATGACCAATTCTACATATCAAACTACGAGGAAGCACAAGAAAATGTGATTATTCTTATGAGGTTCTGAGTTTTACCTGAAGCTGTTTTGTGAGATGACATCGATTTGAAAACGAGGAGAATGGGCCTTTGGGCTTTATATAGTAAAAAGCCGCGTTGGAGACGAATACGTACCAGAGGCCCGTAAAATGGGCCTTTGTGCTTTATATTTTTTTTCCCGCCTACGCCATCACAGATTTATCCAAATACTTTTTTCATTATTTATCAATCAATTTATATCTCCCGTTTAACATTTATATAACCTTCGTGATAATAAATTTTGTGTTGTTAGGTCAAAAGTTCATCGGAAAGATAATGGTCAGTCAAATTGCAAAAAGCAAAAAGCTATCTTTATATATGTAAACAAATACCTCCGGGAAAAGAAAAATAAAGATTATGAGAAAAAAAAACTAAAAAGTTATCACCTACGGCTCATTTCAACGGATCTAAAACTATCCGACCCGAGATTTTTATACGGGCCGGGTGATAACCCACCATCTTCCTCTAGTGCCCGTTTCTCTCTACTCCAAATCCTAAACGCAACATAAACCATCGCCACGGTTAACACAAACGAAATCACAGCGAGCACACACATCCCAACCGTTAATCCCACTCGTCTCTTTTTCTTTCCTACACCTTCACGTACCTTAAAACAACCCACTTTACTCGCATCCGCAACGCCCACCATCGTCCGGATCGGGTAATTAACTAAATAACAAAACCCAGACCCGTTATTATAAACCGACCCGAAACACTTACAATCCTCCACACACAATTATGGGTGTTAGATCTGTAGCATGTTTTAGCCGTTGGATCTCATAGAAAATAATTAAGGGTGATAAATATGTGGCATGTTTTCAACCGTCGGATCTGTGCATTCTTTTTTTTGGGGAAACCTGGAAAAGTCAATTGATTTGAAATTTTTTGTCCACACTAAAAGCCCAAACATGTTGTCGCATTAATAAAAAATGGGGAAATGTTGACAGTGGGATTTGAACCCACGCCCTTTCGGACCAGAACCTTAATCTGGCGCCTTAGACCAACTCGGCCATATCAACATTTTGCTCACTGTGTTACAATTCATTATATAAAAAATTGTTGTAGGATTATGGGGACTTGATTTATATTAACTATTAAGTATTAATATAAGCCACTATATATAGTACATCATCAAGATAGTAAGTCATGAATTTCATACTCGTGGAGACTTCTGAAAATTACCTTATAATTTAGTCAAAACAAACGTCTGGTTTAAGAATGAGAATAATATTAATAATGAAATTCCCCAAAGCATTCAAATTTATGATTGTGTTTGTACGTAGGTAGATTACCTTGTATCCTATAGGAGCAATGGTGCTAATGCAAACAGTGAGATGTCCACTAATGAATCCCAAAACAGAAACGAGCATAAACATTCATCCTTTATCACCATATTTCCCGGTGAAGTAAAACGCCGGAATGAGAACCGCAAAGGTGAGTCCTTTTCTATTCTCAACCTTTAGCCGTTTCACCGCAGATGTCAAGTCCCACCATTTGCACATCGCTATTAGGACAAGCGCGTACCACGTGCCTAGCCCGTGTGTTCCCGTATAAGAACCCACATTTTGAAGCAATAGCTCTTTGTTGCTCAACCGTTGGTTCTTGGAATCAACATCACTCTGCATATACACAAGAATCAAGAAGCTAAACAATGTCTAAGAGCGAAGGTGTCTTCAAAAAAGAATCAAGAAATGATGAATGTTAACGTAAGGAAAGGAAATACAGAATGGGGAAGATTCTTGAGAAATCTGAAATGACCAAATCTGATTGGTTATGGATAGCAGCAGCAGCTAGAACAGCAGAAACAGTTTTGGATCCTTCTGAAGCGGCTTTACTTGGGTAATACTTAACGATCGGAAGTTTCGGGAACACGTAAGCGTATAGCATCACACAGAGTAACTCTATGAACGTAGAGATAGATAAAAAGATCACTACAGAATGCCAAAAAGCAAGCAAGAAATGAAAAGTTAAAAACTAGAGAGAGAGAGAGAGAGGAAGAGCAGACCTGGAACATGAAGATCTTCTCTTCCATGGAACAAATTGTGGTCATAAACTAGAGAGAGTCTTCAAAGCAGATAAAATCTCCTGTAGTAAGAACCCAAAATAAAAACAGAACAAAAGAATAGTTTTTTGTCATCCACTAAAATCATAGTGCATAGCCCTGGATTCTGAATAAACAAGTGCAAAATCAAACTCATTATTTATATATGTATAAAGCTGCATTCAAAATTAACAATCAATCTATTAATTGTCCACCCGATAATAAACGGGTTCTTGGACTAATATATAATGAAAGATCTTAAGGATCATCCATTGGCGTATTATCATCACCAGTTGGCCAATTGAATTCAGTCTCTGTGATTCCTGCAGCAAACTGTTCCCAGCAGACATCAGGCAAACAACCACCACTTGTTGTTCCTGCAACAGAACCGAACTCTGAGACATTATAGTCCATTGTGTTTCTCCATACATCGTCGTTGCTAAAACTCGGAATTGTAGTATCGAATCCCATACTCCATGTCTCTTCTTGTTTGATAAGTCCTTCAGGAGTTTGGAAAGACATTAAGTAATCTGGATTTATCATCTCTTCTTCTGATGGCCTCATCAAATTCTTGCCTTTTGGATCGTTTCCTCCTATGTTTGAAGTCATCCCTTGGCTCGAGACTGGAATGCTCTCAGTCTCTTCCTCGGACATTAACAATCTCTCCCAATCATCAGCTTCATTCTTCACAATCTCCTCTCCTGTTGGAGAATCTTGAGGCTGCTGGTGCTTGATGAACTTCTTTCTCGCCTTTTCCAATCCAAGAGCTCCTCCTCTTTCTCTTCTTTTGAGGTTCTTCAGGCGGTCCAAGAAACCCGGGTTTTGAAATAACTTAGCCAAGAAAGAGAGCATCTGCTTCTGCCGTTTCTCTGCAGCTTTCAGCCTCTGGTTAACACTGTTCACGTAGTGAGCTGTGCCTCTGTTTTGCTTCTGAAGCTCTACAATTTCCTCCATCAATGCACGCCGCTCTTCTTTCAGCTTCTCGATCTCTTCTCCAACCTCGGAAGGTGATCCTTGGCTTTGGATGCTACTAGTGCTGCAAGTTTGGTTGGATTGTGGTGAACGACGACGATGAATGTTCTTCAGAAGATGCTTCTTACCTCTAAGGAAAGCCTCGTTGGCGAATTCCCACTTGTCAGTATCAATCTTTCGGAATCCCTGAATACATTCAAACCCCGAAAACAACTCAAGAGAGAACATGGAAGGTAAGACCACAGTCACATCAAGATCACAACAGAAGATTAATTGCATAACCATATTTTTGATCATTTGTAATTATAATCAGAAGATAGTAGCCTTTTATGTTTGTATAATAATGAGCAAATCTTCCTTGTAGGAAAAAAAAGGAGAGAACGAAACTAAGAAACAAAATTCTCAATTCACAAGAAACGACAATTATACAAAGAGAATCTGATATTCTCAACAAGATTACAAGCTTATAATTTCACATGACCAGTAAACATAACATAAAACACAAGACAAAATTCATAAATACAGACTCATAAATCTTTACATGATAGAGAATGCACAATTCCCAAAAAGAAAACATAATTACAGGTATTTACAGTTATGAAAACCCAGTTCAAGAATCTATACAACATGTTGGAAATTACAGATATACAAAAATTCAAAATTGAAAGAAGAAAAAAAAAAACACAGGGAAAGAGAAGAGATTAAGAAAGAAGAAAAAGAAATGAATGATCATCCATCAGTCATCAGCATCTATCCAAATCTACAAAACAAACAAAAAAAGCAGACAAGAGATTATTGTTTTACACTAGAGACATTACAGTGATACCCACATAAGTGTTAAGCTGTCTGACGAAGCTGGAGAAATTGTTGTGTTTGAAACTGCGAGGTAGTAGGAATCTGGCGAACTCGACAGGGTCCCAGACAACGAAGCTCGCTCCGGTAAGTCCCCAAGATATGACCGGGTCGAGAGTCGGGTCATCCACCAAATCGAATGTTTTGGAGAGAAATGGCGGGATGGGATTCCCCTGCAAGATGTCTAGCGGCAACGGAAGTAAAGGAGAAACCATGTCGGTGTCGACGTAGAGGGTCCCGGGTACAGACAGATTCGGGTCGGGTCGAAAAGGGTAGTGAAATTGGAGTGGGTTTGGAAACACCATATATTGCTGGGCTCATTTGAAATATAAGCTGTTAAAAAAAAGGTTTAGGGAGAGAGAGAAATACTAATGAGAAGATTGTGGTGTGATAATCTAAGGGGTTAAGTAAATGGGTTTAGGGTTTATAAAGGTTTAGGGAATGATGTAACCGACAAACTGTTGTGAGATATGAACAAATATCTGGGGAAAGAGAGGCGGTGCGGTGGGTCAAATTCCCACCACCGTGGACTCATCTTCTTCGTCCTGTTGTTTCCTTGCAGCTTCGCTTTTCTCTCTCTCTCTCTCTCTCTCGTGATCTTAGATATTTATGGAATGAGTGATTTTACGTGTTTCCCAGGTCAGCTTTTCAATTGGACCCTCACAGATTATAGCAAACAGTATCCACTCCCATAGTTTGATTTACGCAATCCTATTGGTCCAATCAATCAATCAATCAATCAATCAAGTAAAGTCGCTTTCAAGAGTGGAGGTCAAAAAATTACTTCTAAGCCAAGGCAACAGTAATGACTTGGTAGATATTTTCAGTCTTAGATTTTGATATTTTCTTCATTCACTTTTTTGACTCTTTTGTTTTACTAAACAAACTATTAACATACAGTATTTTGCTTACAAATCGACTTTGATTTTATGTATGATCAAAATAAAATAGAACCGGGTCTCCAAAACCAATCCTTTTCTTCTTTCGTTACTGGTTTTAGTCCAGAATAATCTCATGGAATTCCACACTAGACAGATAAATAAATGTATATCAAAAGAATCATATTGAGTTTGCAAAACCCTTGACACGACTATCTCTTCTTTTTCTTTTTTTTTGGGGATTATCTTAGAGTCTTAACTACTAATTTAGCAGTTTAAATGTACAACAAGGTAATCAAAGAAACAAAAACATTATATGTAGGATCAGACAAAATAGCTTTCAAGTGCATTACTACAAAAAGGCGACAACAAAATAATGCTTACCCCTGGGAGGTAGATAATATAATATCCCTCACTGTTTCCAGTACTACTTTTGAATTACTTTTTTTTCCTCCCTGTGACAATAGTCATGTACAATTTAACAATCTGCAACATAAAAAAAATAAAAATAACAACAAAAGAGAAGGCAAAAAAAATTGAAAAAAAAGACTGGTATTAGAACAGCGACTGTATAGGATAAGACCGATAGCTGACGAGGCATGTACCTTACATGTATCTTAACTAGTGTCCCCCTCCTTCCTGGGCAGCAAAAGAATGCTGAGAGTATATGTGCACATCATCAATGATTATATTGTGTTTCGAGTTGACTGGGGATTTCACATATCCAACCGGTTGGGTTGAGGAACCGCTGATTTGATCAATGGTCTTAGCAAGTCCATTATAGTTGCAAATGATGGACGCTTCCAAGGCTCACTGGCAATTAAACATAATGTGTAAACTTGAAGGAGATTCAAGGGAGGTAACAAAAATGGAGAGAAAAAAAGAAAAAAAGAAAAAAAATTGTAGCGTACTTAGTCCAACAACCCTCGATTATGGCTGCAACTTGAGGATTCAGATTCCGTGGGATCTCAAGCCGTTTATTCTTGAAACCAACCGCAGCTACAACCTATCGAGCAATTTTTAATTAATGACCATATAAAGTGTTATGAAACATAGTTGCTGAAAACTTGTGACTGAGCGATCTTCAAATGCAAGATATCTATTGGAGTGGAAAGTACCTGAGCCGGATTCAAATTTCCCCATGGTTGCTGCAATGTAGCAAGCTCCCACAAGATGACCCCGAAACTGTACACGTCTGATTTCTCATTAGATTGCTCATCCCGCAGGACCTCTGGTGCCATCCACTCGGGCTGATAAATCAAAGCCAATCAATTTATATGTCTTCTACTGAACAAACAGACCAAAATAGAGTTAAGTTTTTTTAGCTTCAGACAGACTGAACTTACGGTTCCAGCTGCCGACTTTGACGAAAGAAACGTGCTGGCCTTTAACCGCGAGAGACCAAAATCACAAACCTGACATTTCAAGACAAATCGAGGACTTGAAAGAGAGAATGTTTTGCAAGAGAGATGTTTTTGAGACAATAATCTTAGATCTAATGCTTTCCTAGGTTGCAGCAGATTAATGCTTTTTTCCCCAAAATGAAAATTCTAAGCTGATCTTGCAAGAAGAATGATATATTAAAAAAAGAAACTAAAAAAAATCCAGATTCAAACCTTGACAGTGTATTTTTTGTCGACCAACAAGTTTGGAGATTTTAGATCTCTATGTACAATAGGTGGATTGCGATTATGAAGATAATTCATTCCTTTGGCCTGCAACAGAGAAATGGCAAGAAATTCTATGAGAAATACATCAAGATCACAAAGTAATCAACTCAATTTTCACCCAGTCCGAGTGGTAAAGGAAGGAGGCCAAACATACCACATCATATGCCATACTCAAGCGACGTCTCTCATCCAATTGCTCCCTTACTCCACTTTTATGCAAAAGTCTGTATAAACTACCTCTGTTTAAAAGAGAGCATTGTATTAGTAGTAGAATAGGCTAAAACTCTACACTCGTCACATGAAACCTTTTAAAAGCGTTGTATTTAAACAGTACCTAGACAAATATTCTGTCACTATTGACAAATTTGGAGGTTGAGTGACAGCACCCATGAAGAGAACAATATTAGGGTGGCGAAGGCGTTTCATTATTGCAACCTAATAGTGAATCAAGATCATGAAGGGCATTAGTACACCAAGTTCGTTACCAAAAAGACGAGAAAATTTTCAGTAGTGCACCTCTCTCAAGAACTCGTTGACACGCTCAGCATGGAAGTCTTGCTCCATGAGAATTTTAACAGCAACATCCTGAAATTGGTAGAGAATAATTTGGAACAATCAAAGTTAGAATTCTTCTCCTGATAGCATTGGAAGATACAAACAGGAAGATATATTTATGATATAAAGACAAAAAACTAATTTGGGAACACCTTTTCGTCCAAGTATAAGATTTCGAACTTATATCAGAACGGACAGATTAAATAATTTGCCTCTTTTATCAGCCAACAGATCCAAGTATCACAAGTTAGAACCACACATTTAGAGCCACAAAAATCAGCCAACCAAAATCAAATAAAAAAGAATCTTACCGAGCCATGCCACTCAGCACGGTGAACAGTGCCGAAGGAACCTGAAAGAGCAGTAGCTCAAGTATAAGTGGACAGACCAGAACTCTCAGAGAAAAAAGTAATCTCTAAATGGGCAGCACTTTTTCTAATTATGTTCGAGAACAGATCCAAAGCGAAACTACTTAAACAAGAATTTCACATTTCATTTCGTTTAGAAACTAAATCACTGCTTTTTTGGTAAAATTAATACCTGCTCCAATCTTCTCTTTTATATTAAGATCACACCATGAGATGTCCATATCATCACCATCAAGTCCAAGTTCCCTGTTTGCCCTGTTCAGAACCGGCTGATTGGCTGGTGGGCCATTCATAGGTACTGCATCTTGGACTTGATTTGATGCGCGCATCATATTCTGTGGAGGCATATTAGCACCGGGAGGCAAAGACCCACCCCCATTTTCTGCCAAACCGTCATTCTCTCCGCCCCTATGAAACATTGAGAATCCTATATCATCTACAAGAATTCAAACAAGTAGATATAAGAAATCAGAGTCCAGACGACAAGTCATTCACATAAATGCATCAGAAATGATATGCCAACAGCACTCTCACAAGTTTAAACTTGTATATCACTAGATAATCCAATTCCAAAGCCAAGCACCCACCCACACAAACACCCACATCCACAACCATTACAAAGAAATAGAGACAAGAAAACAAACAATAGAATCATTCTAAGACTGCTAACCCTTCAGATATCAAAGACATAATCAAGATATACCATAAATGACGGGAGATTACACTTTTAGGGAAAATAAAATGAGATGTAAGAAGCATGCAAATAGTTAACATACAGTTCATGTTGTTTTATTAATGGAATACCTGATGCAGGATCGAAAACAAGATTAAGAGATTGACTGTCAGTGAAGTACTGTTTGGCTAGTGACCTAAAATCGACTGCGGGTTCAACTGGCCTCGGTCGCGGAAACCGCAAAGGTGAAGAAATTGAGATAGTTGAGGGACCATTTAGCAAGGAATCGGGCTCCCACAAGTGACCTGGCTTTCCGACTAAATCAACCAGATACTCTCTGAAACCAAAACAAAGATAGTCACGTTATCAACCTAATGAGAAAAAATTGGGGCCATAGCTGTTCTTACAGAAACAAAAAGCATAAGCAACTAGGTAATAAAAGCACTATCGCAATCACTTGGACCCGTACCTATCAAGCCCAAACCTGACAAGGCACGATGCCGCATCGTCTCTATCACAATATTTGCACCCCTTTGCAATTCGACAGGGTAAATCTATTATGTCAGCCAGCACCTGCATGCACCAAATGCAAAACACTTAAAACCAAAAAAAACCTACAAAAAAAGGATAAAATAAAAATACAGTTGCAAATAACACTGGTTTTACTAGCCAATAACACGACTTTTTAAAAATGTTCTAATAATATTTGTTCAACAAAATGTTTTTCACAAGTGCTACTATACAAACAAATCCATGAAGCAGAATAATTCATATGCTCATTTCAAAAGATACGTCTCAAATGTCATGGCAATAGTATCGAAGTTGGGATCTCACTTTGAAGAGTAAAGCTCGATGTCTGCAGAGTCCGACAGAGAGGCTACCTATGGGAACCACCACATTAAAGCATTCTTTTACACTATTAATGCACTCCTTCCACATGGGAACCAACTCATCTTCCCCCATGATCACAGGACCTCTGAAGGTGGTGTGATTTAAAGATTGCCAAGCAATGTGAGAAGTCAGAGGAAGATATAAAAGTATTACTTCAAAAAGATTATCAGGATTGTGTGAGTACAAACCCCATACGGTTGCAGATAAGTTTTGCCAGCTGATCAACAACCTCTTTTGTGGTTATGCAGCTACAAGATATGTCGTGGACTCTGTTGTGAAGTTCCTTGAAGGTTGGATCACTACGCCGATCGACTAAGATAGCTTCAAGCGAAGAGTCAACACCGGAATCAACAGCTCTCAATGATTCAATTGAAGGGATCCGGCCACTTTCATGTAGATCAATGCATAAGGTCCAGATATATGGATCCAGACCATCAATCATATAAAACCCATCAGGAACTTTATCATAGTACGATAAGCATCCATTGACCTGATGCAGTACATAAAACAATCATACTCTGCAATTCATCTAAAAACAATATATCTCATCTGTTACTAATTTATCTTTTTCTTTTTCACGTTCAGCCAGCTCATAGAAAAAAACATTGTTTAGTATATAAGAACTGCCAACAAACAAAAATTGCGTTGCTCAATGTGTGGGCAAGGTAATTAGCTGCATGTCCCCTGCATAGTATGCATTAGCTCATAAACTACAGCAGGTCAAGGTTTAAGCCATTGGGTTTTACATCTCTAGCAGAGCTTCCTTTACTAAGCTCCAGGAGAGCAGCAATTTAGATTTAATGTACAGCACAAATGGAAAATAAGTATTTAACTACACAGTCCATTACTTGATTGCATAGAGAGCCGTCCTGAGCAACTCATCCCAAGCACACATATTGATAATCTCAACCTCTAAACCTTCAACAACTCCTGAAGTATCCGATAGCATTAACACCCATTATGCAATAACATCTAAGACATCTAAAACTAAAGTTCCCAGATCTCTTTTCTGATGGCCTTGGATCTTAAAAGGTTGGTTAGGAGATCTAGTTGAAACTTAGAAACAGGATAACCATATCACCATAACAAGTTCAGAGCTTTCAATAAACCCCGAAAGTAGTTCGGAATCCCAAACCAAAGCACCCCGAAATTAAATTCCATACGCATAAGATCCAAGAATTTTGTGAAACAAGGCTAAACAGGAACGAACAAAAGGCAATGAAACCAGTACCCAGAAGCGATGTGAAACGGTTTCGGCTGAACTTGGCGAAGTCCGCAAAGCAGACTCGTCCGGCACGGGATCCAGAAAGTTTGGATCGTCTGCGCAAGTAGCCTCAGACGAAAGCCGCAACGCCAATGCAAGCTGCAGCTGATAACTCTCCTCCGTCTGTTGCGCCCAGCTCTTACCAGATGATGACCCCCCGGCCGAGTCCGCCGCCATCTGTACCCTCAAATCTCCTCCACCGCCGCAAAAACCGAGCCTAAACCCGTCATCTTGAGGAAATCCAGCCGATTCGATCTCGTTTGCCGCCGCAGAAAGCGTAGGCATATAGTACTCCCCGGACAAGGAGCTCTCACCGAAACTGCTCCCGCTCGATTGCCTCTGCAACCCAAGCGACGAAGAATACATATTCCCAACCCGATTCGGCTGACCACTCAACCTATGATCACCACCGCTAGGATCCCAATCGAATCCGCCTCTCTCCGCCTTGGTTTTCCCGTTGTTCCCGCTGTTATTGTTGCTCGCGCTCCTGTTGTCGCTGGACAAGGAGTCATAGTGAGGAGGAGGAGCTCCGGTGACGGAGACCGAGACCTGATCGTCCGAAAATTGACTAAGCAAAGTGTAATTAGATCTTCTAGCGGGCATTTCCATGGAAGTTTCGCGATCTAGATGAGAGACTTTCCGATCAAACCCTAGGAAACCGCCATAGTTGAAGAAGTTCGGCGAGCTAGCCACTTGTTTCTCTCTCTCTAGTTTTCCATTTTTCCCCTTTTTAAAAAATTCTCTCTCTAATGGATTTGGAATATTTTGGGTTATCAGAAGAAACTGTGAGCTCGGTGCGCTTCTGTTGATAAATTTCTTGATATTCCTTTTATGTCCCTCTTTTTAGGGAATTTTGACAATTTAAAATTAGAAAAAAAAAAAAATTCTAGTATGTGACTTCTGTCAATGAGTATCCGTAAATAAGTATAAAAGAAATCATCTTCTTTGTTTTACTTTACGTGATCTTATTTGCTGCAAATGAAGAGGAAGTAATCTTATATTTAAACAATTATTTTCGTATTCATTTTCTTGGTGGAATGCAACTGTATTTGTAAGATAAAGAATAAAGTAAACCTAAGTAGTAATCGTGTTCAAAGAAGAAACAAGCTAAAAGAGGAACATGTCTAAGTGTAAAAGACAAACACCATGTTGTCCATAAATTCCAAATATATATATTTACACCTATGCAAATTTAATTACATCTATCCGAGAAAATTGCTAATATATATGTATACTTCTTAAGACCAATCTCAGTCGAAGACATTGAATTCAAGTTTATGCCTATGTCATTGTTGTATCACCACTCATCAAACATGTCGTTGACAACAACAACAACAAAAAAAAAGCTTTTTAAAGTCCAAATGTGACATAAAACGTCCATAGTATATGAATCTGCAGATATAGTGATTTATTAGAATGAAAAACAAAAATTGGAAAGAACAAAAAAAAAAATATATGCTAATTGAAGGAGGATGTATTCGTGTATGCAAAAAAGGATGGGCTCTTGTTGTGTCTTTATTTTCCTTTGTCTATTTCAAACATTCGTATTTATGCGTGTGACTTCTACCATGCATGCATCTTATCTCTTAAAATATAACTATTCGAACTAATAATGTTTATAATAGTTTTTTTATGTTGCTTTTCCATTTTACTTTTTCTTTGTTATTTTACTTTTGTCATGTCTTTTTTTTTGGTTCGTTATAAAATAACTAACACTAAATTTTTTTCCAATATATTAATTGTTAATAATGGAATTTGATCTCACACCCTTTTGGACCAGTACCTGAAGCGGCGTCTTAAGAGGTGATTATTATCACATTTCTATAGGTTTTACAATGAAATGAATGTTAATTAATCAATTATTAAAAGAAGATAAGGTATATGTGTGTCTTAAAATTTGAAATTGCTATAACTTTTCATGCTTCATAACTCAGAATAAGGAAGAGTTTGTTTTATCCATATATTTAGAAAAATATAAATTAAAAATTTTACTTTAAAAAAATACAATTATTTAGATAGACATTGATTAATTTTAAAAATTTTTGAAAGATATGTCAAATTTTTAGGTTGACAAACAATTATTGTTGAGATTTTATTTACAAAATATTTAGTTTATGTATAATATTTAAATAAAAATTATTATTAATAACCAAAAAAAACTTATAAATTGCAGCATCATGAACAATATATCACTACACACAATTGAGTTTGTATTTTAGTTTGAAATAATTAATTTTTCTTTTTTAATCAAATATTTCAATTATAATTATATTTCCAATTTTCAAACTCAACACCCAACTCTTCACTTCCATTCCAGCTTTCAGCCCGTATTACCACTCCTGTCAATCGGCCATTTTGACCTTCTCTAATTATACATGATTTTGAAAAAAATGGCGTCTTATTACTTTTGTCATGTTATTTTAGATTTCCAGAGTAACTTTTCACACAGTATTAATTTTACTTAACCTAATGAATTTTGAATCTATTTCATTGCAATTTTGAAGTAGACTAAACAGGAGTATATTAGCATAAATAATAACCAACGTTAAATCGATCGTTAAACGGTACTATTTGTATAGGAAATAAAGAATGCTTTCATATATACTTAGTAACCCCTTTCTCTAAAAAAAACACTTCATAATATATATTTGATTTTGAAGTCAAAGTTTATAAACATTATGACCCTTGTTTAAAAAAAAACATTTTAAATGCCATAAAAGTAAACGTTAACACGAGGATGACAACAACAAGAGTGAAAACAAATTAAAACAGTAACTAATAGGGAACTTAAACGAGGACAATACACTAATTATAGTCATCAAAATCTTTACATTTTTTTAAATAGTGACTTGTGGCTAACAATTGAATATATACACATTGGTCCTAGCTGTAGTTAAAATCACATTATGTGATAACTGATATGAGCTACATTAAACATCCAATTAATACATTAAGTTTGACATAGGCAGTTACTGTATTATGTTATATACTATTAAAATCTATTAAATAAAATCATGATATAATTTGTGTTATTTTAGAATATTTCTCAAATAATTAAATTAGCAGCAGAGATTGAAAATTCTTTTATCCCTGAAGATTTTCAGATTATTCGGGATTGTCAATGAGCTGTCATTAATTTATGTACTAAGTTACCAACGCAAGTTGGACAATAAAAAAATGAATTTTAAAATATTGCAGTATTTATATCATTAAAGCAATAACAGGTTCATCGAATACTGCCATGTTCATGCACTCGACGCATTTTTGTCATTAAGTTTATTTCTTTAGCCATCGCCTCGTAGATATTTTCAGTAAATTTGGTTATATTATTTTGTGTATTTTAAAAGCTTTAGCATCTTTACAAGTTTATTATACTACGGCTGCAGAGTATAAAGTAGATAGTGCAATATTTAAGAAAATAAATATTGAGTAATACTGACCCATTTTTATTTCAACTAGTATTTTCGAAAAAGGTTAAATAGTAACCGTCCCTCTTTTTTTCTTATTCAACTTGTTATTTTGGCTTCTTAATTATTGTTACGATTCAACTATAACTGTATTTATTTATACGCATAAATACAAAATGTCAATTTGAATTGAAATGCATCCCTCGGCTTTGTAAAACACACAAAAATACGAACTGTTGCAACTAATAAAATTTATAACAACATTTCAGATATTTTATGTAATAATCTAATCATAAGCATTGTGAACAATTTGGATTTTTTTAACCAAAAAAAATCAGCTTGAAGAAAATATGTATGTAAAAAGAAAGCTTTGAACCATAAGTCAATGCATAAAAATATATATGTACTAATACCTAATTAATATGCAAATGTTTTGTTTAATGCTAATACATCGTTGCATAGTACCCGAAATTGTGCATATAAAACCAGATGTGATGTAGTTACTAAATTTGTAATATTTCGTTAATGATTAGGAAACATTTCAAAACTAAAAATTATTTTATTTTGAGTCTATTTATAAAAAAACTGTACCTTCAGAAGTTTGAAGTGCTATGAGATCTCGAAGAGTTTGGAAAATGTTCACTGACTCATGCCAAGAACGAAGTACCTATAAATCTATAAACAAGAGGCCTTGAATAGATCTAGCAATCTAGATGTAATTTGTTTTTTTTTAAATGTCTTATAATCATTAATTATTGGCACAATTAATAATTGGTAGTACATCGTTGCTTAATTTCCACTCGTGCAATTAATTATCCATTTAACTATTCGTAGTCAGACCGTACTTAGTCTTATCACATATTCTTCATAGATGTCAATGGTTTTTCTTTGTTTTTTTTTATTTTATTTTTATGGTAAGAAATTATATAGTTTTTATTCAAAAATTGCAGTTGGAATTGTCAGGGTCTAAAGGAGTTGCTGACGGAACCGCAGCTTAAGGAGATATATCGTAATATTTTATCTGATATCTTCTTCAGTTATGAATCTATTAATAGTTGTAATGTAATATGTGATCTCATTATAGTGTTAAATAATTTATGACAATGTTTTTATTGTCCCTCCTATTGGTAAGAGTAGTGGTTTAGCTTGAATATTCTGGAAGAAGAAAGTATTTATTATGAAGTTGTACTAGTATGTAAGGGTGTTAAAATTTGAAATGAAACCGAATGATATTGTTTTCTGTTTGTCATGTGTCTATGGTGATCAGAATCCAAAGTATCGTTATATCCTATGGGAAAAAATTGAAAGGATTGTAACATCTAGACAAAGACCATGGATTCTCATGGATAACTTTAATGAAATACTATCAAACGATGAAAAAAGGGGGAAGAATAAGAGATGAGAGAACATTTAAAAATCTTCTTAATATGTATAGTTTTTGTCATCCATTAGATCTACGTTTTAAGGGAGATAGATTTTCTTGGGTTGGAACTTGCTACAAACACACTAGTTTGAGTTGTTTAGATCGAGTTGCGGTTAACATCGAATGGTTGGATTGCTTTTCAAGTTAGAGGCTGAATTTCTCAAGTTCTATGGCTGTGACTATAGACATGTAATCACAAGAATAATATCTTCTTCTTCCAAACAACTAACATTATTATATTGTGACGATTTGAAAGATTATGTTGCTAAGGATGAAATTCACATTTCAAAAGTGGAGAGCAGCATATTCCAGATCAAATTCGGTCATGCATGAATTTTCCAAAAATATTGAAGAATTGAAATGTGAAGGGGATGCAACATTAATAGTGCATTATATATCTTGGGCATGAATTTTCCATCTCCAAAAGAACTTAGCAACATCATTCAGATCATATTGGTTTAGAAGATTCGAAACAACTAGATGTCTGCAGGGGATCAAAACATATTGTTTTATCATGCATGCACTAGAAGTCGTTATTCCATAAACGTCATTAATATTATTGAAGAAGGAGATAGAATCATATATATATATAGACGACTCAGCTATTGGGAATTATGCTGATTCTAGCAACGTTGATAAGTACATTGGTAACTCTACTCTAGATTCATTTCCATGATAAAGTCATTAATAAAATGAATTAGATGCTTACTAAAGAAGTCACAGCTGATGAAATTTATGCGGCAGTTCTATCTATCGGCACTGGTCATAGAAATACAACTATACCTCTTTCATGTTACCCATGCTTTAGCTAAAAAGAGTTTATTGTCAAATTCCTTTACTTTCAGTATTCTGTGGTTAACTGCATAACTCAATTCTGACTATGTATGCTCACTTTTTATCATAATCTATGTGTCTTGTCGAAAAAAATTGAACACTTCTCCTCGAGGGCATTAATGAACGAGTGGATCCCACATGTTGACGAAAACGCCTGACCAAACGATAAAAACGGAAACGATTCGTCACGTCAAATAAAGCGCCACAAGTCCGTTACGATCCGTCTAGACACGGTTAATCAAAAAAAAATCCGTCAAAGAAGAATATGTTAAAAACGTGGGCTTAAAACGGTAATTTTATTGGGCTAACTTTAAATTTAGGCCCAATAACGGAGCATTACAGAAATCTTCAAGTGGGTCGCGTAACAGAGGATCAGTAAATCCATTCCTTTCGTTTAATAAATACGTTTTCGGCATTCCCTTCACTTGACGACCTAAAAGCTCTCGAAAGACGAATCGATCTCGTCTCCTTCTAGAACGTTCTTCTTTGACGCATCCGTCGCCTTCAGGTCGCTACCTACTGTGTCAATGGAGTTCTGGGGTAAACGATTACCTGAATTACTTCGTCTTCTTCTTCGTTTTCTGCTTTCTGTGATTAGGTTTTTATCATCTGGTTTCACCATTTTTTTTTCCATTTTGTTCCACTTTGTCATCTCTGGAGTCGACTGGTTAAGCGAGTTAGGTTTCCGTTGCGAATTGTGAGTTTTTATGACACATTTTGGTGTGTAGTGTTTGGTTTCCTAGAAATTTGGGGAAGACTGGAAAGTTTTTCTCGCTAGGTTTGAACTCCGATATTTCTAGTTTCGTGGCTGAAATTGAAGAAAAAAGTAGTTGGTTTTGCTAAAACCATGTTTCAGAGGATTGATAGTTGCTCATGCAACTTCTTGGTTATTGAATGGTTGAAATAATGCGTTTGTTTCCAGGTATTGAAGTTAAAAGTGGCGAACCACTTTCGGTGGATCCTGGGGAGCAAATGATTTTGCACATCTCACAGGTACAGCCTGTTCTTTTGATTCGCTATATTGATTATTTAAACAACGCATTTACATAGAATTTTTGTTGTTTCGAAGGTTGCTCTGGGCGAGAAGGACAGTGGAAATGAGCCAGTCCGGCTTTACATGAAAGTTGGAGATCAAAAGCTCATTATTGGGACGCTATCACATGATAAGTTTCCTCAGCTGAGCACGGAGATTGTGTTGGAAAAGCGTTTTGAGCTGTCTCATAGTTGGAAGGATGGGAGCGTTTTCTTCTCCGGCTACAAAGTTGATGCATCTGATCCATATCCTTCACTATTTAAGCATATGCTGTTGTCACTTAACCGTACAACCTTGTTGATGAATAAGATTTGGGGACTTGTTGTTTTGCTCTGTTTTTGACCTCCTTGACTCACTTGTCCTGTCTCACTGTGGCTGATGGCGATGAACCTGCTGTTGCTAGAGGTGAGTGGGGCTTTTTATATTGACCTGCTATGTTTGGCCTCCAGTTATCTGATTTTAGTTTATCTAATAACATCAATATTTTTTAAAATTTGATGTGGTCTTTGCAGAGCCAGCTGTTGCAAAATCAGGTGTGAAACAGGTGAACTTTCAATTGCCAAATGAAGATGCCAAGGCCAAGCAAGATTATGATAGTGATGAATCAGATGATGATGCTTCTTCTGACGACTTTGAAGACGAGGAGGTACTTTTATCTATTTACTAATGGATCAATTCGTTGTAGAATTAAACTGGGGCTCGCTAACACCTGAAACTTATAACTTATAAACAGTGTTACTGGACTATCATAAGTTTCTGTGATAACAGTTTCAATAGCCTTTTGTGTTTAGTTTCCTATTGAAAGTTGGTGCTGCTTCATTGTTTGGGAAATAAGATATGACGCCTGTAGTTTGTCACTTTTACATTTGCCTTTCCACACATGAACCCTGGGTGGCTATTGTGTTTTATCCCAGTCTCATAATTCTGAAATCCTTATCATCTCTACTTTGTTTCAGGAAGAAGAGAAGGTTATTGCTGAAGTTGATGACAGTGACGAGGATGATGAAGAAGACTCATCAGACGATGATGAAGATGACTCATCAGTCGAGGAAACCCCAGAGAAGGTATATGTGATTGGTGATGGTAAACTCATATATTTGTTCTCTGCCTTATTACCCTACATTTAGGAGTAAGTTTCGCTTCTTCCATAGTCAAACGCAAACCTGATTATATAATTTGCTTGTTTTATAAAAAGGCTGAAGAGTCCAAGAAGAGGCCTGCAGAAGCCAACACCTCGAAGAATCCTGCTTCCAACAAGAAGGCGAAATTCGTAACTCCACAGAAAACAGGTAGACTTATCTGATCCTAGTTACTTGTTACTGAAAGGGAAAAAGGTGGCTTGGTTTAATAATCTTAAACATTGTGAGAACAGAGACGAAGAAACCACATGTCCACGTTGCAACTCCGCATCCATCAAAACAGGGAGGGAAGAACTCAGGAAGCAATGGAGAGTCGTCGAAGCAGCAGACACCCAAGTCTGCAGGTGCATTTGGGTGCAATTCCTGCAACAGAACATTTACTTCGGAGATGGGATTGCAGTCTCACACAAAGGCCAAACACAGTGCAGCTGCTTGAAATCAGATGAAGAAGAGACTATCCACAATCCCTTCTAGACTTTTGATGTCTTTTGGTTTTAAAACTAGAATTTGCGAGTGAGCCAGTTTAGTTGCCTTTTTTCTAATCGTCATGGGTAGAATTAGACCAAACTTTTCTAAACCTTTGGGGTTTAGCGCTAATATGGTGGATGTAATATTAAGTATTTTGTAGGCTTTTCTCGTGAAAATCTGCATTTGAAATTCTTTGTCCAAAACATGCATATTCGGAGATTTTGTGACATCATCACGTCGTTCAAACGTAGTAGCCCAATGGCCCGGTTGAATAACACTACACATGGGCCCAAGAAAAGGGCCTAGTATAGTTATTTGGTTTACATTCCAATAACACTCGTACAAAGGATATATATCATGCTTATTAAAAAGGATATCAGTCTAGAACCAACTTTTAAGAGCTAATAACGTCGACGCCCTATCCAATAGCAATAAAAAGAGCAGAATAGGCCGCCTAATTCCGTTGATTCTATCTTTATTTTGTACACACGACGTCTTTGCCATTTTTTGCATATAGGCAAGCACATGGATCTTATTCTGTGCAAATAACATGCCACTTTGTCTAGGTTTCACATATGGATTTCTTCCTAGTAAACATTCAAATATGGAGTGAGACTCTACATTCATGGCATGCATATAACCCATTTTTTGGATTTATATTTTTCTACATATTTCACATCAATAAACTTCATCATTATTTTCACCTTCTTCGTAAAAAAAAAAGAAGAGAGTATTTAAATTAGGGTTAGATCGGGCGTGTCCACGAATGATACGATCATCTGTGCATGGCATGTTTTTAGCGATAAATACAACCCACAAAGGCTCTCGCTCTAACCCTAATTTCGCGAGAAAGTTTCCAATTCGAAGCATGGGCGATTTTGCTAATGACGATGATCTCTATTTCTCAGGTAATATCTCTCTCCATCCCTTACCCGAAATTGTTTGTTAGATTTCGTCTGATGGATCTGTCATAGTTAAGTAATTCATGGATCATTGAACCTATTGTATCTTTGTTTGGTAATTTGCTTATGCCTTTGTCAGTTTTGTCAAGATAATCCCACAATCGTCTTCTGGAACTTCGAGGACTACCCAGTCACTGTTCCTGGTGATTACGATTCTATTGATCGTAATATCGAATCAGCTCTTCATCAAATGGGCTTTTGTAATTTGATTTACATCCGGGCGTATGGTGCCAAAATGAGGCAGGACACAAGTGCGTTGCGCAAGGACGGATTCGTATACACACCAGAAGGTGAATTCCTCATAATACTCTTCTCGTTTCTACTTACTCTATATGTCTGTAATCGATATCTCTGTTGATGTATAGCTTCAGAGGATGCTGCTTTCGCAATGGCTATGGAAATAGTTAATACCACATTAACCCAAAAAGTGAGCTAAACAGGGTTCTTCACTGTTTGAAATCCAGAAACAACCCTGTTCTTTTAGTAGAGCCGCCTGATGACACCGGACAAGATAGTGTGTTTCATTCTGTAAACTCAATAGTTGATTGTTCACACCTTTTAGGTGGAGAAAAGCCTATAAGCATAAGGCCACTGGGTTTTCCTGACCGTTATGATGATGCTTTTAGGTGGAAGTTAGGCTGCTATTAGGTGGAGGAAAGCCTATATGACACAAGTTGATATTATGTTTCCTGTCAAAAGTCTTTGGGGTTTATGTATCATGTTTCATCTTTCTTCGGTTAAACTCTCATTTGGATTCAGATGATTGTCAGTTTTATCCCTTTCTCAAAATATTACAGCCCTTTCAATTTTCTTTTTACCTTCGTTAGAGAAAAATCAAAATCTAGAATGTTGCAAATAATTACATTAAATGCGTTTTGGTAACCTATTGGTTGTAGGGTGATCGTGTACGTCCATATTTGTACAATGCGATAATTTCATGCACAGAAAATGAATTAAAAGCTTTTTTTTTTTGTTTGTCTTGCGAGAAGTAATCAATAATTTATTGCCTTTGAGGAATCTGAAAAATCCCTTCAAAATACATTTTTCTTCTTTGCTATAAGTATCCATACCTTCCACACTAAACACACCATCTTCTATAACAATCGTATCATCAATTCTTTCTATTCACACCAACACGAATTTTAAAAGAGAAACCAAATTTAAAAAAAAAAAAAAAATCATCCTTTTATTCTCGAGCATTTTGTCGCTCGAAAACTCCTTTCTCCCTTCAAGAGTTAGGCACAAATGTCCCAATTTGCCCAAATCCCGCGATGAAGAACGCGATTGCTTGCGCGAAAAGGTATAGATAATAATGATTCTTCCCAAAAAACGCGTCATAACATCCCACAAAGAATAGATACATTCCTACGCCGAGTTCCAACACATGAATTCTGCCAAAAAAAAAAAAAAACAGTATTAGAATGAAACAAAACTGCAAGAAATTTCGGTATTTGTTTTGCTTTTAAAAGGAAAGAAGGTGTTACCTATCTCCGAATCTAAAACGAAGCTTCTTTGGAGTCTTGGTTGCGGATTTAGCCTTAAGATCTCCGAGCTTCTCAGTAACAATCCACTCGTTAACTCTTCCGCCTTCAAGTAAACCGATGAAGGTAGCTTTTGTTCTGTGAAGAGACATCACATTCTCGAACAGAATCCAAAACACCATAAGATGCAGTGACCTGTAAGACACATGTAACCAACAATTAATGAGAGGCCATACGAGACGACATCACTTGAGCCGCAAGAAACTCTTGGAATATTGTTTACCTCGGTGTACCGACGGCGTTTAGTAGAGTAATGACGGAAGGAATGTAAACCGCACCCCATTTCGGTACGGTAACTTCCGGTACAAGAACCGTAGCCGGTAAGATCACACAATAGAAGATGAAGGTAACAATGTGTGCCACGAGCTTTCTCACCACAAAGAAGCTATATATTACATGAACTTTCTTCCATAAAGTCACGTTCTGCCAAAAAGAAAAAGAGAAAAAACTACATAAACGTTTCGGTTTTGGGCTCGATATATATGTTTAGTAGTTTAGACCGTGTGAACCAGAGGTGGCATGCAACTTCCGGTTAACTAACTGAATTGACCGGTTCAATTTAGTTAGAAAGGAGAAAGAAGAGTTAAAAGACCTTGTTGGTCATGATTTCGAAAGCCATTTTCCTGAAAAGATTTGCTGGACCACATGACCACCTGTGCTGTTGATACCTATACGCCTTGAATGTACTTGGCAACTCGTTTTTAACCTATAGTATTTAAAAGCGTACATATTAATCAAACTATATACAATCAGCCACTTATTGACATATATATACATTGTTAAATAATGAAAGAAATGTATATATACCTTTAGAGAACCAAGGTACAGAAATTTCCAACCCTTGAGACTAGCTCGAACGGCCAAATCCATATCTTCCACGGTCGTTCTATCTTTCCAACCACCAGCTTCGCTTAATGCCGATATTCTCCATATTCCCGCAGTCCCTAAGATTATTGTAACCAAATATTATGAAATTGTAATAAGCTAAGACAAACAAATAAAGTTCAATGAAGGAAAAAAAACTACAAGTACCGTTGAAACCGAAGAAGGCGTAAGTAGAAGAACCAACTTCTTGTTCGACCGTAAAATGATAATCCAAAGACATTTCTTGCATCCTTGTCATCAAACATTCATCCGAATTAACTGTAAAATAAAAAAAAAAGTTGAATAATGGAATTTAATTATATTTGCACAGCAAAACAACTAATGTGGCATTGATGACGACATTAAAAACCAGTTGGTGACATTGAAATCAATGTTTTCAATTATCAAATTATAGACAGCTCAGACCCCCAATCAGACTTCAACAGCTCGTTAGATTTTGTCAATTAACTTCACATGATCTCTTTATTTTTATACTATTTTTTTCTTGTCAACAAGCATAATTAATAAAACTGAGTTTCAATAATTGGTCGTATCAGGTCTGGAATTAAATATACCAAAACAAAAAAAAAAGTACTTAAAAAAGAAAAGTGAGTGGTGAGAGTGAGAGTGACAGAGGCTAGTAGAGAAGAGAACAACTGGGTCCCACGTTATTGCACATGGAAGATGGAGGGTCCTGGCAAGAACACGTGGCGTATCTACTAACGAAAATGACTAATCTACCCATACTATTTATACTAAATACATGCCCCTGTGGGTGGGCCTACACTTCCCAATATGTTCTCTGCACTCATTATGGGACACGACGACGATGCCAGTGAAGCAACACCACTAATCTCTACTCTAATTTGATCATAAAACATATTTATTTTTTTAAGTTTTCTGAATTTTAATATGCCGATGCATGTTTGGGTGCAAAAATTAACGAATAAATTGCTTTATTCGTAGAAAATACTTCAATTATTGTGTGTTTAATCTGGGGGTCCTGGAAAAAGTTAAAAGTATACAATGGTTTAGTAGCCACTAAATAGTTAAATTCTATGTACGTTTTTGCAGGTTTACGAATGCCACAAGTTATATATTGACAATCTATTGACTAATTTGGAAAACATTTCTCTGTTGAAATGGGTGGAAAAATGCATATTTTTCATCAAAAATCAACAAAACGCCAAAACACCGAAACCAAATTCTTACCAAATCCTGCAGACATACCAAATACCAAGGACAAAACACATTAAAGTATTTAACTTTTATATTTGTTGATGTTTTCTTAGTTTCTTAGTTCCGTTAAATACTGGATTCGTTAGAAGTGATATTGCCCAGATTATATACCTCCTATATCCTTCAAAAATAATGTTTAAATACTAATAAAACTATTTGTAATTTATAGTTGAAGAAAGTGGTTCCACATTTTAAAGCTAGAGCACAAAGTAATCACGAACAAAATCGATACGTCAACATCAAGATCCGCAAGGTAGGTTACATTGGGACCTAACAATAAAACACCCACCGACACTTCGGTTAATGTAACTAAAACTTTCTTTATACAAACATAATTTTATATATTAAATTATTAAAAAAACCCATAATTTTAAATTACTTTAAAAATAGGATCTCTTGATACAATGATCATATCATGTGTTATTATTTTACTGTGTTTTATAATACGTTCCTAGGTTTATGTTTTCACTTACATTTAAATCTAATTATAGGTATTAATTTAATTTGACCCATCTCGACCCTCTCTGTGTTGTCCTCCATTTAAAAATTCATCATTTCACAAGAAACAAAAAGGAAGAACATTATTAACACACATAGTATATCATAAGTATCTGTCTATCTAATAAACTAATGTGCATTGATCAAATGATTTTGTAATTATCATTAATATCCGATTTCAGTACAAATTTTAAAAGTACATGGCCTAAAAAGGGAGTAGTAATTCAGATAAAACGAATCTCAAACCCGTGTCTAATTTTCTAACTAAGCAGTGATTATTGATTACTAGCCCTTATCAATCATTAGACAACAAAGAAAGTGGGCCAAAACAATGAAATCAAAACTATGTACGTCGGAATAGAAGAAAGGTTAAAATAACAAGGTAAAAATTCGGATAGAGTTAAAAAATTTACCGAATTTCCAGCGAGCTTGAACTAAAGCAAGCTTTGGGTTATGGAGGAGAAACGGTACGGTTCTCCAGAGAAAATCCGGCTCAGGCTGAAAATCGGCGTCGAAGATTGCGACATAATCGCAGCTTTTGACATAACTCTTCTTCATTCCTTCTTTCAAAGCTCCAGCTTTGTAGCCGTTTCTGTTATCTCTGATCTCATACTTTATGTTTACTCCTTTACTCGCCCATCTGCTACACTCCATCTCCACTAGATCCTGCCACAACAACAACAACAACAAGAAAACTCTTGTAATGCTTCGTAAATTCGAAGAGCCCACGTGGAAAAATCGGATCTTTGCCTAGACCCATGTCGGATCTTTGCGCATAGCCGTTTGCTGTAATCGAGGACCCATGTTTGGAAAATCGGATATTTTTAGGACCATTTGACATAATTCGGAAGGTTTTGGAATCTGTGGAAGCGGGATTTGAGGAAAATCTAATTTTGCCTGAGTGATCGGTTTTGTAGGAGAATCGCGTGATTTCAGACACAAATTTAGTTTTCAAATCGACATCTTGACGGAAAGGAGCTTACTTTGATCGTTGGATCAGTGGAATCATCAAGAACTTGAATGACGATTCGATCAGACGGCCATGAGAGCCCACAAGCAGCTCCAATAGATAGCTGATAAACCTACATTGATAACATTTAAACAATCAAACTACAACATAACAAGATCGATAAACAAAACAAAGTAAGAAAGACGATAATTTTGATTAGTTGGTACCTCTCGTTCGTTGTACATTGGGATTTGAACAAGAACCATAGGATAAACAGAGTTTCCAAGCTCGATGTCGTCTTTCAATGGTTCCCATTTGAAACGTTTCTCTGGCTTCCGACCAAATAGCTTAACAAGAGAGATTACTATTCCCATGTAAACCCTCTCGACAAAAAGCATCACCGACATTGTTAAACAGATATAAACACCGAGCCTAAGGACTGGGACAATCAATGGAGCTCGAATCTGATTCAAAATCATTGACATTTGCATTGTGATGTCGTCTCTGTATCCCATGAACGAGTCCGGGATCACCGCGGCCGTATCCCCGAGCTCCATTTCTTCTTAGTCCGGCGAGAGAGAGAGAGAGAGGAAAAGGAAAACAGAGGACGAAGTAAGACTTCAAAATTCTTATGAGGAATATGTGTGTGTTGAGGGATTTTCTTGTGAGACAAGTAATAGGGTACAATGTGATTCTCTAAAGAAATCTCTTTTGGCGTAAGAAATTAAAGCGAAGGACGAAACAGAGAGACAGAGTTTTTCCTTACGGTGAAAAATCTCTGTCTTCTCTGCCTGGAAAAACTCAGATTGTCGGGAAAAAGGAGAATTAAATTTTCTTTCTTTGTTTTCTTGTTTTTATGGTTTGGCAAAGATAATAATGAAAGGTTGAGAAGGAGAAGATGATTTTTGGACAGGAAGAAGAGAGGAGAGAGATCTATAAACAGAAACAGAGAGAGAGAGAAGAAACAGTGTATGTGTGTTTGTGCATGTGTGAAAAATGAAAGAGAGATGAATGTCTTTATATAAATAAAGCCCCCTACCCTTGTATTGTTTTAATATAAATAAAAAGTTTATAGAAATAAATTTTTGCTTCATCAACCATAAATTTGCTCCTTCTATATAACTACCAAACATTATTGAACGTCACAAACATTAATTATGTCCAGGACGAAAGTTAAACAAATTGTTTTTTTTTTACGACTTACTATTATTTGTCTCCAGTTGACATAAATGTATAATATATATATTCCAAAATGTAAATTATAAAACAACTATGAATTGTATTTACGGTTATTAAACTCAAGAGTTTTAGCCGCCTAGGCGTCCGAAGATATACGGCCATCTCAGTCAAACAAATTTGGTAGACAACGCTGATTAACTAGATCTGGGCGTATAGATAATATATATTATTCTAATATTTATTAATTAATAATTAATGTTTTTAAGATATAAAATATGAAATCGACGAACATCTAGCAAATATTTAACCAAAAAAAAAATCTAGCAATATTCTGATCAATGTTGTATATATAAAATAATACATGTCTTAGGAGTTCGGCCTTAGATACCATATTTGGTAATATAATATAGAACTAACAATTGAAGCCCAAATAACATTTACTGTGTGAGGTTCAAAGCTAAACGAAGAAATGATGCATTGCAGATGCATGATGTATATCAATGTTATACAAACCACATAACTTGTACATGTATAACAAGTTGATTCCAATAGTAAAGCGATTCTATTGGTTCGTATCTCGAGGAAACAATATGTCTTGTTGTTGTCCTCATATCTTTACAGGATAATGAGAAATTCTCAGGATTATAGAATGATCGATTTTATAGTAGAAGAGATTGAAATCATGCAGTAGTCCATACATAGAGAATCAGATATTGGAGTCCCAATTTTGTCTGTGAATTCCAATAAATTGTTATAACAATATATGTGTGCTGTGATCGAATATGTAACACTATTATATATAATACTTTCTAAAAATTGACCAAAATCTCCAGAGTAGAAAATGAATAACTCTTAAGACATTTTGCACATAAAAATAATGAACACTCGAGATATTTAACAAAGCACATTTGTTTCATGATTTAATTTACGGTGCTTCTTAAAATCGCACCGACGGTCCCATTGTTTAAATACATAAATCACCAAATAAAACAAGTATCATCAATAATTAAATCAAACATTGTTCAATTATTTTCATTTAAAAAGGTCAATTCTTTCTTAAACTTCGACGCACGTTTCCACTTCGTCCGTCAATCATTTTAACTTCATAAACTTCATGTTTATACTACTAAAATACTAATATATTAAAAAAAATAAGAACTTGAATAATTTAAAAGTAGATGGATATTGATTATTTTTAAACGGTAATAAGATGAAACACAGCTGGAATAAAGGGACTGCCCAACGGCCGAGGTTGACTGTTAGAACATAAACGGTCATTAGTATTAGTAATTATCTTACATTAGCATTATACGACTCTTAAGTAATAATGAAACAAATAAATAAAAACTCGCATCTATCCAATTGTTACATCTATCTCTTTGGTTTGATGTAATTTTCCCCCACCCCGTCTAATTGGATTCATAAGTTTTTTAAATGTGAACTTAAACACCTACTATATTGAGAATTTGAAATGCAAGATACCAAATCACCTATCTATTAGAGATGGAAATTTGATGAGATTATTTCAGTTCGATTTGATTAAATTTAACACAAAACTCTAAATATAATGTTCTGGTCAGTTCATAGAGTTAAACTCCGAGTAACTTGAGTTTTAATAAATCCAAGTATCCAACCATAGAAACTTAGTTAAACTAATTATATGTTTGTGCAGATCCTTTAGAAATCACTGACATTACAACACTACAACAAACATTTCACTTTATGAAGATACTTCATACGGAATGATTCATTTTTTTGTCGGTCAAGTACTAAAATACCTATTTAAATTTTAAATAGTTTGGAATCTTTTAATTTTTTTTTTTTTTATTCGTACGTCTGATAGGGTATTTCGTGTTATAATTAATCCTGGTTATTATTCGGTATTAAGGCAGTAAGTTGACAAAAATAAGTCTGTATTTAGTTGGCATGTCATGTGAGAACACATACCGAGACAATTATCCAACATATTTACATAAATTTAGTGATATTATAAAGTTATAAATAGACTTGAGTTAACTGTTACATAATAACTAAAATCATAGAAATTCATATTTCTTCACCAACGTTGGTACTAATTTTTATTACTAGATATATAACGTTTCTAAGTGACATAACTTAATTATATATTTTTATAGACTTAAATGTTTAATTGAATTTATATATGTTAGAGCGGTATAACTTTTTATCTCTCTCTCAAATCTATTGAATTGATATATATATACATCAAGTCACCACCGATAAACCGCAGCAAATTATTGGAGCCATATAATTGCCGAGATCTCGATCATCTTTGTTAATTTTGAATTTCATATATGCCATTCTTTTTAAAAAAACTAATATTTACCTCTGGCTTTTGATTTCTTTGAATGTGAAACAAGTATGTATGATTATGTCTCTATATTATCATGGTAACTTAAACAATAATAAAAAATTGTGTGCTGGTATAATAATAAAAATACAAATAAATGAATAAAAGTAAATAATTGAAAACTGAAATAGAAATGCATATGTTGCATGCCGCCAGGAAGTAACATGCAGTAGTGCCATGCAAGTAAACATAATATAAAAGGACCAAATACCACATGGATTCTTACAGTTGGACTTTGCTTCTTTCACTCACATTTGTCACCTTTCCTTTCATCTTTCATCTTTCATCTTTCATCATTCATCATTTTCGATAATTCTGAATCTGCAATTCTATTTCCTTTCATCAGTTACATGTCGATTCGACTAATTAAATATAAACTAAATTAACCAGAGTAAGTGTAATTTAATTGCAGACTTTTTTACCACAATACTTAGCAAATAAATGGAATACATGAGTACACACGAACAACGAAGGCAACGACTTCTAACTCTTTATATACGAGCTGTTTGGCTTTGGCATACTAATAAACAGAATACAAAAATGACTGTGATCAACAGATTCGTAACTATAGGTCACCATATGTAATATTACTACCATATATACTGTACTTGGAAACAATTGGTCCCATTATATATAAAAAAGTTAAAAACTTAAGCCAACACATTTTTAAATTAATGGTTGACACAATGAATTTCGCATATAAGCCATCGTAAGTTGTTGGTAGAACTGAGTTTTACAAAAAAAAAAAAAAAAAAAAAACAACACAAATTCCAGAAAAAAATGTAACAACTAATAAAATAAAACGTGATTGGAATGATATAATATTGTAAATTGATTTTGGTTAGCAATAATGCTTAATCTTCCTTTTCTTTATATTCAAGTACCTTTTCACCAACTAATGCGTATATATTAAAACGATATCTCTTTATAAATGTTCCTACTCATAAGTATGTGATCGACCTTGTAAGTCTACCCCAGGAACAAAACATTTACAGATAGAATATTTATTTTCAAAAGAAAAAGTCTATCCAAATATTTTATAATTAGTCTTTCAAAAAGAAAAAAAATGGGTATCTTTGTTACTTTAGCTATAATAAATCATAAATATAAAAAATATTCAAAGATCAATCAAGTTTTGTCAAAAACATAATTCTGGAACTAAAAAACAACAGCCGGTGGGATCCAATGTCCATACTTCATATAAAATTGATATCCTATCTACTTTGGCACTGAAACTCTCCCTCTCTCTATTTAATTTAGGGTATTATTTCAACCTTCAATTGTCGGTATATATATTCTGTGTCTATATATTACATTACTTATCTGTCGATTTTCTTAGTCTAATCCCTTTTTAAAGCTGCCAGGGGTTGTTGAATCCTCTTACTTACATGTTTAATGGCTACACTTAATTAGCATGAAGCTAGATCATCATATCACGCATTTTCGTATATATTAGACGCGAATAATTTTTTAAAAATTTAAAATATAACCGTTCATCGTATCTTGTATATTATACAGTATGTTATATGTTGTGTGTATTACAGATCGTAGTAAGCTACATCTGTCGTCGTAATTGTTGATAATTTGATATATTGTCTAAAGACAATTTTAAATTAATGAACAATTCATAAAATCAAAACTTATATAATAAATTCAAAATCCTTTTCCAAAAAGAAAGAAGATTTATTTTTGAAACAACGAAGAACCACAAAGCTTTTTTTTCTGCGGCTTTTTTATGCTTTTGATTTCTACGTTTAATTATTTGTAGAAATACACTGCTGATATTATTTTATGACGATATAAAATTACCAAGTAGACTTTGAATCTCTCGTTAAGAAAATATTATGGACGTCTAAGTTGAACTTACTAGCTCTCTTAACAATACTGAAATTAAAGTATACTTTTTATGAAACATTGATATGACTTTCCCAAATCAATAAAAACTCTCAGAATTCTTAGATAAATAAGTTTCCAATAAACATTATGCATCTCTGGTTCATTTTACAATTTTCACTAACCGGTTATCCAAACCATTACGTAGTCATTTATTCACAGTACGAAACGGGATTTGACCCCAATAAAAAACACAAATAATGTTATGATAAATACTCAACTTTGGATATGAGTAAAACAATAAACTATTCACAAGCGGTTGTGAATTGTGATGTATTTCGAATTTGGTAAAAATAATAAATTTGATTTGGCTAGATAATGCGCAAAAGGGTTAAAGATATTTGCCATTCGTATTGAACTCATTATAAAAGCTATATATATATATCTAAATACTGTATTTAACCTCAAAAGCTAAATTCACCGGGGGAAAAAAACATAAAAGGAAGTTCAATACGTATTTTCTAATAATTTAATTTATATGCTTGCCTTACATAATACTTCGAGAAGCTATCATTGGAATGGTTAAGGTCTATGAACCACTTAGTTGATGTGTACAATTTGGCTCAAATATATATGGCGAAGGAGACACCACACCTTAGTCTTCAAGACCAAGTCTTCATCACTCTATTTCTCACCTACTTCCATGTTTCATTACATATATAATTGGAAATTTCCTAGGTCAAAATTTGTTTTTATATATGTTGGATATAATTTTAAATTATTGGATGTTTTCTGATCAAGAATTGTTATTTTAAATTACAATTCTATGAGGATTAAGATGCAAGACACTTTATCTATACAGAAAAAAAAAATCAGCATATCAGTGTTTTGAAGACATGAAATGGAAAACAAAGATAAGAAATTTAATTAAACCTCTAAAATTTAGAACGTTATTAACATATCTTAATTCTTGTATTTACTATTGATAGTTTGATCAATAAAAATGTTATTACTCTTTGTGTTTTCTGTAATACTTTAACGAACAGATTATCATTTACCAAAACAATATATGTAAATATAATCTTTAGTTGGATTATCATACATTAATCACCTTTGCCGCTTTTGACAAAATTATAGCCATCTTTGACATTCTATTAATTATTTGTTTCTTACGTCCATTGAACAAACAATCGTTCTAAGATATCGTCTTTTACTATATTTTACAAACGTACATAAGCTGACCAGACCAGTTAAGGAGGCCTGAAACAAGACTAAGATGGTGGTTATAAAATAAGGAAACTACGATTTGGTCATAACTTTGCAGCAACGATAAAAATTTATATGGCTAAAATCGTACTTCAGTCAAGGATGACGACGGACAAAAGCCATTGCATAACAGTCATTGATATTTCGCATTGATATTACATATTTACGAAACTAATTACGTAAAGTGATGTTTATTCCACGGTCACCACTATTCTATAGTTACTTTCCACATTTGGGATGAAGAAATAACTAGCAAATTTTTTTAATTTAAAAAAAAAGAAATTATGGTACTTTCAAGAATTAAAGAAACGTATGGCATTTTAGAGAATTATTCTATAGCTAATATTTATATATAACTGGATTATAATTTCGGACGTATAAGTTAATCGACGAATGTAAATTAATTCCAGATTAATATGAAACGATAGACAAATTAAGGCTCAACAGCAAGCAACATGGCACGTGGGAAGAAGCTAAACTTGCTAACAAAGTATTCCCTAACATGTTGCAATGAACAATATTGTTTTTTATTTAACCAATTGTTTGTTAAAATTTAAAAGAGTGTTCTCACCCAAATAAAAAAGGCAAAAGGATATTCTCATAATTTTTACTGTTATAGTGTTATCTCTTTTTCTTAAAATAAAAGTGTATGTGTTCATAATATTATACTTATTACCAATTTGAAGAATCTTAAGATCATTTGAACAAGTTTTGGATAATATGTGTACTTTATTGTCGGTACTATATATATTTTTGACTTCTGCAGCGTATCACCTTTGTATTGATAAATGATAACTGCTTGTTATGGTGCTATACAAAGTAAAGTCTGTAGAACGTGTTAACTGTTTTTGAAACGTTTTTACGATTATTTTGCAAACGTGAACGCCGAAAGGAGTAGAACCTTGCTTTCGTGTTTGGTCTTCACAATAAAATATTACAAAATATGTTACTAAAAGCTGAAAATGTATAATATCTGAAAGTATAAAATTAATTTTATGTTTATTTTGTGTGAACATTACAATCGCGTTTGTATTCATTCTTTTGGGGGAGTTTGTTTCCGTATACAATAGTAGTAATTATACGTTCGAACGATTATTCTAGTTGGGCCATTGTTGGGTATTTTTGGGCTTGCAAATAATTTACTAATAGAGTGGGCTTACGCGGCTCATTAGAATACGGCGACGTCATAGAAGTAGTCTACGGTGAGGAGAGCAGACTGCAGAGCTGACGTCGGCGCCGTCGCTGGGGGGTGGCGGTGGCGTGATGGAGCTTGGAGTGCTTGTATACAGATTATACAGGGTGTTAACCTACGGCGTATCGCCGTTAATTCACCTCCATTTGCGGTGGCGCAGGCTCCGGGGCCTAGAGCATTTCCGCCGGTGGCCCGAACGGTTCGGTCGTCCCTCTGCCGCACGGCCGCCGGGATCACTCGTCTGGTTTCACGCCGTCTCTTTAGGTTAGAACCTACATGATCTTCCGTTTCTAATTTCCAACTAAACAAAACTGTTTAATTCTCATTGATGATTGCGATCAGTGTCCAAATCGACAAATTCAGTTTTTCTTTTGTTGGGTTGTCTCTCAGGTGAAGGAATGGCTGCCATTCCCGTGATCATACGCTGCAATGATATGAAGCCAGAGATGACTATCCTAATGACGACGGCGACAGTATCCGCATTGTATGACACATTGTTGCTTTCTTACACTTCATAAAAAAACTAGAATACGATGTAGGATGCTTAAGTTGAAAATGGGATGAAAGTTCCCAAATTTTATCTCTGTAATTTTGTTTCCATCTTTTCGTTGCAGTGAAGTGATAAAGAACCAGCTTCCAGTTGGTGTATTACATCAGGTATGTCTGATCCAATGTTCTTTTTCCATCGCTTGATGTCTCCTCTGAGCTCTTGTTGATGTGCTAAAGTTTCAAAACCGGCCAGTTTGCACCGCTCGACACACCGGTGGCTATTGACAGATTCCTTGGCCATTGGAAACCAAATGCGATTATCATAATGGAGAACGAACTGTGGCCTAATCTCATCATGTCCGCTGCACAACTTCTTGTAATTCTTGATCCCTCTCGTTTTTTTTTTATCACTTGTGTCGGGATAACGAACTCAATTGCTAATGGTTTTGTTTGCACCCGCATAACCTTCAGGTCATGGCTTAGGTTGCTTTTTAGTTTTCTTGAATCAGCTTATTATAGTAGAGAGATCCGATGAATCATTTGATGTGCTATTTTTAGCTCGTCTGCTTGTCGGAAACATACTTTTTGTTTCTTCTCCTAAGACACCTACTGCATGCAGCATGGCTATGCATAATAACATGTACTTGACTCTTTGAATTGGTTATATAGTGTTTCTGTTAATCCAAAATTTCAGATTCCGCTGGCATTGTTGAACGCTCGGATGTCTACAAAATCCCTTAAACGGTGGTCTAGTTCTCTCTTTCTACCACTAGCATCATTGTTGCTATCCAAATTCTCATTGATTGCCCCACTGGTATGTTTGCTAACTTCAGAAAATCAAGTTTTATGTTATCTGGTTATATTAAATTTTTTTTTGTGCCTCAAATGCATCAGAGCACCCTGCAGGGTATACATTTCCAGCTGCTGCAGGCACCACCCTTTGTCATTAATTTTTCGGGAGACTTGAAATACGGTATTGCAGTCTACCTATGCCTTAATGATATTCATCTTTTAAACGACTCCTTTCATTGAGATTTAGAGTTCTTGATGTTTGAAGTTATTTGCAACCCATAGTGTTCTTCTACTAAATTTCATTTTGATTTTTTCATTTGCTGAATCGCTCATACATTTTTTGTTAAGTTGATTTTAAAAGCTATGTCTTGTCTGCTAATCTTTCAGTGGTAAACAAGTTCCATGTACCTAGTGGAACATCCGAAAGTATAAGAGATCTAAAAGTAGAACTCTCAGAAGTGAAGGTCTGGATTGCATCGTCATTACATAGAGGCGAAGAAGAAGGTACCAATTGTATTAACTAATGTATAGCATAACCTTGTCCTCTGCCGTATTTCTTTGGATCTACAGTCGCTTCATTGATTTGATTGATACTGAGTCATAATCACATATATATGGTTTTGATTCTGTTTTCTTTCACACATTCTCTCAAGCTAGTGACTTTTAATGAAGGGGAGATGATCGACTCTTTTTTTTTGGTATGCATCTTCCTTTTTTTTTATGCTTTCTTGAAACTGATGATCAAAGTTGTATGCAGTCATTTTAGGAGTTCATGACTTGCTTCTCCGATCACATCCTGACTCTGTTGTCATAATTGTGCCTCGACATCCACATCACGGTCAAAAGATTGCTCAAGTATGTTCCAAAACAACCTTCTACTTATTTTGTTTATTGGCCCGGCTTAGGTTAACTCTTGGAAAAATACATTTCAATCTGTCCAGCTACTTTTGTAGAAATTGCGGAAAGATGGCCAAAGTGTAGCTCTAAGGTCTCAAAATGAAAAACTTACATCAAGGAAGACAAATATATATGTGGTGGATACATTAGGTTGGGTTTTTACTTTCAAATTATGTTCCCAGTGCTGGTCCCTTTGTACTTTCTCCACCGACATGATCTAATTCTGCCTATTTTCTTCAGGTGAACTAAGAGAATTCTACAGAGTAGCTCCAATAGCCGTCATTGGAGGCTCTTTCTTCCCGGAATTAACTGGTCATAACTTGTCTGAAGCAGCTGCCGCTGGCTGTGCCGTTATTACAGGTGCTCAATAATAAGATAAGATTAGATGCTCCTATAGTATATAATTTAGTATTTCTCTCTTTGATCTCAACATTTATGTTATGTTTTGATAGGTTGTCATGTTGGGCATTTCTCTCACATGGTGAAGGCAATGCAGCAAGCCAATCCCTTATCGATTACACAGGTATCGACTAAACTAGAGCTCAAAGAAGCGATCGACTTGCTACTGAGTAACCCTGAGATCTTGGAAGCACATCAGAGAGCTTCTAAAGAGGTATATGAATCTCTATCGAGCTGCATTATCTCTAGCATTTGGAATCTTCTCAATCTCCATATCTTTAGAGGGAAATGATTTGTTAGCGTGGCTAATTGACAATTGAATAAAAGATGTGGACAATTTATAGCAATTTAAGCGCTCGGAGTCAGCATGTATATATTTGCAGAATTCTTCTCTTTTAATTTTTTTTTTATTTGTTTGAATATTTTGTGTACTTTCAGACTGAGATTATAATCGAAATCGACTATGAATAATTTGAGTTCAGAACTTTATTATATATTGACAAGCAAAGCGCCTGTGGCCTAATGGATAAGGCGTTTGACTTTTTATCAAACGATTGTGGGTTCGAATGCCACCGGGCGTGTGATTTTTTTTTTGTTGAATTTTTTCAATTTAGTTGGATATATGTTAAACCCTCTCCTATTTACCATTTAATCAGTCTTCGTTCGAAGTTTCAAATTTCCAAAATAATTGAAATTTATCGTTCTGCTTCTTCCATTGCCTTTGGAATATCCATTTTGTAAGTTTTCTAACTATCCCATTAAAGAATTACATATTATAGAAGAATATATTGAAGCTATTCTACAATATATATATATATATATAATATTCTTTTTTCACAAGCCAAACAATTTTAAATCTATTAAAAACTATATTCATTACTATTTAGATCCATCAAACTTTGTCAGCATATTTAACTTTACGATATTCATCACGACTGTTTAGATCCACAAATTCCATCAATAAATTGAAAGAATTTTTTTTCTGTAATTAATTTTAAAATATTTGTGACTTTGTTAATGAATTTGCAATGTATAAATGGGTTAGTCTTATGGACCTTGTTTCCCCTTTTTTACTATATATGTCTGGTAAAATTTCTACACACAATAAATTTGCATAGGAACAATTAAGTTGTGCACATTGTATTATATATTATATATATGGCCTTAAATTAGTGTCTGACTTTAACGGCGGGGATTTAATTGTTACGTATTACGAATTGACATAGATAGTCAAGGGAGGTACTGTACCAACTTTAACCATCACTGTTATATTTATCCATTGCTTCTTCACAATATTTTACCTTTTCAATTATATCGTTATTTATTGATGGTATAATAGACATTACTATATAGAGATATCTTGCGAGTGTAGTAATTAGTTAAATCCAGCCAAACGAAACAGCAAATAATGCATATGTATTTATATTTACCGAATCGGTACATCAAATATTTACTATTCACGCAATATGTTCAATGTATATTCTTAAACCCAATCAACATATATACAACCGCACCAAAACTCCTTAAGAGAATTTTCAAGATTAAGATTTGCGATCGGGTTCGAATCTTGATGATGAAGAACACTAAATTAATCTCTTTTGATTCTTGTTAAGTTACCATCGAATTCTTTTAACCAATTTAGAATTGTTCAGTTTGTAATCTAGATTTTTTTTTACAGTCGAATAATATATATGTGCATGTAGTAAGAACCAAGTCATTATCTTGATCAACGTGAAAAAGCCATGTACGTACATTCAAAGGTGATCTTCTAAATTTTGAATTAGAACTTATTATATTTCATAGATAGTTAAGTATTTAATGAGAATATATTCAATCTTTATATTTCTTTTAGATATTAATTATGAGAATTATGATTATGCATGCATAATTCACGTATAAATTGGCCACTCAATTTCTCTAACTCGAATCTAGCTAGTAACTAAAAGTATTATATTTTATGAGCAATTTAAGATTTATATAGCATTCGAAATATCGGTTAAATTTTCTTCTTTTGATTATTGTAAAAATTTAACATCAAATAACTTAATTTTCTCGTTTTCCTCCTTTTCCATATGTTATTGAGTAGTGTGACTTGTTAAAAAAACAATTAGTTAGAATTCAATTCCTTCGGTAAGATCTTACCCAAAATAAAGCATCCATGTACAGAAGTACTTCTAAAATGATAATAATGTGACAAAGTTTAGCTCCACCAAGAAGGTGTGGACCTTTTTCTTGATTACCGATCTTAGTAACTTATGGATCAAAGATAAGTATGAAATCGTCTACATAATAAACTATTGTTTTAGAGAAATGAAATTATTTCTGAAAAGTCCCAAAGAACAACAACAACAACGGAAATTAGTCGTTCTCTGTACTTGGCTTCTCCTCAATATCTGAGTTCTTAGTTCTGTCTGTTTTTTTTTCTTTTTCGAATGCATGCATGAGACTCTGTTAAAAGTTTTTTATGCGGATATTAAATTCATTGACGCCTTGACGGTACGTACTAACATATAAAGTTACTTTTTTTTTGTTCTTCAAAGAGTGTAATTAATTTCTGTAAAATCATTTATCATGAACCCAATTGATTATCTACCGGTTCTTAACATCTTTTATTACTATATGGAAAAATTAAGAACCGTTTGTCTGTTCAAATTAATAAAGGTATACCTATATGAATAAAGATTTCATTATATGTTTATGTTCATAGGTGAATATATAATGATACACAAAAGTTGGAAGGAGTTACGATCATCTTATGAAATTAACGAGTTATTAGGTCAACATGGATACGAAAACTTTGGAGTTTCATGTTTAATGATAAATATCCATTTCTGAGGAGAAATTGATCTTAATTTTAGTTTATTTTGAGAACAAAGTGAATTTTATTTCTCCTAGTCCATACATAACACTAAAACGACACCATATATATATATATTTATATGACTACAAACACAAAGAAAAACCATACTATTTTTGGGTTATAAAAACATATCTTAATTTTGGTCCAGATCGAAGACTTTTTATGAAGGGTCTTTAGCTGAAATGGTGGAATTTCATCAAGAAAAAAAGAGAGAATGATAAGTTGTTATCAAACCAATCTTTTACAATGAATGCAATAATCGAAATCCATTTAAATTTCTCAAAAAAATAAGACAAAATAAAACACTAGGAAAATTGTGATGTTTCATCTCTTTCAAGAGTTTAGGCTCAAAAGCTTCCTTTTTTCTTATACACTGTCGTTAGTTTTAAAACTCATTACTTATCATCAATCTGTTCAAACCCTATCTACTTTTAACATACAAAAAGATTCCTTTGCTCTCCCTCTCTCTCTCTCTCTCTCTCTCTCTCTCTCTCTATCTCTCTCTCTCTCATACTGTTACACATCAAACATTTGTTGAGTAGCAATTGAATATGAGAGAGAGAGAGAGAGAGATTGTGTGTAGAACTGCAAGTTAATAAAAGAATGTGGGGGTAAAGAGACAAAGACGAGTACACAGTAGATGAGGACAATGAGACTTAGTTTTCAAACTTGTTTTTGGTTTTGGCTTTTATTGGTCATATCAAACTCTTTATATATAGATGATCTACTTAGCTCTCTGTGTTGATTCTTAGCTATCAAAGGTAGCTTTTGGCCTCAACCTATACTCTATACAGGTTACTGCACATATACATAGTTATGGACTTGCCACTAGTGACAACTATTTTGCATATTAATTTACACACACATATATATATATATATATATATATATATATATATAAAGTAGATTTAGATGGAATGTATATAAGACAAAACAATAACTGAAAATCTGAGGACCAAGAATGGAGGCATAACCAGAGGAGGGGAACCACATTGTCTATTTTATGGAGTTTTTGGGGACCATTAGTTTCTTTTCACTCTTTCTCTTTCACATATTTTAAGCTTAACTTTGACAAGAATAAGTACCCGCACCTATATTAATTTATGAAATTACAAATATTTATATAAAAATGTTCCTTCATTTTTCTTTTCAGCTACATTTATTTTTCAACGTCTATTGAAATCAGTCAATTAAGACGGTAGTTTTAATGTTAATGCCCACAAGTAGATTTATGTAAATGTTAAAAATTTCCAAGTTTAGAAGGTCAGTTAAATAATATGATTAATCCAGACAGAATGTGATTTACCATTTATTGGTTTTATACTCTTTTAAAGCAAATGTTTGGGGCAACACATATTGATCTAAATTTTTTTCTAATAAAATTTCTTAAATGTAATTCGAACAACATTTCTATACTTTTTATGGATATATTATATGAAAACCTCTTATTTTTATAGTAAAATCAGAATTTTCTTAAATATCTAAGATACGCACATGGCCTGAAAAATTCCAAACTGCCTTGGTGGGTTCACATTGTGTTCCAAACTTGTAAGAACATATATAAACGATGATACTTTTATGTTTATCATTGTCAAAAAAAGAATAGCTATCAGAAATATTTTTAAATTCAAAGTTTAACCCCTTGGGTACAACAAAATATGTCAATCTATATTAATGTTAGAGAGATGATGGATGATGATTGATGATGTGCAAGTAAGACACACATATATCACACTTTCCTTTTCAATCTTTAAATTCCAAAACAAAAGGCACTGTTGGGTTGCTCCTTTATTCGGTGAAAAAAACTCACAGAACACACACATCTTACTCTCTTTCCATCACTATCTCTATATGTCCCTCTAAATGCAAATCCCAATTATAATAGAACATCTTGTATATATCTTGCTTTGAACACTGCATGCTCTCACACTTTGTTGCAACTCCAAAAGACAAAAGTGTATAGAAGAGAACCTTCTTGTCACGCCTCTCTTACTCCTGTCTTGTGGTCCATTAAAACCCTAGTTTTCTTTTCTTTGATTTCTCCATTATATTACATCCTATAACGTTCATACTTTTTAGTCATCTCTCATATCTTCTTATATGTATTAAGACTCAAGAAGTGAAAAGAATATAAAAGAAATGGAGTGGTCAACGACAAGCAACGTAGAAAACGTGAGAGTTGCTTTTATGCCACCGCCATGGCCGGAGTCGAGCTCCTTTAACTCGCTCCATAGCTTCAACTATGACCCTTATGCAGGTATATGCACACACTTATAAAACCTACATTTAATTGCATAGATGCTTTCGTTTCTTTATATAATTGTATACATGGTCCTATCTCGTTTGTGGCTTTGTTGTATTGGGGTAAGGTTTTCAATCCATATATATACCTAAATGTTAGTTTTATTGTAAATGCCAATTTAATACAAGTCTATGAACTTTGTTTTCGTCACAACAAATCCAAGTTCTGTTTTCTTTTGTTTTGGTTGTATACGATTTATATTGAGAAAGTGGTCCGAAGCATCATTCCAAAGACCTTGGGATATGGTACCTAAAAACGTTCTGAGATGAAAAGTTAAGATGTTCTTATTTTCAGTCGGAAAATTTAATGTTTAAATTCCTTCTTTTTTATTGGGATCCAAAGTACTTTTTTCTCTCTTGGGATCCAAATTGGAAAAAAAAGTTAAAACGTCACTTTCGAAAAGTTGAGATTCGTTTATGTTCACTCTGCAAAATAATGCGGAAATTTTTTTCCTAACTCATGAAATTTTGTTACTATTGTTGTGCATTTTTCTATGTTTTCAAATATTTCCATTTTTTTTCTAGGCGTTTGATAGAAAAGAAGTTTTGTTGTATTACAGCAGGAAATTCATACACGCCTGCCGATACGCAAACCGGAACGGTTATCTCTGTACCGGAATCAGGAAAGATCATGAATGCGTACCGATTTCCGAACAACAACGAGATGATAAAGAAGAAGAGGCTAACGAGTGGACAATTAGCTTCACTAGAACGGAGTTTTCAAGAAGAGATCAAACTAGATTCAGACAGGAAGCTGAAGCTGTCTAGAGAGCTTGGTTTGCAGCCCCGGCAGATAGCGGTTTGGTTCCAGAACCGCCGTGCACGGTGGAAGGCGAAGCAACTCGAGCAGTTGTACGACTCGCTTAGGCAAGAGTACGTCGTCGTTTCTAGAGAGAAGCAGATGCTACATGAGGAGGTGTGTGTACCATATTGCATTGTTTTAAAATTATGGGATCTCTTTTGTTTTATTCCTTAAGTTCTTGATTTTGATCAGAGAGAACCCCTCCCACAAATTGAATTGTGACGCAGGTGAAGAAGCTGAGAGCTGTACTAAGAGACCAAGGATTGATCAAGAAGCAGATCTCCGGTGGGACCACCAAAGCTTCCGGTGGGGAAGACACGACGGAGATTCCATCGGTAGTGATAGCTCATCCAAGAACGGAAAATCTAAACACCAATCAGATAACTAGAGGAAATCAGATTTACGGTATTGATCAATACAACAATCCGATGGTCGTCGCTTCCTCTTGCTGGCCGCCTTACCCGTGATAGCTGTTGCTGACCTTAGAGAGAGAGAGAGAGAGAGAGTCTCAAACAGAGCTTTAGACTAGGCAGGGACTTAAAGTGGTGTTAAACTAAGACAACCTTTTGCTCTTCGTTACAATCTTAAAACATAAATGGAAAGTTCTTTTGTCCTAAACCCAACACTATTTTCATTCCACAGTATATCGTTATTTGAAAGTTGCCTTTGCCTTTCTGTTGGTTAGCTGCAACTTCTGGCTCCTTTGCTTTCTTATTATCCTTTGACTTCTTGACTATTTCATTAATTAACTGTACACCAAATAACGATACTGTGGAATGAATAGATTGGCAAATAAAACATGCAAATGATCATACATAATTTTAGGTATGTAATTAATTTTAGGTGTGCTCGCTCCATATTGCTTCAACTATGATCCTTATGCAGGTATATGCACACACATATATGATCTTTATATCCATTGTCCTACTCTTTGTGGCTTTGTTGTAATGGGGTAATTAAGGTTTTTTTTTATCGATATTCATCAAAATGTAGGTTTGCATTAATTATACGAACATATACTCTAATAGTAAGTGCTGATTTAATTTCACGTATGAAAAATCCATGAACTTTGTTTTGTCACAACAAATCCATAAACCTTATTTACCTACTTTCAAATGTTTCGAAGTTCATTTCTCAGAAAAGTGTTTCAAAGTTCTATTTCGTCAGCTAGCTTTCTCTTTGACTTTTCCAATTGATGATTGATTATTTGTTTACAAACAAATAAGAAATACACAATGCATTATTAGTTTATTACAAATTTAATGAAGAAATAAACACTTTTTTAACATGAAAACGACCAATTATAACTATACAGGAACAATTTCCCGGACTTCAATTATTTTCGTTTCACACCCCAAACAAACAAAAATCTACAAACCCTAAACCCAGAAACTTATGCCTCACGGATCCTCACATTCAATCTCCTTACCCAAATCGAATGAAGAATCATATGAAACACATCAAACCTCTTAGCTGGAGAATTCACCTCAAAATGCCGCCTCACCTTCAACACTCTCCGGTACATCCTTAGATACTGTCTCGGAGATATCGACGTCAAGATCGTCTTCAAATTTGGTATGTCCTCCACGGAAACGATCACCGAAAACGATCTCCAATTCAACACATCGCTGAACGGAGGGACGTATCCTGAGTTTATCAAAACCGGAACGCAGCCCGAGTAAAGTGCCTCGACGATCCTCGGGCTCGCAACCTCGTAACCGCTCGGACAAATGCAGAACTTGCTGCTCCGCATCATATCCGAATAAGACGTTCCTCTAGGGAGATACTTGTGGACTCTAATGTCATTATCTTTCTTCTCCCAATGTTGGAGCAAGACTGGCCTTACCGGTCCGTGTACACCTCCTGCAAAGAAGGCAAGGATCGGACGGCTGGAAGGTGACGGGCCACCGACTAATCCTTTTAAGTTACCTGTTCGTAGGTTGATCTCGGGTATGGAGACATCTTTTCTCGGTTTAAATCTCTCCGACGTGTTGGCATTGCATAGAGCTCGTATCGAGTTTTGTCCTAGATGTGGATGAGAAAAGCTTGCTTCAGGACCCTACACCAAAGAATATAACGGTAAATAACTAACCAAAGGATATATATACACCGAGTAACGCGGGAGCTAGCGTACCCAGTCGTGGCAAGAAAGTATGAAATGGTCAGCTCCGATGCTCCGGTTCCAATACGGGTATTTATCGCCCACAAGATCGATGTAATCCCTTACGGTTCTTCGGATGGGGCTGAAATCGTGGGAGTCACGTTCATACACATATCTTACCATCTTGACGACACTGAGGGGTAAATAAAAGGCGTGGGCCTTGTCCGGATTACTGGTACGGAAACGGGTATCGGTTTCCATCTCGTAGATGAAGTTTCCTTCCATAGAGTATATACTTTTGCATGGACCATCGTGGAACAACGGTGGCTCGCCTTCTTTGTACACAAATATCTTAAATTGTTTCTCCATCTCCAAGTAGCTCCTACGCAATTCAATACAATTAAGATAAAAAGCACAAGTTAGGAATCTTCATGCTCAAAATATTATAACATTCACTACATTAGATCCCACGGTGAAAAACAATTTATACACATGTATGTGTGTACCTGACATAGTATAATATTATATATAGCTCTTTAAATTCAATTCTAGCCTAGGAATCTTAATATACACAATCCTCTAACCTGGATTTTACATACTTAAAAACTATACATATCTCAATCGACAGTAGTCTCGTATCAACTATCTGGAACGGTCTACGTGAATGGTTTTCAAGATCAAGTTAAATAACACTACCTTCTTCTGATAAACCATACAAGATGGGACACAATATGAAGTCTCTTGAAATTACTTATATAGTCCTAAGAACAGTCTTAATGGGATACTTTTCTTGTCTTAATGGAACAGCAAAAAAGTATCTTGCATTTTTTAATTTAGTAAAAAATAAATTATTTAAGGTATGTGATAATTTCATCACCAAGGTGCATACATTAGTACATACTGCATACATCTAGCTAGTCGTCATGATGTACAGTTTTAGTAATTTTTCAAATAAGGGATTTCCAATGAACTCTACGTACGGTAGCATAAAGTTCCTGAAAATTGAAGTTATAATATTTGTGGACATACAATCATGAATTGGTATGTAGCAAATCATCTACTACTGTACCATTCTCATAAATGTTCTCAATATAGATAGCTCAACCTAATCGTACATTTAAGTTTTCAAATAAAAATCAGCAATTATATTATATATAGCAAGAAACTAGTAGAAATTTAAAACGTAATATTCAAATTTGATAGTATAAATTTCCTTTTAGTAAAAATCAATTGCAAACGTTAATTAATTATAATGATTCAAGTACATTCTTTAGCGAACCAATTAATTCATATTTCCAAGCCGTTTGACTTTTACTTTAATTCAAATAAATGCTAAGCGAACCTAAATGTTTTGTAACTTCAAACTAATTAAAACAAAGTTATCATAATTGAAAAAAAAATGATAAAAAAAAGAAAGAAATTATTTTACTAACCGATGAAAGACTTTGGCATTCCAATACATCGGACCAAGAGGTACATAGTCCGGGTCGTCCACGGGATCCTCCATCGAAGCAGCTTTAATGGCGACTCGAGCCTTTTGTAGTTCAAATTCTATTTTCTCTAAACTGCTAATAACTCTTTTCTTCTTAATTAATTCCGATGATGCCGTATAAGTGACGTTATTACTCATTGAAGTAATGCTGATCGGGTTCAATTGAATTGTCCGATTATAATCTCCCTGTTTCAATAACTTTAATTTCTTTAGATTGTTATGCAGATATTAAAAACATACAAACAAACTGACATGTGTTGTTGATTAATTAGTTGAATTTTTAGACCACCCGACCGCACACATATCATAAAACATTTCTCAATAATCTTTGTCTCATTAATTTGCGGTTTTGCCGACCTGTTTCCTCATCCTCAGTAAAACCATTTAAAATTTACAGTTGACAAAATAATGTTTTTTTAACAGTTGACTGTAGTTTGACCATTGAATTTGAAACATAAACATTGGTAGAATGTAAAATTAAAAAAAAAGCAGATATATATATATATATCTAAAAAGGCAGAATAAAAAGAAAAGACATGCAAAGATGGGAAGATGGAGAAACAAGAAAGGAATAATTTGATATCCTTTAGTAATTTCCCTAACCTGCACATATTCCACTTTAGTCGATAAAGATGATTCTGGCAACGACACTTCCGTCGCCGCCTGCGGAGGAGATGGTGCCGGTGCCGGCGCCGGAGGCAGAGATGGAAAAGATGGAAGACGAGGAGGAGAAAGATGTTTAGTGGACAAAGAAGTTAAGAAAGATGTTGGACTTTTAGGACCAATATTTACAAAGACGAAACCAGAAACGAGAACCAGAGGAACCATGAAAAGAAAGAGTTTGGCTGAGGAACAGGCAGACCCATCAACATCTTCATCTCCCATCTCTCTCTCTCTCTCTCTCTCTCTCTCTCTCTCTCTCTTAATTCTCTTCTATGGGAAGAAGATTATAAAGAAAGAAGAAGACGAAGAATCAAATTAAAGAAGTTTTTTTCCTTTTATTTACAGCTTTCGGTTTTGGAAGCAGATTAGAGAGTTAAGGTGAATTGAAGAATAACATTTGGTAATAAGTGGTTGCTCCCTCGTGCCAAGTGTCATCTTTCCACATTCTCTTTATTTCTCACATGCAAACTTCTCCCTATTTTCTTTTTTTACCCCAAACTTTTAAATTTTATCAATTTCCACCGACCCCAACATAATCCCAACCAAAGATGCTTGTCAAACAAACATTTTCCAGTGATTAATGGAAGCATAGTTTAGTGGATAGAAACCCAACACGAGATTTTGTAATTTTTTTACATGAGATAAAATAAAAGACAGTAGCTGAATGCGGATGACTAAAGAAAAAAGAAGGAGAAGCTAACAAGCATAATTTAAGCTAATTAGTGTAGAATATATTTTCATTAATTCAGGTTTAGGAAATGAGAGAGATTCCTTGGACAAGAAGATTGTCTGCGAGAACGCGATTGGCTGCTTCGGATGGATGAAAACCGTCCCAAAACACGTAATTGGTAGCATTCGAACATGTACCCACCGATCTTGCATTGCATAGGAACGAAGTTTCCATTGTTCCGGTTCCACAACAAGCCCTTCTTGATTCAAAAAACCCTACATTAAAAAAAAAATATTGGAAAATTTGATTGAGAACAAAAAAATGTCGGGGTTAGTCGTCTAAAGTCTAATGTTAGCTTTCATAAAATGGGAGAAGCTTAGGGTCTTTCTTGAAAAATACGCATGGTATGCATGTCTGGTGAACCGGTTATTCCATACCATTCTCAACAGGGTTCATGACCATGCTCAATAGAGGATTATAGATGTCAAGGACGACCAGTTTCAGACCGGGAAGCTTGTTGGTTAGGTACATAGACGTGTTGTTGAGTTTGGTATTGAAGGAAACTGCGTCCCCGTTTAGTCTTTCAACGCAGGTATTGTTCCCAGCTCCACCAAACATCGTTATCGCCGCCGGTAAACAACCTAACGGCGGTAACGTCGTCACTCCAATCCTTCTAGCCCCTAGATTATACAAATTCTGCACAAAAACTTCGACCGTTGGTTAAGGAAATCGGAAAACTGGTACGTTGTGTGATTGGTTTAGTTACTTGGACAAAGGTGGAATAAAAGTTCATGAGACGATCTGAGTATCGATCAGGCGTGAAAATCCGGTTAAGGATCGGATTGATGTAATAGCTTTGAAGAAAATCGCTTGATCCGGTGCTAAGAAGATGAATCGCGCCTGAGAATATCTCGTTCGCTCTGTCTCTCCCTACCATGTTCGTCACCTTGCTTTGGTACTCTTTGTAGTTTTTCAGCTGTTGGCTCAATGTGATTGCGTTCTACAACATACCATATGATCAACCATAAAATGTTAATGCATTCCGGTTAACTAATTAATAACCGGGTTTAAGCTCAAGAACTAATTACGTATAATAAGCCAGTTCCGTCGTGAAAACCGGAACCCCCAGAGGCGAAATTTGCTCCGGTTAACAAATTTGTCCCATTTGCATCCTGGCTAAGGTACGCCACCGGGTAAGATGTGAACCCTAAATTCTCAGCTGCTCAACAGTCAACAACAAACAAAAATACAATAACAATGAAGTAAGACATTATGGATCCAAATTAATATATTGCAGATTTACGAAATTATAAAAACGAAAGAATTAATAGAAATGGAATGGCTAAATCGTTAAATAAATCTAAAACCTCAAGTAACATAACTTTTTTTTGCGGAATTACTACAAATAAATTTTACAAAATTATGAGATTGGTCAAATTTTGGGGCGTTGAACCATTATGCGCATTACCAATAGAACCTTAATAAATAAAAAAGACACGAAAGATGGTAACATGAATGTGAATAGTTAGGCTGGTTCGAACCGGTAAAGTCAGTGGCGAGTTTTCCGTTAGAGAAACGGCCGGTGGCATTGTGGGCGAAGAAGTCGCGTCCATAGGGAGGAAAATTGGCCTTGACGAGGGTAGTGCGGCGATTGTTGTTACCGGCATCGACAACAAAATCTCCCATTATGATTAGAGCAGGTACAAGAGGCTGACTGGTCCCAACGCCGGCGTTGAAACCGGCAAGAACCAAAAAGCTAATCAGCCTTATAAACATCTTTTATGTTTCTTTGAAGGTACGTATAGTAAGAGATAGAGAGATAAAGAAATGAGTGAATGGAGAAGTGGTGAATGGTTAAGGGTTTTAAAGAGAGACTAGTGAAGTTGCTTGAAAAAGAAGAAACAATTTGTTTGAAGCTGCATAGACCAATCTGAATCCTCTGTTGCATTTCATTGAATTTTACTCAGACCAATTAAAAACGTATATATTTATTATTTTAGTAGTTAGAGGTAGTTTCCACTTTTCAAGGACTAGTTAATCAGTCAAATTGGTTCGTCTCTCAATTCATATTTCTTTTGTAATAAGATACTTCCCTAATGATAGAGTTAGAGCTTAGAATAGAGTAGAAAAGGGTATATGCATGCGCATTAAAAAACTTCTCTCAACCAACATTCTAACTAATTATGATGTGTTTTTGTTAGAAAATCGTTATTCTAACCATGATTATTGATTGATATGTGGAAGTAAACAAATATTTGTACTTACTAAAAGAAAAAGAGAACAAATATCTTCTAGTTTAACTTTCCGGCATTTTCGATGGATTCGATAGTAACGTACTAACTTCGTGTTGGGAAAATAGATGTTTGGTCTTTACACGCAATGCATCCACAAGAATACATAATCGGTGTAACCCTTAGGCGTATACTGCATACGATACCTCTCACATTTTTCGTGCAATCACAAGAAATAAAGATATTAATATTTCAGGACATAATTGCTAAATTGTTTATAGTCAAAAGATCTACGAAACGATCACATGTTTTAGCATGTGAATGGAACTAACTTTCACTTAACTTTTACTTCTTACATTTCTTCTTAACAAACGTTTTAGTTTTCTTCTTTAAGTCTCCTACGTCATTTCGGTTCGCATTTCCAACAAGTGTCTTACTAAACCAAATGGAACCAAAAATTATGATTTGCTAAGCTGGCTTTTCGTTTTGTCACAAATATAAAATAAATATATTTTTTTCGGGTAATCGAGTCTTATCAGCAGAATAGAGTGCATTTATTTGTGGTCAAGAACGTACCAATAAGATCGATCTGTAGTCATCGTATCTTGAACCAGTTGATGAGAGCTACATTATTCAAGGTATGCGCTGTAAAAACTAGTTTTAACCATGTGATGTTTGCGGTAATTTAAATAGTAATGACACACACAAACACACACTGACTTCTCAAAGCTGCCATTTTCCCCACATTTTAGGCCATTACACCAAATCTTACTGTTGTTCTTACTATTGCACGTACCACCTTTCAACATCACTATTCTCCTTCCGGTTTAGGCTCCTACCGGGTCAGTTTCAGGTTGGTTCACATTAATCTTGGATGATAAATTACTCTAACAAATTCTGGTACATGAATCTATACTTTGGTTCAAATGATGTAAAATTCAAGAGAGGAACTCCTTCTTTCCTTTCCTTGGTGACAAATGACAATTTTTATACATGAATGAGATAAATGAACGAAATACTCTCCCAAATTGTGTCCTGCTTATGAGCTTATAGAATTAAGATTTTTTTTTTCTTTTTTTCTTTTCTAATGATTCATAAGAATCATAATTATCATCATCTTCAACTTTAGGTGAACTGTAGTATCGGACTTCGGATTTTTACAATATCAAAACTTGTTTGGTCATATCTTCAGAATTTCTAATTTGTCAAATGGTTTTAGCTTTCGTTGCCGAACAAGGCCTAACCATCGAGAAGAGTCAAGAGGAAAGAGGAGAGAGAGAGAGAGAGAGAGATTGGGCTTTTGGATTGGAATATAATATCCCGAAGCGGCCTGGTTCGTATATAAGAAAAATAATAAGGTACCAAGTAATTTTCTTGAACCATTCGGTTTAAGCTATTTATTTAGACTGGTTTATAAAAGCGGGTTTGTTTCAAACAGTATTGAACAATTTATGAGTGATCGAAAACGGACACTAAGATTTATGATTGGTTGATTATTAGATTAATAATTAAATAAGAATATAAATACAATATAAAAATTATTTGTTTAATATAATAAAAAATAAAAATTATGTGTATACTATTTATAATTATTTTAAAATATTCTTTAATTTAGATCAAAGTTCTAATGAAAATCATTTTATGCCGAGATGAGTGTTAAATTTAATAATATAATTTGTAAATAAATAAATTTAAATTTAAAACTCACCAAATCCAAAGCGACACGAGTATATATGAAACCTTAACACATGATTCTTGAGGGAGCCTGGCACTCAACGACATGTCAACCAATCAAATTTAGACAGCCTTTATATATTACAAAACCCTAATCTTTTAAAAGATTGTATAATTTCCATGTGTTTATACGAAGGACCAGTGGACTTGGTCCAAGGGTTAGTATGTCTCTTGCTTTTTCTTTTTGTTATTACATGAAACATGACAGGGCGTCTCTTTTAATCGCAAGGTTATTGCATGTTGGTTTGAATCGAGATACGTCCTTAACCGAAGTGTGGCGGCTAATAATTTGCACTGCTGGTTAATCACTAGGTTTGCGGTTTCGTACCGGTGAAATAGAAGATTTCGCAATGTACTTGTAGATCTATGTACCGGTAGATATAACTTGTTAATTAATGTGTGATTTGAATGATGTGATTTATATGTGTACCATAAAATGAGAAAATAATTGTATATTGGGTATATTATAAGATAAATAACATTAAGAGATCTCAACAAGATAACCCTATTATATATACATATATATACTGAACGATGACTGTTGAAAAAAGAAAATTTAATTAACGATATACACAAATTAGTGATAGCCTAGTTTTTTGCTTAATTGGTTGATCAAAACAGGGATCAATTTCTACTCCACTGTGAGAAACAACCCTTTATAGCATATGATTTGAGCAATGTGATTATATGCGTGTCTACAGAAAAGTAAAAGTTACATATACCCGCGAGTGAGATCATGCGTGTGAATGATTATCTACGTCTTATGAAAAAAAAAAAAACATAAGTGGCTAAACACAACACAGGCACATTATGTCTTACTGAAACCCTAATACTCTATATAACGTATAGTTCACAGTCTCTTTTTCAGGCAAAATCCTAAAGTCTTTGCATGCCCTTGATTTGGTAGTGAATCCATTTGCCGACGTAGGTGTACTGTATACATCCTTTGTTTTCTACTTTCACTTTTTAATTTATTTAATTTAATTATGCTTGAGATCTTAGATTCTAAAGTCTTTGGAAGCAATAATTGCATGGGTAGGTAACTCTTATCCTTTCCAGCTCTTAAACTATATATATACTTATGAAAACTAATTTCTTAAGAAACAGATATTTCATAAATGTATTATTAAGCACCTGTGTTTTATTTATAAAAGTATTCATTGTAGCTATAGCAGGCTGAAAAATCGTTTTAAACGCAATTTGTTTCCAATTTAGATAAAAAGGTTGAGCGCAAACTTACATGTTCTTAAAATTAAACATATACTTGGCTGAATCGGAGTTCGAATGCACAATGAACCAAAACCAATAGATAAGTTCAAACTAAAGGTCCGAATAGTAACATGTGTAATAATTGTAGAGCAACTGTAGTATTCTAATAATAACAAAAATGTATAAATATATATATATATAGATAAAGATTTTTATTATTCTGGTGCGGTACGGTACAATTGTCACCATTCGGAACTTACATTAAACTCGAGTTCACTACCCTTACATCATCTGAACGAAGATGATTATACTATTTAGTATTTTGGTTATAAACCACAAGAATCTAAACTGTAAAGTAATCTAACAAACTCCAAAAAAAGTTAGTAATAGTTTGCTAGATTGGTTGCAATGGTAGCGAAAATACGTGCAGATAAGTAGTTGCTAGGGTTTAGGATAAGTGTAACAGTACTTAGCAGCTAACCACTCAATTAATGACACGTTGCCTTTCTTGAGTTTACCGTTGAAAGTAATATTTCCCACTTGCATCCCTCCAACATGGGGCTATCATGCATGCCGTACTCTACACCAAAAATGGTCAATCCTTTTTAATATTTCTTTTCTTTATTTGAACACTGAATTGTAGATTGCAATTTTTGTCGTAGTGAAATGTAGAATAATTATTAATTTTGTTAGGTGGAATAACCAATGTATAAGCATTTTAATTATTTAAATTTTGTAATAGTTGTTTTCACGTATAGATAATATTTTTTTTTATCAAATTAGTTTAATAGTTTTAATATCTCTTTTACCATTATGAATTGTTGGGTTTGAACCTTAAATATATGTTATGAATTTCAAAAATAGCTACAATTATACTAAGTAATTCTCACCACCTATTAAATGTTTTGATCAGTCAAAATGAAATATGTTTTCAAACCCACAATAAAAAGCATTTTTATACCATCCACGTTTTTGGGTTACGGATATACTTAATTTTTTTAAAAAAAAATATGACATTGAAAAAAAACTATTGTAGAAACTATAACAATCGACTTATTCACTATATATACAGAATCAAAAATCTGTATAAAGAAACTTTTATCAAAAATCTGTATATTTCTAACGGATTTTGTTCAAAAATTTGTCCATATTTTTAACAGATTCTTAACAGATTTTTGTACAGCCTGAAACCATTCAAAATCTATTGGAAATGGATCTGTCCAGTTGTAGAAACTTTTTTGGCAGATAACAAATTCTTGTAAGTTTAACCAGAACTAAGCATTTTTAGTCCATTTTACAAAAAAATTATTGTTTGCACACTTAACATATATCATATAATAAGATTAATTAACTCGATGTGGCCTATCAAGCTATATCTAAGGATTTAGTATAGTATACAATAAATCGTTTTTTTTTCAACCCATCTTTGTCAGTCTTTATTCAAAGTACGAAATATAGAACATAAATAAACATGGTTACATATTGTCTTACATCCTTTCATCCTCATGATATTATTTTTTTTTTGTTTTTGCATAAGATGGACATAAACATAATTAACGTCTTCGAGCTGCGGTTTCTCTCTGTGCGTTAAAGAAGACAGCCGCGACAGGGAGACCAAGATCATACTCGATCGCAAATTTGCGTGTGTTGAACTGATCTCTCGAAGGAATATTTGGGAAGATAACACGTCTTTCCTTCTGCTTGAACAGAACAAACACGAACCTGTGTATCCCTATGTTTGGCCTTGGCAACTCATAGCTCACCACCTCTTTCCCTATTATTTCAATTCAAATATCTTTATTTAATATGTGAAAATATCTTTTATTATAAGTATTATTTTAAATTATAAAATTCATGACGAACACGTACCAAATGTAGCATCTGTTGTACCGGGGATGTTTGTGACGATCCTGGTTTGATGAAAGAGATTTTGACTAACTAAACTCAAGTTTATACAAAATTAATGTAAAGACGAAAGATTAAAAAAAAATGAACGTACCAATGCAGGTGTTCTTTTAAAAAGGGGTCACTAGGACCTGGAACATCAGGGTCTATCATCACCTGTTTTGCATTCCAGTTGAACTTACCATCAATAAGAAATAATAAAAAATGATACCATCATCATATTATTTACAAAAAGTACAATTTATAAGATTATTGATCTGTCCCTCTCTTTTTCTCTATGGAGTCATAAAATGGAAAACTTATAAGATAAAAAGGAAGTGAGCCTTTAAAAATGTTTTGGCACAATATATAAGAGGACTAAAAAAGGAGCGATCTCAACATTGTTGAAGATTTTAGAATAGTTTTAATATATGTTATATATACCAAGGTGAAGAAGGATCTGAGATCACCGCCTTGGATCTCAACCCTAGGCTTGGAGGAGACAGAGGAAGGGAGAAGCTCATGGCCATTGGAGACTTGCTTCTTGTTGTAACTCACATTCATTTTAATTGTTGGAGTGAATAAATCAAGAACATCTCCTACAACTCTTCCCACTATCAATGGCTCTATCACTCTACTTCCCATATTCTCCATTTTTTTTTTTTTGTTAAATTTTCTTTCTCTTTCTAAGCAACTGTGGGTTTTGAAGTGAGCTTAGGGAAATAAAGATATTTGTAGTGGTGTGGGAGATACCAAAGACGACCAAGATATATATATTTATAGGGCTTTTCCAACTTTGGAAAGAGAGAGAAAGAGAGAGATGTGTTAGGGGCCAAGATCTCTCTCTCTCTCTCGTGGTTTTAAGATTCGGACAAATCTAAAGAATCAATAGACCCAATTATATACTAACCTCATCTTTCATAGTAGGAATTTAATTAGAAAAAATTAATCAGTAATTGATTTTTAGGTGATTTTTAAAATTATATGTTTTAATTAATTTGAGAGGTTATTAGTATTTTTTATGAAGTTTGATATATTTTTCTTTAAATAGTTCCAAATATGACCATCATATTTGTTGACTGTGTTTTTAGTTTGAACAACAGGATTGACATCAAATAATCCAAATTAATAAAATAATGTAATATTAATAGATTACATTAACAACATATTTAATGCAGTTTATAAAAATTACTGATTGGATTGAGTAATATGATCTAATTGACTAAAAAACGACGCGAGTATTATAGATCAACTAATGTGACTTATTTTACCAAAGTCTTAATTATCATACTCATACTTATAATATAATACAAAAAATGGGTTGTATAAGACACCTAAATTAACTAAAATATCCAGTGCATGAATATATCTATATATATAACAGAAAGTATATAATAAAATTATTTTTAATGTACGTATGTGATCCTTTTTCCTAATAATTGTCCCTTTTTCACGAGTTGACTGTACATAGAGATTCCAAATAATTTATTTTTAGATTTCAGTACAGAGACTTAAAAATCGCTGCAGAAATTGTTATGTTAAACGTAAATTTTATTCTGTACAAAAATATAATACTTCATGAATCTTAACAAGCAGAAGTTTGATGTCTACCTACAAGCAAATCAATAGAAGAGTTATCATTTATCTTAAGTTATACAGCATATCATCGTAGCCGATGGAAATTAAGTAGCAAATCTTTTTTATATTGTCAAAGCATGATCTTTCATGTGGGAAAGCAAAGAAGAAAAACAAACTGATTTAACGAATACGGTATTACTATATATTTTTTACTAAAAGCATTATTTGATTTCTTTACAGCTATTTTTATAACTATATATTACCGTTTTTAACTGTATTCTATCATCCTTGTTTAGTTCCATTAAAATTTCATACGGTTTATGTGACCAATCAGACTCATTATTATGTTTTTTTTTTCCAGCATATATCATTTTCATATTTAACTTCATGATTTCAAGTCAACCCCTATGACCAAGACTTTATATATAAAAAAATCGCGACAATAATTGAGTCCATTAATCTATAGAATCCTATAATCGTTAGTGATATCAAGAACAAAAAACCATTCAAGTCTAGAATTCGACAAAAATCCTAGCTAGATATCTCGCTGAATAAATTAAATCAAGAGCTCTTTTGCTCGTCCATGATCTCTAAAACAATGTCACTAAGACATTTGATTGGCCGAGATTGATCAATTGTTATATTAACATTCTTATCGTACGTACTTGATTCTATTACAACTACGATAAAATTATTGCCCAAAGGTCATTTAACTGTCGTAAGATAGGATTTCTTTGTCCGTTTGCGTTAATAATGAACCTATTAAAAAAACAAACAAAAATTAGTGGGTAAAATACCATTAATCATAGATCATACAAAGGCATAATTTTATTAAGTATTTGACAAAGGCATACTAAGAAAGAAATAAACCAAACAATTTTAGGTTAAAGACGTATATCGATCGTAGATTTGGGACTCCTCACTTATAGAACGACAAGGCATTGATTATTTAAAAGAAACATCAATGGAAATCTTATTTATCGGAATCAGTAAAACCAACAGTTCACGTGAAGCAACGATTCTTAAAATGGAGATTGTATTGAATGATTTGCACATGTATGGTGTAATTCTAAATCCTTATAAAGTTCCACACCCACACAAAAGTCGTTCAAAGGCATATATGTATATCATATGTCATGTTATTCATACCATGAAATACCAAACCACAAATTTTTTAGAAAAGTATTAAAAACAAGAAGGCCTTATTAATAATATGGACGACTTTTCTAGTGGAGATTAAACAATAAATTCTATAAATAAAAAAAAATCTTTTAGAAGCAAATCTTGATTGAGAATTTATTCAGATTGGTAATTGATCAGAATAAAGGTAGAAAGCAAAATGGATGACTTATATAAGCTTGCTTAGAGGAAAAATATTCAAATATTTCAAAAAGAAACATCAATTAGACAAGCGGCTAAGGTTAAACCAAAAGATGTAGCAAGCTACACACAGAATGAGTCATGAACCATGGCCCCAAAACTACCAACCGAATCTTCTCAATCTCCAGGCTCTTGCTATTAACCCCGGCAAGAGATTTTTTTGCCGTTGCATCTGAACATGAACAAAAGACCTTTTCGGAATTCTCGCATCTAATGTTAAGAGCCACAAATTGAAACTCACAAAGCGTGGGGCACTTCGATGACAAGTAGGGATGAAGGTAAAACCATGGTCAGGCTTAAAACGGATCAAGCTAAAAAGATAGTGACTGTGATTAAGTATGATATGTTTTGGTTCAAAGCTACTTTGAAGCAGAGATTTGAAACACTAGAGAAGGAACTTGGGGAACATTTCAATTATGGATTATATCTAAAAAAAGGCTTATAGCTTTATATATCGGTTTTGGTTGATGAATGAATATCCAAGAACTTTTGGAGGGCTAAGAGCATCACCATTGGTGATACTGGGTGAGTCTCTAAAAATAGTAATATTTTAATGATTTTTGTTTAATTTTATTAATTTTAAAAATATTATATTATTAATTAAATATTGAACCAATAGTAATATGACATGTGGCAGAAAGTCTCTTGAGACAGTCTCTAACGTCTCTTTCTACTGAGACTTTCTTAACTAAAAATTTCTTAACTTTTATTTTTTATTTATTTTTAATTAGATGATACTCTCAAAGTATTACCATTGCACATGCTCTAATACTCGGTTAAGCAGGCCTGGTTCAATTGAGAAGACCCGGAAGCAGATGACCGTCCAAAATCTGATTTGATGTCGTAACATCGACCATTGCTTATTCTAGTTAAGATTATACGATTCTATGAATCCCAATGTGTTGATGGCATGCAGACTCATTGCTTATACCAAGTAAAAATTGTTCAACCAAAAACTTAAGAAACCGTTTTTTGACTTGATTTTAGAGAAGTGAGAGAATTCTTGATGAGTAGATGATATAATAGAGTTTCAAAGAAAGTAACAATAGACTCTGAAGAGCCAAAACAAATATCAATCCAGAGCGCATCAACGAAGTCTCCTGGCTTCTCTCTCGGACTCGAGCAAGGTGAGGATGTCGCCTTCTCTCACAGGTCCTTTAACATTGCGCATAATGAAACGATCAGAGTCTGTGAACTTCACTCGAACCTGAGTCACCTGACCCCTGGACCCCGTACGACCCATCACTTTGACCACGACGGCGTGCTTAATCTGAGAATCCATTCTGATTGCAAAACAAACATATGACAATACAAAAAACAATTACTTGAATGCATACAAAAAAACAGCAGTAATCTTACAGCAAATTGATTCAAAACCTAAATCTAACAAGTATTAATCTCTTCACATTTTCTAAATACTTTGCTAATATACTTTCAATCGTAAAATCTTAGCACGAGACGATTGATTGCTAATTACGGATTGAAACAAAGAAAACTACGAATCTTCGTTTCGAAATCACTTATCAGAAGCGAAGCTAGGTTCCATTATCTAACAAAACAGAGCAGAATTCTCTAATTACAGATCCGAGAGAAATGAAAAGACAAAGCCGACAAATCTTTAAGACGAAAAGCAGAAGATTGTCTACTGGAGAAACCTGTAGACGACGGCTCGCGGAGAGACGCGGAGGTGAGAGCTTAGCGGCGGTAGCGCAGAGGCAAAAACCCTAATTTCCAGAGAAAAGAGAAAGAGATGTTGTTATCTTGAGCTTTTATAGGGGTGCTTATAATTTTGTGACTTGGTAAAAAAATAACCAGGTAAACACTCTCGACGCGGTTTTTAATAACCGAACCAGTTCATTAAATAGCCGGTCCACTGAACTAAACGAAATTTCGACGCATGTTACTTTGGGCCCAAAACCCGCGGGAAATATAAGCCCATTGAACCCGAGTGAACTTTGTAATTGTTTACTACAAAGTTCGAATGCTACTGCGAAGAAGAGATATGAAACATAACTCGTGGGACATTTTTTGTTTTGAATCTTACTTTGACATTTCTGAGGGTTGGTACAAAACTGACGGGTGCAGCATGCTTATATATGAATCGAGTAAATCACACCCATAACAATCCTGCGATGGATCTTATAAGCAACAACAAAATTCAATTCACTAATCCCATTTGAGAAAGCAAAAGAGAGACAAGAAAAAGCGTATCAACGAAGTCTTCTGGCTTCTGTCTCAGACTCGAGCAAAGTGAGATTCTCTTCCACGGCTCCAAAGAATCAAAAGAACATAAATAGAAAAAATTAACAAATAGCCAATTACGTTTACATATTTTGAACTCTATTTGATTGTTTGATATCGAGTTAACCAATAACTCACTTAAACACGCCATTGTACTAGATCACAAATTCTCTGCCATACACATAATAACGATACTATAGAACATTTATTTCATATGGGAAATAAAAGAACAAGTTTTGCTTATTACAATATACCAACATATAGAAACTTAGAAAAACCAAAAAAGCAAATGAGAAACAAAAGCACAAACTCATATCTCAAACTCTCTCTCTTACTTTTTCCCCTTCCATCTTCATCTTTCTTCTTTCAGAGCCTAGACACATTGATTGGGTATTGAGCTACAATATGATCATAAACAGCAAGTGTAAGAAAATCATCAAGCTCAGTTACAGTACACTGCTTTGTAAACATCTTGGAAGCTTCCTTATACATTCCTCTCTTGAACTTGTCTTTCCCAACTTCTTTCTCGATTCTTTCCATCTCTTCTTCCACAACTCTCCCAAACAACTCTTTACTCACCCGAACTCCAAGCCCGTCTCCGTTCAATTCAACTCCATACCTAATCCATTGCCAATTTTGCACACGACTTATCTCGGCGGTAGCCGCGTCTTCCATTAGGTTATAGAGTGGGACAGACCCAGATCCTGTTAACCACGCGGCTAAGTATTGGATCCCCACACGTGTGTTCAGCCTTAGACCCTCAAGTGTGCGCACTCCTCGCGGTATCTGAAGCAAATCATCCTCTGTTATCGCGGATGCGTCATCGCGCTTCATTGTTTTGATTTGGTTTGGATTTTTGCCCATGTGGCCTGTGAATGCATCCATGCAGATTGGGATGAGTCCTGGATGAGCCGCCCATGTCCCATCATGCCCTGCTCGTACTTCTCTTAGCTTGTCTTTCCTCACTAGGTCCATTGCCATCTCGTTCGCTTTTGGGTCATCTCTTATCGGAATCTGAGCCGCCTGTGCATCATATCAACAAACAACTCAACATCAATGTGCAACTGGTGGCATTTAGACATATTTGACCTTAATCGTGTGAATTCATTGCTCTTTTCTCTTACTGTTTAAATTTTTAAATATGCAGAGAGCGTCCAAATAGTTCGAGACAGATAAGTAATAGTACTCCTGGTGAACTAGTGTGAGTTAAGAGGGGACTAACCATGCCGCCCATGGCGTGGACACCGCGCTTATGGCAAGTACGGATGAGAAGATCAGAGTAACTCCTCATGAAATGCTGGCCCATACCGACTAGGACACGGTCTGGTAAGAGGCGGTCAGGGTGAGCCTGGAAGGTCTTGACATAGCTAAAGATATAATCCCATCTTCCACAATTTAGACCCACCGAATGATCGCGCAGTTCATATAATATCTCATTCATCTGGAAAACAGCCGGGAGGGTCTCGATCAGCACCGTGGCTCTAATGCTTCCTCGCTCTATACCAGCCATCTTCTCAGCTCGCTCGAACACACTGTTCCAAATCTTTGCTTCCCTGTCAAGAAAGTAATTGACCTAATAATTAATCTTAAACCGAAAACATAAAATTAATGACCTAACCGGTCGGTCTGGGCCAGGGAGGTACCTTGAATGTTCCATTTTGGGGAGATAGAAGAAGGGTCCAAAACCGGAACCTTGAGTCTCTCTAAATTTGGCGTAGTTGTGGAAGAAGTAAAGGCCGAAGTCCACGAGACATCCGGTGGCTGGTTCACCATCGATGAGGATGTGAGCCTCCGGGAGATGCCAACCTCGTGGCCGGACAAAGAGCTTAGCGACTTGGTCGTCGAGCTTGTAAACTCTGTTCCTTGACTTGTCGTGAAACGTAATGGATCCATCGACTGCATCTTTTAAATTCACTTGCCCTTTCATCAGATTCTCCCAACTTGGAGACAATGCGTCCTCGAAATCAGCCTGTCAAAACGCAACAAAAGATATCAAATCAAACCCAAATAAATATGGAATTAGCTTTACACGAGCAAACCGAAACTGAACAAAGTCTAGACCCAACTTAGTTTTGGTAAGTTCTCCACTTCAACTTTAAGCTGAAACCGAATTTCACGTCGGTCCAGTTAAAAGCTTAAGAATTTATTATATTAATATTTACCAATTTCCAGTCCAAGTAAAAAAATAAAATAAAATTATCAAACAGTGTCTAATTCTGGCCAAACCAACCGAACCCGCTCCAATTACTTTTTTTAGAAATATAAAACCGTATCCAAATTAACCCGGTCCACCAATAAACAAAGGCATAAACATGGAGAGAAAATGGACCATGAAGACTTTAGCCTTAGAGTTAAGAGCATTAATGATCATCTTCCTCTCGACCGGACCGGTTATCTCAACTCTCCGGTCAGCAACAGCGGGAGGGACGGAGGCACAAAGCCATTCACCGTCTCTGATGAACTTAGTTGAAGGGTCAAACCCAGGGACGCCACCGGAGTTGTAACGGCGTTTTGCCTCTCTCCGGCACTCCATGGCGTATCTCACATGCCCACGAAACTCTCTCTGTAACTCAGCCACAAACCCAAGAGCTTCTCTTGTCAGAATCTTAGCGAAGACTTGGTCGTATCGTCCTCGAACCTCCACACCATCCGGCGAATCATAGAAGGCGACGTTTGGTCGATAAACTGAGGTCTCGAGCTCCATTTTTTTTGGCCTTTGTAGTTTTTTTTCTTTTCAAAATTATTGTTAGGTGAATAAAAAGGATCGTCGGAAGTTACGAATTATAAAGGTAGAAATGGATAGGGGAAATGCATTGACATGTGTGCCTGTCATTTGGGGATGTGTGCCAAGTTATGTATGAGTTTCGTCATCACATCGGTTAGGATTATCTAAGATTTTATATTTTTTCTATGGTTCATATAATATGGCCATTCATTAATCGAATTTCGGTTTATTGCATTGGCAACGATTTAGGATTTAGAAGACCTTCCTATAGATAATTTAACTAAGAGATCAAAAATCAAAAGATAATTAGAAATTTTCATGATGTTACTACTAACTTTGTTCTTCTTCTAACTTGGTAGGATTGACAAAAAAAAACGTGATAAAATATATCAATGACAATGAGACTACATATTTTTAATATAGGCAACAAATTTATTCGAATTTTTTATTGTATTATTGCTCATGTCTCTAAATTGATTATTTCAAACAAAAAATCATACAAGAAATATTTTAAAAAAAAAATTGAAAAGAAACAATGAAGAATATAAATTAAATTGTAATTCTAAAAAAAAATTATTTATTTTCTTATTCAATATATTAACTATTTTTATGATCAGCAACCTAAGCCAAAGTTTAGCTTAGCATCTTTGAATTGCAAATAAATCAATGAGCAATAATACAATAAAAATAATTCGAATAAATGTGGTTTATCATATTAGACCATTGAAGAAAGAATTAAAACAGAGCGATACTCTATCTATAATGGTTATACAAAATGAATTGAATCTTATATAAAAAAACAACGTTTACAAACATTAAAAACAGATTCAATTACTAGTACACACCAAGAAACCTAAACCCAACTTTAGAACTTTCTCACCAAATCATTACAAACCAAAACCAACCCCTCAATGCAAAGTTAGCCTCCCAACTCTCTTCCAGTCTCCCCCAATTTCACAATAAAATTAGGACAAAACAGAAAAAAAAAAAAATATATATCTTTTACGAGCAAATTGGACACAGAACCAAACCATTCTCATTACACTCTAAACACTTAACTGTATTCTTCTTCTCCGCATCCATAACCTTGCAGCTTCCATTGCAAACAGCACACATCACAAATCTCAGCCCGCCGCATCCGCAGCGGCAACCGCCTCCGAACCTCGCCTTGGGCATACATTCAAGTAAAGTTCCAAATTTGCCCTCCTCCTCTAACCTCATCACTTCCTCAACGCTTCCTATCATCCTCCCTTTCACAAACACCGCCGGTATTCTCACCTGTTTCGTTCCCATGATGCCCCTGATCTCTTCCTTAAACACCGAGTGCATCGACACATCTCGCTCCGAGAATCGGACTTCGTGTGAATCTAATATCGATCTTACCGCATTGCAATCCTCAAACGTCTTCCTTATCCCTCTTAGCGTTGTTATGTAGATGACCACTGCGTTTTCTCCTCCCGGTGGACATTTCTCCGGGAAATTCTCGAGGGTTCTCTCTGATTCTCGGTTTTTCTCGTATTTTTTAGTCTCGGGAGATGGAGAAATAACCATCTTGATCTGCTCTTTCTCCTGAGACAACTCTCTCTCGTAAGAAGCCACGAGATCTGGATCGAACATTGGACTGAAACTCTTCCTCCTCTGCGTAACCACCACCGAAGTTTCTTCGGATTTGAGAGGGAAACTCAAACGCATTACGCCTCTCTTTGGAGTCTCTAATATGTTCTTCGGCTGCAGAATCTGGTTCGGACTCACACCTCTCGATTGATTCCCTCCTCTGTTTTCTTTTCCCCTGAATCTCGTACTACTACTATTCCTCTTCGGAGAATCCACAATCGATTTTACCGGAGTCTTCCATGATTTCCCGAAAATACCACGAGATTTGGGGCTAATCTTCTGTGGGTGCATTGAATCTTCGAGATCTTCCATAAGCTCCCATGTATTGATTATCTCTGGATCATCTCTCTGTGTAGTAGATCTCCTGGGTTTGATTTCGGATTCAAAGACATCGCCTTTAGTGTGTTCCTGTAACTTAGGAGAAGTCTCTGCTCGTTCGTTGAGATCGAGATGACCGTAAGTAGTAGAAGTAAGAGAGACAATGTGATCGCCGCCATTGTTGACTCTAATCTCTCTTACCAGTTTCTTCTTGACCAGTTTCGAAGAAACACAACCCATCTTTCTCTCTCCCTCTCTCTCTCGATTTTTAAGAAAGTTTTTATTTTGGGGAAGAACAGAGATTGGAAGAAGAGGAAGGGAGTTATTTAGTTTTAATTTTTTATTATTTTTGAATTTTATTACTTTCAACGGTCCAATTTTCGAACGGACATTGTGGAAGTGTTTTAAGTGGATCGATGGGACTTTTGTCGGAAGACCCCGATCTTTATGTTATGTCTAGTTTTTACCGTTAACCTTTTAAAATTATAATCTAGCCCTCATTAAGTTTCTTGTTGTACTACAAAAACTCCTAATTCATTTAATTTTGATCCCTAAAGTATTTTTATCTTCGGTTTTCACCTCGAAATATTTTATTTTATTTTTCTTTGCCTAGATTCTTCAATTGCAGACTGCAACGGTCTATCAGTCTATTATTGTACGTTAAGCGAACGTTAACGCTTTCCAATTTTTACGTATGTGGATATGATTTTATAAATTGAAATAGTTGACCATTCTTTTTGTTTATCAATAGTTGGGGACTATATGTATACACAAATACTTGTTCAAAGCGTACTTACTTATAAATAAAAATAATTTTTTTTTCCTAAGAACCTATTTAAATTTATGTTGTTGAAAATATCAATAAACTTCGTAAAGGTAAAGATGCAAATAAATAAATTATCTGGAACAAGATTTTTTTTTTTATTCGAGAGGAACTATATATTAACGATAAAAGATGGCATTCTATTTTAAAAGAAAATCTAGACATACCCTCACCCTAGATTGCACTTTAAATGTAAAAGACTGAAATAATAACATAAAGATATATAAATCGTTTGCATATCTAAATCATAATGCCACCATGCAGAAAGGATCGTGCTTAGCCTTTTTCAGTTTATCTTTTTTTCATATATATATATATTACTCACAAACTCAATTGAAAAAACACTTTATTGAGGGCACCAATAAAAAGGAAAAAGGGTTGCACTACATATATAAAATTATAAACCATATTATATGGTTTTTTTATAATCGTAATTTCTTTGACCCTACCAAATGTTGCACAACTATATTTTCCCTCCATTTATATATAAATTGATTGTCTTAACGTGCGATGTCGATAAAAATATAATCATAAAAAGCAATTAACTAACATTACCCGTCCATAACAAGTAAATAAAGTGCAAGAGCTGACAATATAACTACTAACAATTAAACAAACAATTACAGGGAAAACATTTTGAAACTTCAGATTTGAATTTCCGAGTTTTCACTTTGAGTAAATAATTAATTTTGTCAAAATCTGTACACAAAAGGACACATGAAAAGAAACAAAAGACCATCCAGATTAAAATTTAAACAAACTAACAAACGGACCACAAATGTGTGTCATGGACCTTGTAATCATATGCTCGGACTCGGACCACTTCTTCATCATCTGCCTCTTTCAATATATTTCCTTCCATCGCATGATTTAATTTTTAATATTTAATTAACTGATCTTTTAATAAAAAAATATATATTCACAAAAGAAAAAAACACAACAAACAGAAGACCAAACCTTGGAGAATTATGTCATAATATATTTGGTTTACATATAAGGACATTTCTTGATCACTGAACCCTACACATACACATAACTGAGTTGAGTTTATTGTTGAAACGTAAAGTAGCTGAACTACGCAGTATAATTTTGCTTACAAATACACACATTCTCATGTATCTATATTTGTCTAGAGTTAAGAAGAAGAAGATACACTTTAAGCAGCATAAGTTTGCTTCAGATACTCAATGATTTCTGCACTCTCAAACATGTTGACTCCTGTGTTTGGATCTTCCAGGTAAGGCACCTGTTTTTTACATAGAAAAAACAAACACATTTCATCACATTTCACAACTCCTCTCTATGTCTATATATTTATTGTATACTCATATATATGTATGTATTTCTCTAACCCACCTGAAAGTAACCAGCTTTCTCGAGCAATTCCTGCCGTTTGGGGCTACCACGAGCACAACTGATGATGACAAACACAAGACGTTCATATCAATAAAAGACTATTGTTCCTCTGGCATTGAAAAAATTTATAATGAACAGTATATGGTGGCTGTTCTAAGAGTTTTTGTTGTTGTTGGTATTGCCATACCTGCGTTGAATGTGTGGTAACTCCAGCTCTACAAGAACTTCGCGTACAAGCTTGCAAAACGGAGAACCCTGCAGGGCAATCAAACAGAGATTGTATGTTTGATAAGATTCTGGTTTTTGAAGATCGAAGAAAGGTGATAAGATCAAACAAACCTCGTATGCCCAGAATTCGAGTGGCTTAGGCGGTAGTTTTGCTGGTGTGTACAAGTTACCCTGCATAATTAAAACTCAAGCTTTTTGTGACGAAACCGTTGCCTATACTGATATTGTATATAATACTATGAGTACATTGTATTCATAGTGTTTCGTTCAATTATTATTTTGGGAACTGATGCTACCTAAACCAAATAGCATAATCTCTCTTCCACAAAGGAACATTTAATCTTTTAAATTTCGTTTGGCATTGTTTTTAGAGGATATATGCCAAAAAAATGTAATAGAGTTTCTTCTTACTTTTCCCATACGACCAATCATTGCAAAGCCAGCAGTTATAGCCTACAACACGAAAGTAGCAATACTAATTTAACTCTTGAACTTTGAAGCAAAGGAAGATAATCGGCAACATGTGCAGAGAAACTAACCGTTAATGGGCCAAGTGTCAGACTCAAAGGAACTGTTCCATCTCCTGAACAAGTTTAACCAAAAGGGAGGGAAGAAATGTTACTTGGATAGTAATGACAAAGAAGAAGGTGATGCTACATCCGATAACAATAAAGGGATCTTGTCAATAGACGCAGAGTCAGGCATGAGCAGAAACCGACCATATTTCTCGGATAGGTATTTGATGATTCCATCTGATTCATACATGGACACTCCGGTATTGGGATCAACCTATAATTAAAAGAAAGATTATATAATTAAACACAGAACATTAACTCTTATTTCGTGCTGATTAAAGTGGTGGCAGCGAAACAGACACGAGTTGCATATAAACGTAAGAGCCAAAACTTGTAAGGTTTCTGATAGTTGATGAACTAAAAACGAACTTGATATTGCAACGCTTCATCATTTTGAACTCGAAGCCGGGACACATATCGGGGCAAAGACAGTTACTTCCAAGGATGGCATTCGTGGGAAGAATGAAAGAAAAAAAAAAATCAATAAGGATAAAATGCCAAACCATGTACGGAAACTGTTGTTTCCCGCCCATCTGATTAACCTTGGGGCGGAAATTGGGACTCCCTCTTGGGCAAGGATAGTAGAGAATATCAAGATCCAACACTGCAATCATTTCCCTTACCTGCAAATGCTCCACATTAGTACTTTTACCCCAAGTTGTTGCCATAAATCAAGAATAATTCATACACAAAGACACACACTTTGTTGAAGACAAAAGAGGAAAATCTTCAATGATTGACAGGCAAGATTTAACAAACTGTTTTCATGGTATCAAGCAAAGATATAAGTAAAAAAAAAAAAAATTGAAATCTTACGCTAGTTGTAAGAAAAATTCTAAGACAATGACATTAGTAGGAGAAGAGCGTGTTGTTACCTTCCGGCAGAAGGGACAGCTTAAATCGCAAACCGGAAACGGAGAAAAAGGAAACAATTCATTCAGAATCAAGAGAGAATGAATCTAAATGAAATAATTTAAGAACACATTCAATATAAGATATACATACCCTTCAAACTCGTATATCTCGATGGGTTTCTCGGGACGAGGCCCGAGCTTGGAGGTTTCCTTTACCGTGACCCCTGCACATATCATCAATCAATAGGATTACCAATCTATTCACAAGCCCATCTCAGAAAACCCAAGTCTTTTAGGGAATTTTTCCTAAATATAGAACACATATGTATCGTAATTCCCTCTAAAGACTAGACCACGAGAAACAGAGAGTGAAAGCTTAGAAATTGTTCATGATTACCGCCAATACGCAACGCATACTGGTCAGCTGGAATAGCGTCCTTGGACACGAAAGATGCAGAGTACCTGCTCGGATTCAAACAAAAAGAATCAGAACTGTCCAGACTCCAGAAAACGAAATTGGGGAAAAGAGAAAATGAAACGGTTTACCCAGAAACGAAAACCCCAGTGCCGAATCGGAAAAGTACTCCAACGGCTGCACCCAAGACATCGAAGAGCTTTCCGGGTTTAACGGCGAAGCGTTTCGGCTCGGGAGGCTTGAAACCGGGAGGAGCAGTGAACACAGCAGCTCCGACATCCTCGGTGGATTTCGTGGACACTGAAACTGACTCGGAAGGTTCAGCGGAAGCTTTGACCATAATTAGGGTTCGGATTGATCTGCTTCGAGAAGAAGAAACTGGTAGGAGAATCGGAGGTTGAGGGAGGATATTGTTCACAAGTATCCCCGCCATCGATTTTCTTCTTCTTAATTTTATTTTGTTGATTAATTTATTTAACATTATTAACTTATTATATCCCCACTCTCTCTCTCTTCCTTTTTTTTCCTGCTTTTTCTTGTGAAAACGCGAATATTGATAATTTCTGTTTGTTTTTATTTTAAGTAATTGATTTAACTAAATTTTAAAAATATCAAATTGAGTTATAATAATTTAAAAAAAAAAATTAATGAAGCTAAAATTTTAAAATAATAATATCAAAAAATATAGATTAAATTTCATTTTAAAATAAAAAAAAATATTATTATTGCGCTTGGCGCAGAAAACCTCTTAGATTTAAAAGCTTTAGAGATATCATTGAGAGATTCAAAAATATGGGCATCAAACTATAAATGGGCTTTCATATTGGCCCTTGAGCTTCCACAGATTGTAATACTTGAGCACGAATATTAGACATTCCCAAATGTAGAATGGTTGATACTCATATTGGTCTCTACTGAGTTGTCCTACTACTCGGCCTAAGTTTAGCCTCAAAACAAACATACGTACACTTAAAAATATTAATACATTCTCATAAAGCTATATTTATTTTTCTAAACAAGTCAATCACTTATTTCATATAACAAATAGGGCTACTATTACTCTATTTGAGACTAATCTATGCTTACAGAGTTTTAAGCTATAAATATTGTAAGAAAAACTATATCACGATTTCGAATGCCACACTATGTAAAAAGCACTAGTTAAATCTTATAAGAATGAAAAATGACTGCCAATTATATAGGATATTAGATATTGTATGGCTACAAATTCAATTGTGCCTTTCGCTACACCAACAAACACTGTGTTGGGTCGAGTTTAGATATCGGTTAGTTTAGAATTTAGATCATGTCTATTTTTGTAAATTTAAATTAACCTCTGAACTAATTCGATATTAAAATATCTCAAAATATAGTTTGCAATATGTTTTTTTCATATATCTTACTATGCCTTGATTTTGTTGGTGTAACTAAAGACATAATTTAATGTTTGAGATGTGTAGCTATGTAATACCATCACAACTTCTTGATTTTTAAAAAGTGCTTCTTCATGAGTTATATACGAGCTTTCAATAATATAGACTAATCTCCTAGTTCATGATTGTATTTACTAGAAGAAAATATATTTCTATAAACCTTTTTTATAAAATCATTACTATAAACTTGCACACAAAAAGACTTAATTAGCCGGTGCAAAATCCTAGTAAGTTCAGATTCATGTTGAGTAGTTCATTATTTTAATAAGACCATATCGTTTGATCCCAATTCATAGTGTCAAACAAAGTTTCTTACTTTTCCTTTCCGCTTCGTTTTCTTTCAAATTCTCAACTTCGAATACAGTGTTTTTTTTTCATGTTGGTTACATTTAAAAAAAAAAAACTGTTAACCCTCCGAACTTCGACAAGAAACGTACTAAAAGTTAACATGTTCACAAACTTAATCGACTATCTGAGCCTTGAATGAAGAAATCGTTAAAAAGAAGTAAAAAGAAAAGAGGAAAAACTTGCTATAGAAGCAAAAGCTTCAAAAAGAGGTCTTTGGACGGTGCCTACGAACAGAAGACTACCACGTGCCTTAAGTAGATTTGCTGGAGCTTAGCACGTGAGCCGACCAAAAGCATAGAAACTAAAGGACGAGAAAACTAAATTCCTTTTGCTTTCGTCACTTCGTGTTTTGTCGAAAGGATCACAAAGGGCTCTGTACTTTCCAAAAGAGAATGAAAAAGGAATCTCATCCTTTTAATTTATAGTAATTCTTATCCCCATTTATGTCGCCTCTTTTTAGATTTCGTTACAAGTTACACTAAATATTCCACATTGGTTTCTTATTAGTTGAATTACATGCTGTAATTATTATGTATGCGTACGTGACGTCAACAAGACAACAACTTGTATAATTAACTTCCATGTGAATTAAACATTTTGCCATTACTAAGTCTTTTAGTATACGCTTTAGAGTTTGTATGTCTACCAAAACGCATTTCTACATAATTTAATGTATAAAATATGCCTTTAATTTGTTAGCAATTAGTTTCTTATGGAATATATTTTGGTATTAATATATTTTGTATAATTAATAGTCACATTAATCCTCTAAATAAATCTAGATAATTTAACATTTTTGATAACCGAAAACAGTAAAATAATACAAGAACTGTAAAGAGGGAGTTAAAATCGTCAAAAGTGAACCAATACATTAGTGAGACTTTGAGAATTTCATATGATTAAAAATAAATAAATAAAATAAAATAAAATTGAAAAGTTATGAGATTTATGGGTGAGAGTCTCATTAAAATGAGATTTTTGAGACGTATCATCCCACATTTTCTCTTTTTGTTTATTATTTATTTATTCTCTTTTCTCCCTTTTTTAAATAAAATAATAATATAATAATAATTACGAGACTCGGTTAAATTTTGATGTTCTAAATATGATAGCCAATTAGAGACAGTGACATCCATTAAAACACTATTTTCTAAGTCTGTGATCATTACCTTGAAAGAACAAGTGCATTGCATTAACAAATATATGATGAGCACTCTAATTTTGTCATCTGTTTCTCTTGATAGCGTTTTAACATGTTTCTCTTCCATACAGTTTGGAAAAAACTGTCCGGATGGTGACATAACTTCCTAGCTATTGTCCATGCTAGGCATACATATTTATGTTTATATCATTTCTGAACTCACAACTTTTGTTTGATAACCAGACAATTAAATTAAAATAAATAAGACTTTTAAATTGGTTGCTGAATTCAGAGAAATATAAAATTTACAGGAGAAACACTGGTCACAGAAAAAATGTTCGAGGTTAAGTTTTATATTTTTATGATACCACGTATGCCCCAACGCGAATAAATGATCGAACAATCAATTCTTAAAAATTAACGAATGCTTGGAGAAGAAGATTATATCATTTCTATAATTCTAAAGTAATTTCTCAAAAGATTATATCAAACAGATAGCTAGTTAGAAATATGAGTATTAGGTAAATTTCCCTATGACTCGTATAATTTTACTAGATGAACAAAAATTAATACGGATAACGTCGTTTTTTTTTTTTTTAAATTCTTTGTTCATTATATACAACAATATATCCATCTGTGAAGTTAAAAAAAACATTATCATGTGAATACCACATTATTTTACTGTGTGCGTTCATTTCTAATCGATCGTTGACCTTGAAACAATACGTAAGATGAAAGTGAAACCACTGTGGCACAAACATTTGATTGAAACCCTAGTTCTTATATACCCACCCATTACCTATTTGTCATTTAAATCGTTTGTGTTGACCATAAATATACTTCTCATCTTCTAGGTTTACAACTACTTCTCAATCTATAAACACACAAAATATTATTACTATTATTATTTTGATAAAAATATCCAGCTATACAACGTGATATAAATACTTAAAAGTGTATACATATACATACATACATATTCCATACATTGAAGACAGAGGGCATATGATGAAAAAGAAAAATAATACTTTGCATGAGAACATCTGATCAAACACAGAACACGTACATGTATAACGTGGGATCACATTGGTAAACACCCTACATTAGCTATGCTATGAAATACAATCATCTTTGTATTCTTGAACCACCAACTTAATCTCGGTTTTCATAATAAAAATGGAAAAATCATATAAGAGGATACATAGAACAATGAACAAATTGCACCACCCCGACCACAACACCCCACCCACCATAAAAAAACATAAAAAGGAAAAGAGGGATGAATCAAACCGGGGCCCACCTGATATGGCACTAACCGTAACTTTAACGAAAACCCGAAAACTCTTATAAATATACAAACACAAATCTCCAAGCAAAGAACAGAGAACACACAAAAGAAAAAAAAAAGTAAGAAAGAAGAAGAAGAAGAAGAAGATGGGGAACTGTTTAGTAATGGAGAAGAAAGTGATAAAAATAGTGAGAAATGATGGGAAGGTACTTGAATTTAGAGAATCCATTAGTGTTCATCACATCCTTACTCAATTCTCTGGTCACTCTCTCTTTGACAACAAGACTTGTCCTCTTCTGCCTGATGCTAAGCTTCTCTCTGGTCGTCTCTACTACCTCCTCCCTACAACAACGAACAAGAAAAATATCAAGAAAGTGACATTTGCGGATCCTGAGGTGGAAGAAGACGAAAGATTACTAAACGAAGATGATGATGATCATACTGGTGAAAGCAAGAGCAATAGAGATGACAATAATAATGTGAGTATTGTGAGAATGAAGATCGTTGTGCATAAGCAAGAGTTGGACAAGCTGCTCCAAGGAGGGTCGGTCCATGAGATGATGTACCAGACTCTTGAGGAACAAATTTTGCTTACTGATGATGATAATCTTGAATGTAATGGAGGTTGGAGACCTGTGTTAGATAGCATACCTGAATCTGAATAGTCCCAGAAGAATATAACAGATAGATCATATATATATATATATATAATATACAAAAACAGTCTTGACTTTGTTCAAGGACAAAAATTGTTTTGGATTTTGTTGTATATAAGCTTTGAAGCTATGTTATAGAGTACGTTGATATTTATAATGACTGATTTTAAGTTTTAAGCCAAATTTTTACTTTTTTTTCCAGTAATAACCATATATGAAATATAAAATGAAGAAAATTTATAGGATGTTTCAGAGATCTTGTAGCAAGAACACAACTAGTAATCAGCTAACACATACAAGTAAGAGAGATATTGGTGCTTAGACTTGTCTGATATTACGTAGAGCGGTAGAGGTTAGAAATCTGAATTTACTGCAGAGAAATTCCAGTGAAATGATGACAAATGAACAGTAAGATCACAAATGAAAATGCGAATTTTGGTCTATGAAACAATAACCGGGAAATTTTGAGAGCTGTACTCATCGGTTTGATTCGGTTCTGGATTTGCTGCTCTGAGTTACTTCGTGGGAGAGATAATCACTCTTTCCAGGCATTCGGAAAAATCCGAAAGCTTCGATTTTGAACCATATAAACGTCTCCCATGGCGGAAACTCGAATTCGTAACTAGAGAAAGAAGAAGAAGAAGACTTCAGCTGTAATTAGAGAATGGCGTGTGTGTCGACATGCTTAATCGTCTCCCCTAGGCTAACTCAATCCGGGTTTTCATCAAAAAAGCCTTTGACTCGCCTCAGATCTCCTGTTGATCCTTACTCTTTCCCCGGAATTTTGACGAATAGGTTTCCGAGCTCCCACCGGAAGTTCACGAGCCATGGAATCGCGGTGGTTAGGGCGGCGAGTATAGATAAGGTTAGCGGCGCAATCAAACCAGGAGGACTGGTGGAGAGCGACAAGTTACCGACGGATGTTCGGAAACGAGCTATGGAAGCTATTGACGAGTGTGGTCGGAGAGTCACTGTTGGCGACGTGGCTAGCAGAGCCGGATTGAAAGTTACCGAAGCTCAGAAAGCGCTTCAAGCTCTCGCGGCTGACACAGATGGGTTTCTCGAGGTATTCGCTGGTTCGATTTCATCCCCATTTGAGTTCAAATTGTTACTGAAACTTGCATAGCCGTTTAAAGTATTAATCTTTATGCGTTTCATGTTTCGTTTAGTCGTCTGAAAATGCTAAATTCAGTGAGAATTTCTTCATTTAGGTTTCGGATGAAGGTGATGTGCTTTATGTTTTCCCAAGGGACTATCGATCTAAGTTGGCTACCAAGTCGCTAAGGATACAGATTGAACCATTTCTTGAAAAGGCAAAGGTATGGTTTTTCGTTATGATTTATCGATTTCCTTTTAACAGTGAATCGAATTGAAATTGAATGTAAATAATCATCTGAGGTCTCTGTTATGTGCCTGGCAGGGTGCTGCAGACTATCTGACTCGTGTTTCGTTTGGGACGGCGCTTATTGCGTCAATTGTTATCGTCTACACGACAATTATAGTCTTGCTTTCAAGCAGAAGGTATTTGAGTGACTTGACTGCAATGGTGTTGACTTGTTAATAAGATATGTTATCACTCTGGACAATGGCATTGGTTCGAGCTATGCACTAAACTTTTGGATTTTGTTAAAAGCGAGGATGATAATCGTCAAAGAAGACGCGGGCGCGGATATGATTCTGGATTCAATTTCTATTTCAACCCTGTCGATCTATTTTGGTAATTTGATTTTCTTGATTAAAGGTTCATCTACTCCTAACCAATGGAGAGAAATCATTTGATATAACAGAAGCTCCTAGTCATATTCTAGTGTTTTTTGATGTAAGGTACTGGGATCCCAATTATTACAACAGGCGACGAGCTCGAGAAGATGAGGGGAAGGGAATGAATTTCATTGAATCTGTAAGAGAAAATTGAACTTGAAAAGCTTTCATGCTTTGCTATATGTTTCTTCCCCCATTGCTGCTGATTGATAATGACTTTGAATTAATCAATGGGTGAATTCTAGGTTTTCTCCTTTGTATTTGGAGACGGAGACCCAAATCAAGGAATTGAAGAAGAGAGGTGGCAGATGGTAATGTGCAAGACTTCAATCTACTCATGTTTTTCATTCATGTTCTTGATCCTATTCAGGTCGTTAGTTCCAATCTGTGGAAACATCTTAGATGATGTTTTTATGATTAGTAAGGAAAATGTTCGGTAGGTTCCATATAAATATATGTAGATATGTTTGTTTTAGACTTCTACAGAATATTTTTTAAGATTTAAAAAAGAAAAGATATCTCACTAACATAATGACGTACTAGTGAATTACTCTCTTCTGACACCTATTTTCAGATTGGGCGGTATATAACTTCTAGAGGAGGTGTTGTTGCAGCTGACGAACTGGCTCCATACCTTGATGTGCCATCTTCCAAGAGTGCTACGGTATGTTTTGCTTATTTTTTCTTGTAAGGAGATTTTATAGATTTAATTTTTTGTGCTGCTAGTTGTCTTTGCGCTAGTCCATTTGTACTCATTTACCTTTCGGGCTAGTTGTATCACTAAATAATGAAAAAGAGATACAATTCAGCTTCTAAAGTTTCATTTTTTTTTTATGTTCACAGAGCGATGAATCCTACATTCTTCCTGTTCTTCTTCGGTTTGATGGGCAACCTGAGTTGGATGAAGAGGTATGCTTTCTGGTTGGTTTAAATATGATGACCTGCAGTGTTTTCTTTGGTCGTTTTTATTAAAGTATTTTCTGTTAATAGGGAAACATTCTGTATCGCTTTCCGTCCCTGCAACGCACAGCTTCTGGGTCGAGTAGACGAAAGGAATATGTGGGCAAATGGTTTGACTGGGTTGCAGATATGGAGAAGTTCTTCAAGGAGAAAAAATGGCAATTTAGGTTCTGATCATTGTAACATCTCACAGTTTTGAAAAGTGTTGATTGCTTTTGTGGTTGAGTTCGTGATAATGGGATCTTCTTTCTTCACAGTAAAACTAGTTCGTCCGAGAGAGCAATGGTCATTGGCCTAGGCGCGGTTAATCTCTTTGGTGTTATTGTTCTAAACACCCTGCTAAAGTAAGGCACTCCACCTAATAATTCCCTCATATATATACAACCCCTCTAACGCAACCTTGTTTTTTTCTTCGTTTCCAGGGAGATGGCTGTCACACCAAGTGGATTTCTTACATTTGTTAAGAACATATATCCACTACTTCAGGTGTGATTTGGTTTTATGTTCATATGGCGAACTACTTTTATCAAATTTTTGTTTCCTGCTTCTGTTTTTTTTCCTATTTGCTTTAAGCATGGTCTTGATAAGGTTGTTATAAGCACGATCATTGACCGAAACTAGTTTTTCTAATGCAGGTATACGCAGGTTCATTCTTTGTCATCCCTTTGGTTCGGTGGTTTTCAGTCAAGAGAAAGAATGATCAGATAGAGAATAGAAACAAAGCTCGGCTACAATTTGCACGAGCACTTGAATCTCCAGATATTGCACTACGACGTAAGGTAGGCACGTCAGTGGTTATATAAATCTGGGGAGATGTTTCTTTTGGTTGATGTCTATTTAGGCCCTCGAATGTGTTTTTCGTTCGTTTACTTGGGAACTCTGAAATAACGCCTTTTAAACTAATGCAATGCAGCTATTGAGCGCAAGGGATATGGCTCAAAATACAGTTATAGGGAAGGAGCGGATTGTGTACAGTACAGAGAGAGATATGATCGAACAAGACTATGAGGCAGACGAATGGGACAGAAGATTCCGAGAAGTGGAAAAATCAGATTGAAATGTAAAATCTGGTAAGTGAATGAGAGACAGTTTCACATTTTTTTGCTTGCAACAACTAATAGTTGTATATGATTCACGACTTCTTTTAATCTCAGTTTCAATCTCAATTTTGCATTTGATACCAGAGTCTTTTGACAGCAACTCACACTTCATCCGCAGCACAGATGACACAAGTTCCTGCGGATGACACAAGCCATGGTACATACTATTTAGACACTCTTCCTCTCTTCCAGACAGAAAATCAATTGGTTTTCAAATGTGTCTTTAGTTCAAGAACTGATGGACCATATCGTGATGCTTCTGAGCTCTCTCTGACACTAGCTACACAACCATACCTGCAAGTTTGGTCTTGTTTATATATCATTATTCAAGAGATTCTAAGTATATTGCTTTTTCTTAAGAGTTTCCAAAGAATGCAACAATAGTTTATGTATAGTGATTTGTGTATATAAAAGGTCATTTCTTGTTTTTGAGAACATTCTCTTTGTATTTAATGTCTTGTCTTTCTTTATCTGCTATTTAAATGGGTTTAAGAAATCTCTTGGTTTCATAAAACAAAATGCATTTTAAGGACGAAATTGATTTGTTGATGGATATTGGCTTCTCAATTCCGTTTGATTACCTTAAGTTTTATATCTCGACATGCCAATTTCTTGGCTGATTCGATCGCTAAACGTTTGCTTGGCGAATTTGAATTGTATATCTGAGGTTCTTTAATAAAATGAGACATGTTTTTGACCAAAAAATAAAAAGGACGAAATTGATTTTAAACGAAAAAATGGGGCCAATTTAGAAAATATTATAAGTTGTGGGGGCAACATAGAAATAGATTACGTGGATACTCAAAAGAAGCGTGGTGTAAACACGACCAAATCTTTCTCTCGCCTCCTCCATCATCATCGGCTGTTTTTTTTTTGACCAAGTAAGAAAATTCCCAGAAAAGGAAGAAATTTTCCACAGCTTGAAAGATTCGTCTTCCATGGCGAAAAAGCTCCAAATCGTGTATTTGTAGATATAGATATATTGATAAGTATTAAAACATGTCTAGATCTCTGGTGAAACGCGTTGTTCCCTATCTGTCTGCTCGTATCAGAGAAAATCATCGGATGCTTAATTTTTCTTCCGCTTCTGCTCTCAAAGAGGCTTCTTCTTCTTCTTCTTCTTCTCTCGAAGCTGTCCATCTTAGCGACAATTGTATCCGGGTATGTTGGATTTGTGATGAGATCTGTGAACATACATGAAGACCTCTTACCATGTAGATAGATCAAATGTTTTTATTGAACGCCAGTAACTTCCTTCATTAATTTTGTTAATCCATGGCTAGTGATTGTCATTGCGCATGTTCATATCTATTGTTCCCAACGCTTTGAAATTTCTGTCCTTTGCATGGTTTTAAATCCTTATCAATTTTTTTGTTTTTTCCACTTTCTCTTGACCTTGTATGAGTTATATCCTTTTTGCCAGAGGATGAAAGAGTTACAATCTAGTGAGCCTGAAAAGAAGCTTCTACGATTGGGTGTAGAGACTGGAGGGTGTTCTGGTTTCCAGTATGTGTTTGAGCTTGATAATAGAACCAATCCTGATGACAGGTTCTTTGCTCTCCTCACTTCCTTACTATATTAGTTGTATTCTTCACGATTCTCCTCTTTTGCACAACATCGTTTGTTTTGTCTTAATTATAGCTGTTCTTAAAACATTTCAGGGTTTTCGAGAAGAACGGTGTGAAATTGGTTGTAGATAATGTCTCATATGACTTTGTGAAAGGCGCTACGATTGATTACGTGGAGGAACTCATCCGTTCTGCTTTCGTGGTAAAGCCCTCCTTTTTCCATCTTTTGAGGCTTCTTATAATCTCGATAGTTAGTTACCATCTTCGAACACTTCATTTTCATCATTGCTCATATAGTGTCAGTGGAAGCATTCTTGTATGTTTGGCCTCGGCTGAATGTAGTCCATTTGCCAGTTTCTTAACTATCATATGTAACATGTCTTACCTGTAGCCTGTGTTTTTGAAATGGAGACAAGATCGAATACTGATACAGCATGTTTTGTACAGATCAAAAGATGTCCATAACCCTTTTCAAGATTTTCATTTGATTTTTAATGTTTGCTGTGTCTTCAGGTAGCTGAAAACCCGGCCGCAGTGGGTGGATGCAGTTGTAAAAGCTCCTTCATGGTGAAACAGTGAATCATTCTTCTTTTACATGAGTAGAAACCAAATTTGATCTTTTGTTATTTACTTTCTTTGTATCATCAAAAGGCATAACTAGGGAAAGATACAAACTCTGTAGGCTTCTAGCTCAACAAATCATTTGTTCATCCTATAATTAAACAATAATGGAATGGTTTACACAAAGAGGAAAGTTGTATCTTCTCTTTATATACAGAACAGTTGATCTCTACCTGCTCTTGATCATATTCCATATATCTCAAATCACAAGTCCAGCTGATGAAAGTGAGTCCTTGTGAGTACTTAACAGAGACGAGCGACTTAACTCCTTCAGCTTTCCCTTGTCCATCAAGAACACTCTCTGCGCCATCATCACTGTCTCCAGTCTATGTGCAATCACAATAACCTGTAAATGAAAACATCAGAGTCATGGAACCAGGAAGGGATGTATCACCTAAATGGTTGTTTAGAAGAGAAGAGCTGTCATGCTTGTTACCGTATGGTCTTGCATTACACGTTCAAGAGCTTGTCTGACTAGCAACTCCGACATACTATCCAATGCTGACGTTGCTTCATCCAAAATCAGTATGGATGAGTTCTGATAGAGCGCTCTTGCGATAGCTAGTCTGCACATTTGCCATCGATAACAATACGACGATAAGCATCTGGATTACTAAACACTGAAGAGAATATATGGAACTGGTCTTGGATTTTCAATTCACTCTTCCAGACCAACCTTTGCCTCTGACCTCCGCTTAAGCTTGAACCCCTGGGACCGATACCTGTGTTGTATCCCTCTGGTAGGTTTCTAATAAATTCATCAGCATTTGCAGTTTTTGCAGCAAGCTCAACTCTCTTCATGTCAATTCCTGTTGTGAGATCTCTGTACCCAATGTTTTCAGCAACTGTCCCTGTAAACAAAGTCTTTGGTGTGTAGACAAAGATAAGTAAGTTACTACGATGATCGATAAGAAACAACCTTGGGATGAATCATGAAAGAAAGGAGAAATTTTTTGAGTGGAACTTACGATGTCCTGTGAAACCAGACCGACATGCTGCCTCAAACTATCCAGTTTGATATCCTTGATGTCATTTTTGTCAATAGATATAGAGCCTATTAACGTAAAAACAGAAAATGTGCTTAGATGACAAAATCATTTGGTTCTAAACATTGTGATCAAGATCGAGACAAAACAAAAACAAGATTTGCGCACCAGATGAAGGTTCGTAAAGGCGGAGAAGCAATTTGATCAGTGTTGTCTTTCCTCCACCCGATGGCCCAACAAGGGCTATAGTCTCTCCTGCTTTAATATGAAGATTCAACCCGTCTAAAATGGGAAGCATCTCTTCGCCATATTTAAATGAAATATCGCGTAATTCAACCTCGCCTGCAACCTTTTCCAATTTAACGGCTTCAGGTTTCTCGATCACCTAGTTTTTAAGACGGCCAAAATCACTCTGCGTTCAGCTTTTGAGATGGAAGAATAAAAGAAACCTCTTTATGGGGAGTATAAACTGAAGAGAAGATCAGAGGAAAGTTTCAGTATTAATACTACCTTAGATTTTAAGGAGGTTAAATCAAACAAACGTTCGATCGCTGGCTCTCCTTGTTTCAATTCATTATAAGCTTTTCCCAGATCCTGCATAACTCTTTAGATTCAAAATCCCAATAAGAGGTAGATGTATACTAAACTAGGCAAAAATTAGATTTGATTATAAAAAATTAATGAAGAATAAGTAATAGCGCTGTGTCTAGGAGAGCTACAGATTAAGGAAATCATAACATGAAAATTAAGAGAGAGAGAGCAGGATTAGCGATAAAATAATTTAGGTACTAAATCAAAATTATAGAGACAAGACATGCAATGCCACACTGACAAATGTATATACCTGAACAGGCTCGATCAAGAAAGCTAATGATGTCATAAAGGACACAATCGCACTGGAACTTAAAGAAGAGCCTGCAAGTGTCACCGCTCCAACACAAAACACCGACAACGATCCGAGATAAATAACTTGAACAATCTGAGGGATAAGTGACTTCATTTTCTTCTTCTTAAAACGTTCAGATAGATCAGCACGAGCAAACCTCTGAAACCTCACAGTCTCAGAAATCTCTGCGTTATTAGCCTTTACAAATAAAATTGCAGGAAGGACCTGTAAACAAAAGCTTTGCTTTAGTAACTTTCCCGTATATGAACAGAAAGAAGTAAATGCAAGAAAAGAAGGTATCTTTGCTAATTGTGGTTGAAAGTGAGTGTGAGTCCATCTCAAATGAAAAACAGAGGAATCAGAAGAGAATACCTCATTTAAGTAGGCAGAAAGTGAAGCAGAGGCAATCTGAGCCTTTCTTGATATTTTACGAAGCCGATCACCAAGAAATGCTATGACGAGCGCAACAGATGGGATCACCTAGAACAAAACAAGGAACTTCAAATTCTTGAACTAACTAGAAACACGAACAAAAAGATAGTAGTTTCACATCCTTCATTCACCATTGCAGAGACTAGTGTCAGGACAGGACTTGCAACTATCATATGTGTCGCCATGGCAGATATCTGGAAAGCACTGGGCACAACTGTCTGCAAAAAGTGTAGCTTACAGTCAGCAAAACTATACAATATATCCGCTAAATTGGAAAAGAAGGAACTTTTCCGCAAACTCTCTCTTTGCAAAGTGATGATATTTCATGACTCACGTTGAGAAGAGCATACATAGTGTCAGCAACTTCAGAAGCTTCGGCAGTGATACGGTACGCAATATCTCCTGATGAAATCCCATTCCCACCTTCGAAGAACTCCAATTCTCTCTCTAAAACCCTCTGATACGCGAAAACTCGAATCCTGTAAACCGAATTCAAAGCAGCCTCCCAAAGATACGCTTGCTGCAGATAACCAGCGACGACCCTAGCCAGAAACAGAGCCGCCAACACGAGACCCGCGCTTCTGAGCTTCATCGGGCTCGCGGCGTTTGCGTTTAGGTTGGAGGTGAAGGAGCCGATCCTGGGGATAATCTGCGAAAGCGAGACGACAGAGACCAAGCTGCAGAGCCAGCCAGCGAGGATGGTTCTAGATTCCGATTGCAGATAGGGTTTAACATTTTCGAAGGGTTTTAGCCGATTGACGGTTGTATTGGCCCGAATAAGGAGAACAGAGGATTTTCCGGATCTTAGAGGTCTCGAAGACTGTTGGATTGGGAGTTTGATAAAGAGAGATGAGCTGCGTCGGTGACATTGCGGCGGCGGAAGGAGGAAACACGGCGTCGTTGGGCGGAGGAGAAATGGCATTTTCTGGTGCCCAAACTGAGAATCGAACCAAATCGAATAAACGTTAGTTTTTAATTTGAGGGTGACAATTCTCCTTAACCGGAGATATTTTACTTTGAACTTCGGTTCATTATCTCGAATTAAAAAAAGGTTCAATCTGAACCCAACCGAAAATTGAACCGAAAAAGGTTCTCAAGACAAGTGGAGATGTATGCTGTTCAAGCTTCGACTTGTACGAAGGACGGATGGTTTACTTCAGGTAATAGTTTCAAAAGTATCTATTTCATATGCTTTAACTCCTATTCTTTCTTGTTTTTTCAGAACTGTTACTGAGCACTCGTCTCTTTTCTGGTCGTCTTCAGACTCTTTTCATCTCTAGGTTAGTCTAGTCATTGGATGGCCTATCCTGGGAATCATGCTGGAGACCTATGGCTTTTTTTGTACTCTTCATGTCCTTTCACATGAGAAGACAAAACAAGGAAATTTGAACATTAGAGAGGAGATAAGAGATAAAAGTATAACGTTGAACCTAAACCAAGAGATGGCGCCATACCTCTGAATCGGCGGCGCGTGTTCCACCGCGACTTGCCTAGTTAAACCGACGCCATATTTAAAAGAGAGTGAATCGACGGCTGTAAATCCGGACACGTCATTGAAATTGAAACGGATAAAATGTAACCATCCAAAAGTTTGATTCTTTGAAACAAGGATAAAATTTAAGATTGCCGAGTTTTTGAGCTTTCGATTACTCACTACTTATGGAGGCTCTGCAATTTTCCAGCTGTTTCTCAGTGAGTAGAGTTTCGTGTACTCAGAATTGCACGGGGAGTCGAACAACTAGGGCTACATTTCGTTCTGCATTCACCGGAACCACCAATTCAGCTTCTCTCTCTTCTAAGAATACCTCCACGGTCGGCTTCAAATCTGCTTCTTTTTTTTCTATCTTTTCTCATTTTGGTTATTTACTGTTGTTTGTGATGTCTTTGTTGAGTAGAGGGAGATATGGAGTTGGGTGAAATCGAAGACAGTAGGCCATGGAAGATACAGAAGGAGCCAAGTGAGGGCGGAGATGTTTGGTCGATTGACGAGTGGACTCGAGGCTGCTTGGACCAAACTCAAAGGAGAAGGTTCGATTTCTTCTGTTTGAGGCAGTTTTTATAAGTAATATCTTGCAAATGTCAAAGCTTTTAGCTTTTGGTAGTTTTGGCTAGGACCCATAAAACAGAAACACGGAAAAGTGAGAAGATAAGCAGTTTGTTCATATATGTGAAGAGAAAGACTATTATAAATAATAGCTAAACTCTTGGAACGAGGAATGTCTTAGACTTGATTTTTGAATGAAGTGAACAATCTATAGTTAAAAGGGCAATGTAATATTGGCACTAGCAGATGCAGAAATGATGAACGCGGTTTATTTGAACTTGCAGAGGTCTTGACGAAGGAGAATATTGCTGAGCCAATGCGAGATATCAGAAGAGCTCTCCTTGAAGCAGATGTGAGTAGTGTTTGTTCTGTTTTGTCAGCGTTCTTGTAGACAAGGCAGTATCAAAGTAAATTTAGTCGCTTGGCGGTTTTGTAAACAGGTGAGCCTCCCAGTTGTTAGAAGGTTTGTTCAAACTGTTAGTGACCAAGCCGTTGGAATGGGTGTCATTCGAGGAGTCAAACCAGATCAGCAGTTGGTCAAGGTAACTAGCAATAAACCAGTTCTTTCCGTCATCTATATAGTTTTTTTTCAATAGCACTTAAGTTTGGCCTTCACGGGGTTATTGCAGATTGTGCATGATGAGCTAGTGAAATTGATGGGTGGAGAAGTATCTGAGCTCCAGTTTGCAAAGTCAGGTCCTACAGTAATATTGTTGGCTGGGCTCCAAGGAGTGGGGAAGACAACGGTTTGTGCTAAACTCGCTTGTTACCTAAAGAAGCAGGTATGCTTTTTGAAATTACAATGGAGATTTTGATGGGATTGTTACCCTCTGTCAATTTACACTGACATTTATTATAATTGATCATTTTTTAAAGGGAAAATCTTGCATGCTTATTGCTGGCGATGTGTACCGACCTGCTGCCATCGATCAACTTGTCATTTTAGGTGATCAGGTATTGTAATTTGGACTTTTGAATCATCCTGTGCACTCGTAGAACCGGCTTAACAGAACCTGTGTGTGATCATGTGATGATATACTACTCCGTAGACAAAGTTTTCCTGATGCTGTCTTTGTGTCAGGTTAGTGTGCCGGTTTATACAGCAGGGACTGAAGTAAAACCTGCAGATATAGCTAAGCAAGGTCTAAAAGAAGCTAAAAATAATAATGTCGATGTAGTTATTATGGATACTGCAGGGAGGCTTCAGGTAATCTTTCCTCTTTGTGGAGTTATCTGTATCATAAATCTGTTTGCAGCTTTAGTCATGAAAATTGCCCCTTTGTGGCAGATAGATAAAGGGATGATGGATGAATTAAAAGACGTGAAGAAAGTTCTGAATCCCACAGAAGTGTTGCTAGTTGTTGATGCCATGACTGGACAAGAAGCTGGAGGTACTCTGTTTCAATTTTTTATAAAAACAATATTCAGGAAGGTTCTTCTGCGCATGTATTAGTTTCTTGATTTCTAGGCTCTCATGTATAAAACCTCTAACTTTGGTATTTTTCTCACAGCCTTGGTGACGACATTCAATGTTGAGATAGGAATCACAGGAGCCATTTTGACAAAGCTAGACGGTGACTCAAGAGGTGGTGCTGCTTTGAGTGTCAAGGAGGTTCGTTCTTCTTATTCGATATATTATTTTATAGCAGTTCTGTTCACGTGAACATCATTTGAGGATCAACACATTATTCGATCAACACATTATTGATAGTGTTGGTCTTAAAATGAGTGCCACTAGGTATCTGGAAAACCGATAAAACTGGTAGGACGTGGAGAGCGAATGGAGGATCTTGAACCATTTTATCCAAATCGAATGGCTGGACGAATTCTAGGAATGGGAGATGTGCTTTCATTTGTAGAGAAGGCACAAGAAGTTGTAAGTTTTCAGTAAAGTTACTACTAGGCAATTAAAACTTTCTCTCACTTGTTGAGGTCTTTTCATATGTCTATATAGATGCGTCAGGAAGATGCGGAAGATCTACAGAAGAAGATAATGAGTGCAAATTTCGACTTCAACGATTTCCTAAAGCAGACTCGTGCTGTTGCCAAAATGGGATCGATGACACGTGTTCTTGGAATGATTCCCGGAATGGGGAAAGTGAGTCCAGCGCAAATCCGAGAAGCGGAAAAGAGTCTTGTAATCATGGAAGCAATGATCGAAGCCATGACACCTGGTTTTTCTCTTTTTCTTTCTTCCATTTCATTTAAAGAAACAAGCATTTGGGTAATGTCTTATTCTCGTTTGATTGTGTTGGGCAGAGGAAAGGGAGAAACCAGAGTTACTAGCAGAATCTTCAGAGAGAAGAAAAAGAATTGCTAAAGATTCAGGAAAAACAGAACAACAGGTACTCTCATTCAGAAGCTCGTTTCAGATCTAAGACAAGAAAAAGATTCAGTAGCGTCTTTTGTTGTTGTTGTTGTTCAGGTGAGCCAACTTGTAGCACAAATATTCCAAATGAGAGTGAAAATGAAGAACTTGATGGGAGTAATGGAAGGAGGATCCATTCCTGCATTAAGCGATCTCGAGGACGCAATGAAAGCAGAACAAAAGGTTTCTTCTTCTTCTTCTTCCTCTTTTTCTTCACCTTTCACATCTGACAGAGTTTAATTGATTCTTGTGGGTGAATCTTATTAGACTCCACCTGGAACCGCAAAGAGGAAGAGAAAGGCGGAATCAAGGAAGAAATTTGTGGAGTCAGCATCAAGCAAGCCAGGTCCTCGTGGGTTTGGTTCTGGCAACTAAAACAGCTGTTTCAGTCTTTGAGACACTTGGAACTTAAGAATTCCAACTTGGTCAATCTCAAAAACGGAGTTTTTAGAATTCATTAACTGGAAATACCTTTTGAACCATCCTAAATTTTCATTATCAACATTTTGAAAAAATTCGTGGCTGGATTACTTGTAACACAAGCAACAAAATTTGTTACACACAAACGCTCTTATTTCCCTAAATGAATTTTGGTGAAACAACTCATAATTTATTATTCAGCTAGAAAGGAAATAATATATCATTATTTCGATTCGAAAATCATTAAAAAAAAAAAAACGATGTTCTGTTTATCTAGCATGAGCAGAGAGGCTTTTTTGTTCAGGTATATGACTACAGGTAGGAGCAAAGAAACAACTGAAGCTAAGTGTTATTAGATGATTATCATAGTCAGTGTTCTTGTAAGTTGTGTAAGAAATTTCGCTTTGACTGTGCTTTCCAGAATCCTGCAGATCTCGCTGAGTTTCCTTGGCGGATTTCTTGATCATTGAGATGAGGTTTGGTTGCCATTTATTGATTCACCTATGCCTATAGAAAGATCTGCAGGCTATAGGATTTTAAACATGTCTCATTTTGTAATCAACAGTTTTTTCGTGGGTTGAACAAAAGAATCACATTGATAACGATGCTTCCAAATCCTCAAGAACATAAATGAACAGAAGCAGACACCAAACCCCAAAAAATTAGCCCTCTTCGGAAGCATATCTATAAAGAACATGAGATAAGAGAAAAAAAAAAAAGAGAAAACCAGAGAAATTGTCATGAATGTTCAAGTTTTAACAACAATGTTGATTTGTGGCCAGAGACGACTTCTTAGAGCTGCTCATCTTACTAGTTTCGCTGACAAAGGAAGACCAGAGAGATACTTTATCCCCATCCTTCTTATTGTTATCGAACCAAGGATCCATGAGCCCTACGCGTTGCCTCGGTGTGCTCAGTGATCTAAACTTTTCTTTTGCAGACTCTGTCACGCTCATGTAAGGCTGGAAGCCATTGGACCTTTGAAACCAGCTCTCATCCTCCAATACACTCTGCTCCAAACGGCTAAAAGATCTCCTCGGGAAAGAAAATGGAGAGTCTTGTCCATCACCAGAGTCTTGTCCCTGCAACGTTCTCAGCTTTACTTTTGTCGGGACATGGATTTCGCTCGGAATGAGAGTTGAGTTTATGGATTTTTCAGACTTGGATTCACGCCAATGTTCCAGCCGACAGCTTCTCATCCCCATATCCTTTGTGTATAATGACTCCAGAAGCATGTGAGGACTTCTTCTCTCCTGCAAAACTACCGTGTGAGACTCCAAACCGAAACTGATCGGTTATATAAAAGACCCGAAGAGAGAGAGAGAGAGAGAGAGAGAGAGAGAGAGAGAGAGAGAGCTTACCCGATGTGACCGGGAGTATTTCAACATACGCTCACGCTTGACCACACCTTCTTGCTTCCTCAACCATATGGCTTTGATGTCTTCCTTCGTGAGAGCGCTACTGTCCCAACCATTCTGACCATTGCACTCGACTTTCGAGTTACACATCGAAGGTTTCGATACCCTGAGTTCTTCTGTGATCTCAGATTTGGTCTTGGACCAATGTTTTCTCTCTGTATTTCTATGGATGAGGCTTGATGTTGAAGCTTTGTTGGAGGGTGAAGACTTCAACAAAGAAGAAACTTTTCGCCTAACAGCTCGACCACGAACAATTGCTTGAAGCCTTACAAGCGCCTTCAATGCCCGCAAGGCTTTCCTCGCCTGTTTGTAATCAATTAAAAGATCAAACAGTGCAAGAGAATAAGCTTTAAACAGAGACTAAGATTCCATGCAAATCTCAGAGTAGATTGTCTGACCAGATATGCCCTGAAGGCACTCTGAATCTTGATAGCTGCTAAATTGGGATCGCGCTTCTTCACAAAATGTTGTGACGTGAAGGCGTTTCCCGCCATTCGGACAACCTCAGCAGCTGCCTTGGCGGCTGCAACCGCTGCCTCAGCTGCTGCAGCTGTGGCAATAGCGACATTCATGGCATGTTTTCTCTGATCCTCTGTTGCTTCGTTCAAAGTCCTCGTCTCTTGCACCGTAGTTGCAATCTGATGTCTCAGTTTCAGTCTTCTAAACACCCATCTCAATCTCCTTGGCTTCTACAACAACGAATCATTTTAGATTCAGAAACATGGACGATTCATGGTATCACAAGAGAAAACAAACAAAACCTTCTCTGCTTTCGCTTTCGCCACGCAAATGAATAGTCGTTTTATCCAACCGAACCATGACCTCCTCTTTGCCATTACAATGAAGTTCCCTGGAAACAGATGATAAAGCCTCTTTTTAAGTTGATCAATGATCACTTGAACAAAAATCTAGACAACACACATTAAAGATCATCAAGAGAATCATAATGAGTATCAAATATCTTGATTCATCCCACTATATGTTTCGACATCATTAGACTCAATAGAACAAAACCTAAATATGTTTCACATCGACAAAGCAAACAATGCATGTCTAATAGATATGGCAGAGGAACTCAAAGACATCATTACCTGTGAACACAAACCAAATGATCTTGAGATTCAGACGCTTGTGAAGAGATGAGTTTAAGTGATGTCTAAATATAGGATCCTCTCAATCTCCTTTTCCAACTGTCACTTTCACTATCTATATGATTACTGACTTGTTCAAATCCCTTCTAATAACTCTCCTTTTATCTTTTGCATCTTAACCAATCACTTGAAATTGGCCCACCCTCATTTTAATCCTTACATTTATAAACTAATACATTACAAAATAAACTATCCAATTCAAGAATTCTTTCTCTTCTTTCTTTATTGCCACTTTTGGCTTGTGATGAAAGAACATGTGGCTTGTCAACGTATCTATGCTTACAAAAAAAAACTGAAGAAATTATGTAAAGATGTAAAGTTGAACATATCATATTATAATCTAATTGTTATGATATCGCGTGAAACATATATACAATGGATTCGTGAAATATTATTGCTTGAAGAGAAAAGAAAAATAATGACAACAATGAGTGATAGTACAGTTTAATCATTGATAGAGAAATAAAAATAATTATATCGAGATTTGAAGGTTTAAAAAAAAAAAAAAAAAAAAAACTAATTTAGGTTTAGTTTTATTGTACTTAGGGATAATTGTTGAGGATACGAAACTGCTATTTATCTTTCGACGATGAATGTTTATATGATTATATCTACAGTTTTAGTTACAAAACAATATTCTAGAAAATGTTTAAAGAAAATGTTTGTTCTTTATAATTTATAATGTAATATCTAAATATCTAACATCCAAAATTGCTCAAAAATCAAAAACATGTATGAATATATATTACGTTACAAAATTCCATAATAAAATTAGCTCAATTTATCACAAATCTTGTTATCGGATTAAAAAAAATATATATATCAATTAAAGCTGATGGTGGTCCATAGAGACTAAAATTCGTTGTTGAGTAGATCATTACAACTTTAGTTATCATGTCACTGAATCAATGATGAGCCATGTGATTTGAGTCGCATATGATATGAAGATAGAGCGAGCAAAATAGCCTCCAAATTTCATTTTAGCTTTTAAATAATGCATTTGAGTTTACTCAACACATAAAGGATCCTTTTGAGTTGTTATACAGTCCCACCACTCTTTTAAAACCATTTTTATTAATCAAATCCATTATTATTAACTTTCCTCCATTCATTTTTGATGAAAAAAAGTTAATAAAAAGTTCATACTTATTCAGATAAATGATCATCATATTAGGGAAAGATATCATATAAACTCTCTCAACTCTTAAGAAATTCATCTGGTATCTATCCTATGTTAGTATTTATTAATGATCATAATTTCAAAATGTAAATTTCACTTGAATTTGCCTATATTATACAAATCAATAATCTTTTACATAAATATCTTTCGGAAGATGATTTTCTGAACATGATATTTTTATTATTCCTAAAAAGAATAAAGAGGGAAGACTCATTATCATCAAAGCTAAGCTCATTTATTTTATAAATAAAAGGAGGAGAAAGGTAGCAACTTGCAAGCAAAAAAAAAAAAATCAATGCACCAATAATGGAATCATAAAGGATTATCTGTACCTAAGATTACATGATCTGTTTCTTAGATCACTATTTTGACGTTTATAAAATATTATCTTTATTCTTTTTTTTTAATTAGGAAAAGCACACATTCGTCATACATTTCAAAGAATGTGGACCAATGGGTGAAAAACTGAAAATCATTTGAATCGACCAGAAACTTGAGAGCTACTATACAAAGTGATATCGAGTATCAGTTAAAAATTCAAATTGACTTAGGATTTTTTAAGATTGAATCTCTGTTCTATATGTAATTCATCATCAATCAGTATACTTGTACAAACTGAAGTCAATCACGAAACGTAGAGTCAAAATGCAAACACAAAAACTTGGTCATTACAAAAGGCACAATCTTTAGTGGCTAAACCATAGTTCAATGGTCATGGGAGGTTCATCAATGGACAAATGGTAGCAGCTGCGTTTGTGGTTGAGGAACACTAGCAGCTGCGTTTCTTTAGTCCGAGTGCTTAATCTTGTAGATTCCATTTGAGTTCATCCTCCACATCACTTTGAAACTCAGCTTAAACTGAATGGTCCACTGAGACACATTGCTTACCTTTTCCAGATATCGGCTCAGGGCAAGTTAGCTCAGAGTAGCTCCATGTGGTGGTTTTAGAGGAATAAGTCTCTACTCTCACCTTTGTACTGTGATCTAGATAGTAACAACACTCCACACTGACCACCTTGTAGCTAAAACCTTGAACAGGACAATCCTCAGGACATACAAAGTTCTTCGAAATGGACTCTGGGACGTGGGATCTGATGATGCTTCCGTGTACTGGGATCCCACACGTAGTAAGCTTTTGGATGGCGGCCACAAAGAAGAACACCGTTTGAAGAGTCAATGTAGTAACCAAGCTTCTTCAGAATACCAGAGGATTCGAGTTCATCACCTAAACTGCTTGTTGAGAGCAAAGGCAGCGAGGATTCAGAGCGAAGGCGACGAACTTTTTCCACGTGTTTTCCAAGGTACATTGTGTTGAAGATGAAGAAGCCGATGAGATGAAAGCTCGGTTTCATGTTATATTATGTAATCTCGTGATATATGATTAATACTGATTTCGTAATGCACCCAAAAGAAACAAGTCACTATTATTAATCAACTGAAAGAAAATACAAATTATCAAACTAGAAGAAGACTAGAGAAGACACTCTTGCTTGATTAAGCTCTACCACACTTGATCTGTGGAAGAATCTTGTTCTTAAGGAACTTAGACATGAATCTATAGGCCTTCTGAGTCAAGTGCACTCCGTCCCAACTTATGAACTTGTCTGGATTCTGACACACCGGCACTCCCGCAGCTCCGCACTGTCTCTTTCCTCGTAATTGTATGCTCCACCGATTCCGCAACACGACTTCAAAGCTACACTCTTGTCGAATCCCGCAGAACTACGTAGAACGGATTGAAACGCGTTGTAGTAATCTCCATAGACTATAACCACATAAGAAAACTCCTTTTTCAAAGATGTTATAGCCTCTTGGAGTTGGTTGTTGTGATCCATGGCGAATTCATTTAGATGAATCAGGCAACCTTTGTCGTCGGACGACAACGTTAACTGCACCGGCTCGGATCACGTCTCTAGCCGTGGCTGTGATGGCTCCAACTACGTAAGGTATGTAGCTCCTGATCTCTTCCATGGTTTTGCCTTGGAAGAAACCGTAGTTGTAGTCGTTGCCTCCGATCTCACCCATCATGAAAAGAGACTGCTTCAAGCAATCAGAAGAAGAAGAGCGGTGACACGTGGAACGTAGATGAGACTTGAACCAAGAAATCTGAGTTGAGAGAGGAGTGTTTGTTGCCGGAACGTGGAGGTTTCTAGCTGCGGAGAAGGAGCTGTTTAAAGCGGTGCTTCCGGCGACGGCAAAGTTAATTCCGTTCTTGAAAGAAGACGGCTTTGTGTTTCCGTTGAGGTAAGGGTTTAGGAGTGGGAGATGAAGCCTGCGTGCCAAGTTATCGATCATACGCTGACCGTTGGAGCAACGACCGGTGGCTCTGTGGAAGTATGTTTGACCATATGGCAAACTGGCTGCGTTGGATTGGCTCGGACGGGACGCTTGCGGATTAGTATTGGGAGATTGAGATAATAGACCCTATCTAAAAGAATAAAAAAATATAGAAGACTCAAAGAAAAATTTAGATAGATATAGAATAATATTTAATAATAGGAAATTTGACATGATCTATAATATAATATAATATATTATCTAAATTTATCTAAATTAAATCTGATATAACATTATCTAAATTTAAAATCATCTCTAATATAATATAATATATCATCTAAATTATCTAAATTAAATCTGATATAACATTATCTAAATTTAACATTATCTCTAATATAATATAATATGATATAATATAATATATAAAATTTTCCAAATAAAGAAAAAGATGAAATTCATCAATATGAAATAAACAGATGATCGGATGGGATTAGAAAGATCTAAAAAAACACGACAAACTTTTGTATTTTGTTTTATTTCGTTTCCTTTTTTCTGTAACACACACTACTAAATTGAAGTACAAACATATAGAGTTTAATTAGCCTTTTTCTAAAGTTTTGAAAAATATGAAAATTATAGATATCTTAGGCACAAACAAATTAATTTGCGCAATCTCAACAAGAGCACGAAAAATGTGGCATTTTAATTGACCGATTCAGTTAGCTCATTTTAATTGAAATTAATTAATGCAATAATACTAGGAAAGATAATTAATAAGGCCACGCGCCTATAAACAAAACAGTAAAAAATTAATATTAATAGTTATATAGAATTAAAGATCGTTATAATAAGATTTTATATTATTAGAAGGAACTAGAATCAGGCAATACGAGGCAACGTATCCAGATTCCGTTTCAGAAAAGGAAAGATATTTATTGTTCCGACGAAAAGGCAATAACAGAAAAAAATCACCTGAGAATTCAAAATAAAAAAAAAAGGAAATTTCTTGACAAAGTCAAGGTTTGTTCTTGATGTTCCTTAATATCGGGGTTGAGATCATTGACCCTCTTCTTAAAGTTCTCTGTTTAGGTTTCGGTGAAGCTCAGAAAAAAACATACCTTTCTCTCTCTCTTTTCTGAAATTCTTCTACATTTTCTCTCTCCTTGTCGTCGAGATTTAGGGATTCATAATTTCTTTTGTCCTGAATTTGGAAGGGTTTTCGTTGTCTTCTTCTGGGTTAATTCTTCTAAAAATTCGATCTTTGTCGTATCATAATGAGTAATTGGAGAAGACAAAAACCCAGAAACAACAACAATTATAATTTTTATCATCGACGAGGGACGACGATGACGCAATCACCAAAGCCGCCTCTTGGTATGATCTGTTCTGTTCTCTCCCTCTGTTTTCTTTTTCTTTCTTTTTTTCTTTTGGTCTTCTTTGATTTCTCGGAGTAGTGATTCGGTTCTTCAATTTTGTAACCTTTCGTCGCTTTAGATTATTTCCGAAATCGAATTGCCTGATCAGTTTTTTCTCATTAAAAAACTTGATTTTCCTCGGATTTTTGTGTCTGCTGCACTTTGTTCTTGAATAGGGTTTGTGTTTGTTCATCGATGTCGGTTTAATATACTTGATTGTAGTGAAATTATACTAAATGACTTCATCTCTGTTTGGTTTGTGAGGTTTTGTCTTTGTCTTTCTTAATTCTAAGCCCTGATACATGAACGTGAACAAGATTCAAACAATGATTATGAACTGTGAATAGTGAATAAGGGTTAGATCAGACTTTGACTAACATAATAACTTGGTTAATGACAAAAATCAATCAAATTTGTTTTGACAATGACTTGAATTTTGCATGAGAACAGAGTTTTTAAATCTCAGTTTCTTTTATGTTTTCTGCAGCTAACTGCAAACAGTCTGTTCCTGCATGGGAAAAGGATTTCTGTGCTAAGGTTGGTTCAGTTCCATGGTGGAAAGTTCTAGAAGCGAAGCGGTTTATGCATTTATACGATAGAGTGGTCCAATGGGACGATTCAGCGGGAGAAGACGCATTCAAGAAGGCTAAATCCCAGTACTGGGCAGAGATAAATGGAGTTTCTTGTGACTTACCTTTGCATGATCCTGATGTCTACATTGATGACGTTGATTGGGAGGCTGAAGTTGACGCTGAGCTGATTCTTGACCTTGAACGTGGTCCAGACCAGACAACAGAAGAAGAAGAAGAGCATGTCGTGATTCTTGATGCTTTGTTTTTATCTGGACAGTATAGCGGACAAGGCTGGGGAACGGGATGGGGAGACGCTGAAGGGATTAACGAGGAGAATGTCGGTACGGGTAAACCGGAAAACTCATGGGATGATCAGCATTGTGATGGATGGAATCAGGATTCTTGGGGAATAAAGGAGAGAACCGGATCCTGGGATCATAAGAACAACGACAACAACAACAACAGCTTCAAAACTGAATGTTGGGATTATAAGAACAGTAAAAACAACAGCTTCAACTACAAGAAGGTTGGGAATTGGAAGTGTAAGGATCATCAAGGAAGAGAGAGCAGAGAATGGAGGAAGAGAGGAGCAGTGCCACGTGGAGGAGATCGGGTGGAAGATTGCCGATGGAGAAATGGGAGAGGGAGAAGCAGAAGCAGAAGCAGACAGGGAGTCTGTTGATAGATATTTTTTTTTAGGAAAGAGCGACATAGGATTTGGTTATTAACTATATAGTGTTAGAGTGTGAGGCTCTTTGTGGGCGTCTAGAAGTTTAGAATCACATTGATGTCTCAAAATTGTTTTGTTTTAAAACGTTTCTGAACATCTAGTCACTATAGTGATGCAGATAATAAGTATATAAAAGTTTCTGGATTTTTCACTTGGTTATAGGTTTTAATTCTTGTATATACTCATACACAAAATGCTTGGAGGGTGATGATCGGGAAAATGTACGAAATTTCTTCTTTCATGCCTCTGGTTCGAGGATTTCGTCTTTTGTCATCTTCTCGAACCTTTGGTCAGAGAAAGAAGCTTCTGGAGGTGAAAAACAACTCTATAAACTTAGCTCACATATGCAAATTTTTTAAGTAAAGAAAAACAAGGAATTTTCGAGACACAAGCATATTTGAAACACGAAGAACATACTTAGGTGAACCGTGTAAAGATGCCTCCACCATTAGAGCGAAGGAAGATAACTACGAAGACAGGAAAACATATTTTTTTCTTTGTTTCTTTCTTTCCCAATATAGAAAGTGCCAGCTTTTCTTTTGGGTGATAAGAGAGTGTAACCCTATGATGTGCAGATATAAATAGGGATAATATTCTATATGGGTGAGCTGAAGAGACAAGTAGGGTATTAAACAAGTTATTTATTCTTGTTATTTTCAAACATGAAAATGCTATTTATTCAACTGCTTCTTTTATTAAGGGAAAATTAGGTTCCTTTGTCTCTCTTGTGATTCATTAACAAAACAACTTTCATATTAAAAGTACATTATTTATTGTTTCTTCTTTTATCAAGCTAAATCTATAGTCTATTTAGTTTGTAGAATTGTTATAACCTTACTCACCGTCGCTAATTCCAATGAAATGATCGTCAAACCCTTTTTAAGATACGATCCAGTCGATTACGTGTATAAAGTACGTAATATTGACTAGCGTAATATACAAGCGAACTAGGAATTTGTTACAAACCAAAATACCTAGTAATGTACAAACAAGGTAATGTCATTTAATCTTAAATCTTAAACAAGTCACAATTGAAGAGAAGAGCAAAAAAAATATCTTCTTTTGTTTGTAATTTTGAATATTGAATCGTCAAAAATATTGAATCGTCATTGCAAGAACCAAAAAGGAAGAAGAAAAACCATGAGATAATTGCAAGGACAAATAATAAGTCTTTAGTTATCTTCCAGTTCCTTGAATTAGTCTTGCCCATCTTGTTCTTCTTGGTTCTTTGTTTTCTGAAGCTGTAAAGCTGTAGAGAAGTTATCAAACGATGAAGAAACCAAGTAAAGAGTATAATGTTATGCGACTTTTTTTTACCTTATGAATTGGAAACTGTGTAATAAGACATTTTGTTTGTCTCAGTTCCCTGTAGCCGAAAGTGACTCAAAAGCTTGCACCAATAACTGAACTTTAAGTTTCCGAGCTGGTGTTAGCTTGGAAACCACTTCTTGAAGCGCGTTATCGACCATCCATTCCTCCCCGTTTCTCTTGCTCTGAGTTTCTTGATGCCTTAGGTTCACTTTTTCTGCTTCAGTGGCGGGGTCCAATGGCAAGAACCGAGGCTCTCTTGGGTTGAATTTCCTGACATTCTCTAACGCTTTGACGAATCTCCTAAGTAGTATCACTCTTTTGAGGTTGCCCCATCTGTTAATCCTCACTTGTGAGACCTGTAAAGTTTCAGTCTTCTGTCTTGTTTCTCCTTGGATGAACTTTTGATCTTGATTCTCTTCAAGAGAGATTCCGTCTATGACTTCTCCTAATAGCTCCACTGCTTCGGTTTGGTAAATTTCCTTCTTTTCATCATCCACATTTGTCTCTTCCTTCGATTTTTCTTCTTCTTCTTTTGTTGTTTCTTCAGGCAATGTTTGGTTTCTCTCGTTGTCTTCCATCTGTTTGCATAATAACCGCCACAAGCTCGAGCACTGTTGTTTCTCCTCCAAATCATTGGCTACACCATCAATTTTTGTAGTCTCTTTGAGATCCTTTTGTAGATTTCTCAATCTTCCTCTAATGATCTCAGCATTACTTTCATTTTCACTATGGACAACCGTAGAAGAAATGCTGGATTGACGAGAGATGTTCCTGGACGACGTTGCTGAACCGGGAGTCGAACAACTCCCAGCATCTTGTAAGCTTATAGTGTCGAAAGCTTGTGCAAGAAGCGCGACTTTTCTTTTTTGAGACGGTGCTAATGTCGATATGGCTTGTCGCAGAGCATAATCAAGCATCCATTCCTCTGAGTTCCTCTTCCCTCCAACTTCCTGATGCCTCAAACGGATCTTTTCGGTTTCTGGATCGGGTTCCCAAGGCAAAACACGAGGCGTCTTGGGGCTGAGTCTTGTCAGACTTCCTAAATCGCTTACAAATCTCTTTAGAAGAACGACTTTCTTCACATTGTTCCATCCTTTCACTCTTTTCTCATTGGACTTTGGTTTAAGGGTGATAGGCTCTTCACTAACTTGAGAGTTTCTTTCGAATACTTCTTGATCCGTAGTTATATCACTGTCCATAGATTGATCATCAGACGAGTTGTCCGGGATTTCAGAGAGAATCTTCTCCAGAGCTTCTCTAACAAGTGCAACTGTTCCGCTTCTTCTCGCATCAATCTGAAGACCACCAGCCTCATCATCTAATTCACCTTCCACTGATTCGCTATTTGCAGAACTCGTTTCTTCTTTCTCCGTTACCATGTGTTTATAGATGAGCTTCCACATCCTTGAATCTTTCTCTTTCTCAACCACGATTCTCTGTTTAACATTTCTGATCGGAGGAGGTATATTTCTGGATTTCCTCAGCGTAGAATCAACCTCCTCTTCTCCTTTCAATTCCTTTTCATGCACCTGAAATCTTGAAAAGACATTTGCAATCCTCTGCTCATCTTTGTTGACTTGACAATCTTTCTCTGCTCTCAGTGTTCCTTCTGCGCCAGTTTCAACATTGTTCCGGGGAGTATCAACCTGCTCTTCTTGTTTCAAGTCCTTTTGATGTACCTGAAATCTTGAAAAGACATTTTTGATCCTCTGCTCATCTTTGCTGGCTTCACAGTCTTCCTCTACTCTCGGTGCTCCTTCTTTGGCAGTTTCATCCTTGTTATGGGGTATGTCACTGCTCTTAGTTTGTTTAAGAGTCTCATGGCCATCAAGAACTGTATCAAAGGCTTGCACAAGAAGTTCTACTTTCTTTCTCTGTATAGGAGCCAATCTTGATATAGCTTGTCTCAGAGCATAATCCAGCATCAGTTCCTCTCCCTCTGTTCTTCGTCTCTCCATAATTGATCGATGTCTTAGTAATACATTTTCTGCTTCCAATTCAGATTCAACAGATAGATTCCGCAGCTTTCTTGGATTAAAAACCCGTACTTTCTCCAAGCTTTTCACAAATCTTTTCAAAAGAATAACCTTTCTCAGGCTGTTCCAGCTTCTTTTAGTCTCCCCATGATATTCTTTCTCCTCTTTAACAGAATTAGATGATTCCGAAACAATCTCTTCATCATCAAGCGACGAGTCGTCGGGGATTTCCGAGAGAATCATTTCAAATGCTTGCTGGAACGATTTAATAGCTGCAGTATCACCATCCTCTTCAGTACCTGTCATCTGATCAGTTCCATAGGACCACTTGTGTTCTTGCTCAGTTTCATCACCCCTTCTCTCGCTGTTGTCTCCCAAAACCATGTGCTTCTGTATGAGGTTCCTCCATGTAGAAAGATTTTGATTTTCAGAACGTCCTGTCTTCTCTTCTTTTTCTATAGATGAACCTGAAGCCAACCCATCTAATGTTTCCTCCACAGCAAGATGATGACTTGAACTTGAATCTGCTAATGATACCAAAGCTTCATCAGATTTCACACCAATAAACAGAGATGATGATGCTTCACTAGTTAACTTTGTTTCTTCAACATCCTTTCCTGATAAAACTTCAGTGTCTATATTTTCCCTCACGATCGTTTGCATGTTCACTGTTTCGTTCTCCTCTCTTCCGGGACTTCCAAGATCATCATGACCTCTAGAGCCAGCATCAATTGGGTTTAAACTTTCAAAAGCTTTAACAAGATGTTTCACTTTTCTTTTCTGCGATGGAGCAAGTGACGAAATGACTTGCCTAAGGGCATGATCAAGCATCCATTCTTCTGCATTCTTCCTCTCTCCAACCAACTCTCTTCTCAAACGCACTATTGTTTCAGTCTCTTCAACATTAGAACACTTACGCCTCTCTCTTTCATCCAGCGACTTGAGAAACCTCTTGAGAAGAATTAACCTTTTCAAGTAACTCCACTTCTTGGCACCTCTCCTATGATGAGATTCTTCTCCCATATGAGAAGTAGAAACAATAACAGACAAATGCGTCTCCCTTGGTTCAATAGGCTGCATATCGGAGCCAGTTGAGTCACTCGAATCCTCTGCAACATCATCATATTCTTTCGCCAATTCACCCTCTAAAGTATCGTCCTTTGTAGTATAAATATCATCAAATGAGTCATCATCGGTAATTTCTGCAAGTATCTCATCAAAAGCTTGCTTAACAAGCGTAACAGTATCATTCCATACATTTTCGGTATTCTTTCCATACTCTTCTCCACAAACCTCCTCATTATCATCTCCCACAGTTTCTTCACTCTTCGTTCCCTCGACCTTCCCATCATCATGATCGAGACCCGTCACAGTTTGCTCACATATACCTTGCCATTGTGCGGCGTTTTCCTCAATATCTTTGTCGATTCTGCCATCTGAATCATCCATAATCTCCGGTTTAGATTCCTGGACACATTGTTTTGTAGCTGATGCACCATTCTCCATTGGATCCACTCCTTCAGTCACGGTATCCTCAACCTCTACCATTACCGTCTCAGTAGATCCTCTGTTTGATTCTGAATCATTTCCACAATTCTCCGAGCTAGAAACCTCTTCTTCAGAAACCTCTTGATTGGATTCTCCATCTGCACTATCATTATCCACCTGCTTTGATTTTTGATCAGTCACAATCCGACCGCCTAAAGGCCCTCTCTTTCTGCTCAAAGTCCGTTTCAATAACACCAAACGACTGTTCACGCTCTTCTGCCTCTTCAAAAACTTCCTCCTCATCGACACAAACCGCTTCAGAGACGGAACAGTAACACTGTTATCCGCAGCGTGGCTATGAGGCCGACCATGCAGGGAACAATATCTATAATTGCAAACATCATTACTCTTCTTAGAAGAAGAAGAACCTTTCATAGCTGAAGAACACGTAGCTTTAAGCAACCCCTTGTATCTCAAGCTTGAGATTCTCTTTAACCTAGTCACTTCGAGATTCTTCTGAATCTTTTCGACATTCTTCGAAGCTGAAGAGCTCGTTGGTCTCAAGTAATGAGGCTCTAATAACCCTAAATCGTCCCTGGAAATCGAATCAAGATTCTTCTTTCTCAGGATACGTCTCGAATTTGAAGTTAAACGCTTCACAGATGTCATCTTCTTCAGTCTATGTCCTCCTCCCAAAGATAATTTCCTCGTTGACTGTCTCCTTAGAACCTTCATGCTTAAAATTCGAGAAATACTCTTCATTTTTTTCAAACTCTCTCGTCTCCTCTCTGATTTCGAACTTTCCTGAACAAAATTCCACCAAATTTTTTTTTTTTCAATTTTCCAGATCTCAGATTCTTATTACATCTAGTGAGCTCTTGATTCTGACAATAACAGAGATAAATAAAAACAGAACAGATGTGACGACTTGCCTGGTCAATCTCTTCGTTCTCCTCAGATGATTTAGAGTAAGTTCTGGAATCATCAGACATCTCGGAAGAAGAGGAATCTTCTGACTCGGCAGTGTAGCCGGAGAAGATTACCGGAATCTGATCGGATGTGAAGTCGGAGCCGGAGAATCCGAAACTGGGCAATCTGGAAATCGTGATGGGTTTCTTCCACATCTTCCTCTCTTTCCTTTTAAGCTCTCTTCTGCTGGTTTTACTTGAGCTCTCCCATTTCTCCGCCAACATCGGATTCGACATTCTCTGTCTGGAGTTTCGAGATTTATTGATTGATTGATTGATTGTTAGCGGAAATCTCTCTGTTTTTCTTTTACTTGTGGAGTTGTCAGAACAAAAATATGATCAGAGTTCACACAATTGCCATTGATGTGTTTCTCGCGATTCTCTCTGTTCGTCAAAGAACAGAACTTTTTTTTATCGTTTTTTTTTTAATTGGTTTCATTCGTGTTTGAACACTCTTCGAAGATGACGAGAGTCGCCGAAATTGAAATTTTTTTTTTCTGTTTGTTGGTAAAATATTATTTCGCTCCTTTCACTTTCTTTTATACAGCAAATTATATAAAGTGACGGGCAGAAATATATATATATATATATAAAAGCGAAGTCAAAATGTTATAATTAAATATTATCTTACCTTGTTTATTCTATTTTTTTAAATGCATCAAATTTATGGAAACTTATAAATTCAAATCCATCTTTATCAGTTTTATAGTAGAATATGTTGCTGAATAATATCTAAGAAGTTTTTAAAAATTAACTAAAACCATTAAATTGAACAAATAAATGTAGTATTTTGTAACTTTTTTTAATAAAAAAAAGGTCAATTCCTTGATCAAACATCTGCGAATTAAATAGATATTAGGGGGTTTTGTTAGACACATCAGTTTCTGTTGATATAAATCAGAAAATAAAGAGCGTCCATTGACTAATAAACTGAAATTACGTTAATGAAATAAGAAAAAACAACACGAGGCACAAAATATCTGTCTTTCATTAACTTCTTGCTTATATACATATTAATTGATGCAGAGAATTAATTGGCAATAAATGTAGTTGTTAGTTCGATATTCATTGTAAACAAGTTAGAGATTTAATTCAATTAAATGATATTGTGTGAGATAAAAAAAAAAACACTGTAGTTTGACTAAAAATTTATAAGTTATTGAGACTTGAGAGGATACTATAACAAGTAACTAATAAATTAGTAATCACTAAGATGTGTTGTTTATGTACGAGCCGTGTTTCACTTTTAAATAATCTTTCAAAAAAGTTTTTAAGGTTATAGATTCGAAATAAATCAACCTTTTCTTTGCCAATGTAGAAAATCATCATTTTGTGATCTAAGTAATCAGGCCCACGAAGGTAGTAAGATCTAACGAATTAAAAAATTAAATTAAAATTCAATAAGAACGCGTAAATGTGGGACCCTCTGAAACATGTTTGATGACACCTTTACCACGTGACTTCAAATCCCTCCGAGATCACCGCTTGCATCGGATTGTTTTTTCTTTTTTTAAAAAAGTAAAAAAATATTTCAGTTGTATCCATTATAACAACATTATTAATGGTGAACTAGTAAAAGTAAGATAAAATTGATCTAGATTATAAGAAAATAATGAAATAAATAAACCGTATTATCAAAAGTATCAAGATCACACTCAAAATATTCTCGTTTTTTAATTACAACTAAGTGATGTTTAATGTATTTCATATACACTTCCATTACAAAAAAGGACCATAATATTTTTAGTGTCCTCTATGCTATATTTTAAATTTCGAAATTGTGACATATAAAATATACATAAATTTAAAAATTTGGATAAATAAAAAGGGAACTCGAGTAAATTTTTACAATCTCACTTAATTAAAAATATTTATAATATAAAAGGAAAACTTGTACATGCAAATACAGTCAATGGAGTTTTACTAAAAGCAGTCAATCATTAGATCTATATAAGAGTCGATTATGTGATTATGTTCCTCTACTTCTTAAAGACACAATCATTGTTCTGAACATTGTGAAAAAAAATAAATAAAATCAAATTTATCAACAATTAAATCTTTTGTCGATCGTGTTGGTTGTACAATTTGTTCAGATGCATGACATTGACAAACCTATAAATCATCATCCCTTGATACAAGCCCAAAAGGTTAATCAGTAGTGAGTAAGAAAACCACTAAATTTAGAAACACATTGTTAAAAAAGGATGTGGTAGTATATATGCTTCAAATTAAAAAAAAAACATAAAAACTTAAACACCACAAAGTATCAAGAAATCTTATAACTATTCCGAACAAAAAATCGAGTCAATCGTTAACAAAACAATCAATAATCTCGAAATTGGTTATCCATCAGACCTTAAATTTACGTGGTGGTGTAAAATCATGAGGAACAGGTGCTGAACTACCTCTTTGAACTTTTGGAGTCGGGCTCCAGTTACCATAATCCTCGTGAAAAACTTCTTCACAATTCGTATCTCTTTTGGCTGAATCTTGCTTCACCGGAAAATCAACCGGGAAAGTTTCTCCGGCTAAGGAAGCGACCACCATCACGAGAACTAGAGCAGCGATGAGAAGAAACCTCACGTGGTTGATACGAAGCGCCATGATTCGTGTTTGATTAAACTAGCTAGGGCTCTTCAGCTTCTCTAGTGATAATGTATAGTAATTGGTAGAATATATTCGCGAGTCCATCATAAATGGTGATCATTAACTGAAAATAAATGGTGATAGTCGATTTCGAGTGTTTTTTTTTTCCATATTAAAAGTAGATAACACAAGAAACTAATAGAGATTACCGTCCAGTTTATTCATGTCGAAATCCACACAAGTACGAAAATTTATTAATGATACAAAAATGGATAATACATCAAAAATGAAAAACAAAATTCGAAGGAAAAAAATTTAATACAAATGAAATGATTGGACGCATGCTTCTCTTTTACAGTTACCAAAATGTTAGTTTTCCAAGTTTTGAAAAAGTAACACAATTTTTCTAAATATATTATTATTATATATTTTTCTTTTTGTTTCCCCTTTGTCTTAACTTGGTTTTTGCTTTTGAACGAGGTCTAAAGTTTGATTTACACGATGAAATTGCGCAGAGACAACAACAATCTTTCATTGTGATTAAATACAAGCGACAAACACAAATCGCCAAGATCTTTGGTTCTTTAGCACATTGTTATGCTAAAAATTAGCGTTTACGTGTTTTTAATTCGAAATTACACGAATATTACCAATCAGCGTTTGCTTGCTGCCAAAATTATTTACCAATTGGTTTGTATCAATATTTTGTTCTGAAAACGCAGCGTTTGGAGAAGTAAACAAAAAAAAAAACTCGGCGTTCAAATAAAATAATCGGACAATATTTCGTGAAACTACACGTTGTTTGACCTGTTCAAACGACAACATCATGATGTTTCGCAGTCCACGTGGGAATTGCGTAAATCTTATCCAACAACGTTATTGTTTTTGTTTCTCTCTTACGTTTATCCAAAAAGTGCTTAAGAAAAGAAGAAAAAAAGAAGCCGTCGTGATCGGCCATTTCTCGGCCGAGTCCTGAGTCTGCGTCCGCGTCACCATCATCGCCCTCTCTTATCTCGTCGCGGTTCCCTATGCAATCTTCTTCTTTTAAAATAATAAAAAAAATCCCCCATTTATGATTTATTTACGTCTTTCTCTCTCTCTCATTTCTTCTATTTTCCCAAGTAAACAAATTCTCTGCTTTCACGTTTCTTCTTGCTTCATGATTCTGGACCTACCAAGTCTCACGCTCAGGTAATTTCTTTCTTTTCTGGGTTTTCGATGACGGTGTTTGTAATGGATATCTGGGTTTTCTCTGTCCGATTCAAATTTTTGTTTTTGATTATTCGCTGAGAATATTCAAGTTTATGATCTCATCGGAATCTCCTGTTTGCATCCGCCCTTTCGCGATTTGAATCTCTTATTTCAGGTTTTAAACGCAATAAAGGATCATACTTTCCTCAAAAGAATCAGTTTCCTTTGCTTGATTTTTACTTTTGGGAGTTTCGTCATAGATTCATAATGATAGCCAAATTTGAGGAAACAAATAAATGCTGACTCTTTTTGAGATTCCAAGAATAGATCAGAACTCTGTTTCTATGCAGAACTTTAATAACGATACTCAAGTTTCTGATTTTCTTGTCTTTACAGTTGAAAACATAAATCATCTCCAATGGATATAAGTAACGAGGCCAACGTTGATCCATTTTCAATCGGACCAACATCGATCATTGGTCGAACCATCGCTTTCAGAGTCTTGTTCTGCAAATCAATGATACAGCTCAGGCGTGATCTCTTTCGGTTCTTGCTGCATTGGTTCCTTAGATTTAAGCTGGCCATTTCACCGTTTGTATCGTGGTTTCATCCCCGGAACCCACAGGGGATCTTAGCAGTCGTCACAATCATCGCCTTCGTGCTAAAACGATACACGAATGTGAAGATGAAGGCGGAAATGGCATACCGGAGGAAATTCTGGAGGAACATGATGCGCACGGCTTTGACTTATGAGGAATGGGCTCATGCTGCTAAGATGCTAGAAAAGGAGACACCAAAGATGAATGAATCTGACCTTTACGATGAAGAATTGGTCAAGAACAAGCTTCAGGAGCTTCGTCATCGTCGCCAAGAAGGATCGCTTAGAGACATCATGTTTTGTATGAGAGCTGATCTCGTGAGGAATCTCGGTAATATGTGTAATTCGGAGCTTCATAAAGGCAGACTTCAGGTTCCTAGACATATAAAAGAGTATATCGACGAGGTCTCTTTTCAATTGAGAATGGTCTGTAAGTCTGACTCAGAGGAGCTTTCTTTAGAAGAGAAGCTTTCCTTTATGCATGAAACACGGCATGCCTTTGGTAGAACGGCTTTGCTTCTGAGCGGTGGGGCTTCTCTTGGTGCGTTTCATGTAGGTGTGGTTAGAACGTTGGTTGAGCATAAGCTTTTACCTCGGATAATCGCTGGTTCTAGTGTTGGGTCCATAATTTGTTCAGTTGTAGCCTCAAGGTCTTGGCCAGAGCTCCAGAGTTTCTTTGAGAACTCTTTGCATTCTTTACAGTTCTTTGATCAGCTAGGAAGCGTTTTCACAATCGTGAAAAGGGTAATGACACAAGGCGCTCTACACGATATAAGACAGTTGCAATGTATGCTTAGAAACCTCACAAGCAATCTCACATTCCAAGAAGCTTATGATATAACAGGAAGGATCCTCGGGATAACGGTTTGCTCCCCAAGAAAGCACGAACCACCTCGATGTCTTAACTATTTGACTTCGCCTCACGTGGTTATATGGAGCGCGGTGACTGCTTCTTGTGCTTTTCCCGGTCTCTTTGAAGCTCAAGAACTAATGGCTAAAGATCGAAGTGGAGAGATCGTGCCATATCATCCACCCTTCAACTTGGATCCAGAAGAAGGTACTAAATCATCTGTACGCCGATGGAGAGATGGTAGTTTGGAGGTTGATTTACCAATGATGCAGCTTAAGGAGCTGTTCAATGTCAATCATTTTATTGTGAGCCAAGCCAATCCTCATATTGCTCCGTTACTGCGTCTAAAGGATATAGTTCGAGCTTATGGTGGTAGATTCGCAGCAAAGGTATGTATATGTCGCATGGTTAACTCAGTTTTTTTTCGGTCTCTGTTCCGTTCCTTTTGTTATAACCACTCTACTTGTTTTCCTTTTTTTAGCTTGCGCATCTAGTGGAGATGGAGGTTAAACATAGATGCAACCAAGTACTAGAGCTTGGTTTTCCGCTCGGTGGACTCGCAAAGCTTTTTGCTCAGGAGTGGGAAGGTGATGTAACAGTTGTAATGCCTGCTACTCTTGCTCAGGTTCTGATCCATAACTTGAAATGTTGAATTTTGTTTGATTAGAATTAGAGAGTCTGAACTTAGCTAGATTCTTATTGTGCAGTACTCGAAGATTATACAAAACCCGACTCATGTCGAGCTTCAGAAAGCGGCTAACCAAGGAAGGAGATGCACTTGGGAGAAGCTATCAGCCATAAAAGCAAACTGCGGGATCGAGCTTGCGCTTGATGATTGTGTAGCTATTCTTAACCATATGCGCAGGCTTAAGAGAAGCGCCGAGAGAGCCGCTACTGGTGGCACGTCCTCGTCTCATCACGGATTAGCTTCAACCACCAGATTCAATGCTTCTAGAAGAATCCCATCTTGGAACGTCATTGCTCGAGAGAATTCAACAGGTTCACTCGATGACCTCGTCGCTGACAATAATCTCTACGCGTCTTCAGGCAGGAATTTAAGCGACAGCGAAACCGAGAGCGTGGATTTGAGTTCTTGGACAAGGACTGGTGGACCTTTGATGAGAACAGCTTCTGCTAATAGGTTCGCTGATTTCGTTCATGGTCTCGATGTCGACATTGCATTGACCAGAGGATTTAGTAGCAGCCCCAATTCCCCAGCGGTACCTGGCCCGCTTAGTCCAAGCTTTAGTCCAAACTCGAGATCAATGGTGGCTCAATCCGAGAGCGAAGCTGACAAGAGGGACTCTAGCAGCAATAGCAACATCCTTACAGCAAACACTTCAAGCATTACAGTTACTGAAGGTGATCTTCTACAGCCTGAGAGAACAAGTAACGGTTTTGTGTTAAACGTTGTTAGAAGAGAGAACTTAGGAATGTCTATCGGGAATCAGAACACTGAGCTGCCGGAGAGTGTACAGCTCGATATACCGGAGAAGGAGATGGATAATAGCTCTGTATCAGAACAGGAAGTAGACCAAGAAGATGATGATGAAGAAGAGGAAGGACATAACTGTTCGGATCCGGTTACCGTTTCTTCAAAAGATTCAGGTTTACAAGAACCGATGTCTGGTAGTGTTATAGATGCTTACACTGATTGATTAAAGTGAAGAGAGATTCCTTAAGTGTTTTAGTGCTTTGTAAATAGTATAAGCCATGAGGTGCGCGTTGTGTATGTTTTCATTGATTATTGTTTGAAATTTCACCTATTCATTTGTGGAATTGGAATATATATGTATATTGGAAAAAAAAAAGTAGTCATGTTCAATTTTATTTATTATTTTTTTAGTTTTGACGAAGTGATATATAATCTCTATAAATAAATATTTTTGGGATTAAGGAAAAATATTTGTATAGCAAAATTATTTATTTATCGATAACTGAATATATTATTTATTGCATTTAGTAAAATTATTCATTAATATATTTAATAAAATTATTTATTTATCTCATTAGCCCAAATCAGAATCAAAAAAATTTATTCATTTATTAAGATTATTAATTTATCGAACATTCATCTATCAAGGTTTAACTTTAACTTGAATAAACTTATAAAATAAATAAATAAAACAGTATAATAAGAATCCAAAACTGTGTAACACGATAAAGCTTAGAAACCGAAAGTCTCTTGCTTATTAAACCTGATATCATCAGTCACTCTTCTTCTCCTTCATCAAATGTGTTCTCTTACTCCATGCATGATCATCTTTAATATTCCAAAGGTTTCTTTCTATCCAAGGAACGATCCAAAGTGTCTCGATCAGAACCGCCTTCCTTGGGTTCCGCTTCCTCTTCTTCTGATGTTTCCGGAGAAAGCAAAAATCTATTCGTCATCACAATCGATGATTCTTCTCCGTACTCGCACGTCGAGCTTCTCAAAGCCTTCAACCTAATCGACATAGACAACGACGGAGCTGTCTCCAGACATGATCTGGAGACGTTACTGATTCAACTCAGTCCCGATCCAATGAACGAAAATGATATCATCAGTGGCATGCTCCGGAAAGTGGATCTTGATGGCGATGGTCTGATCTCAGCGGAGGAGCTACTCCGAGTGTTCACCGCCGCAATAGGCGATGACCGGTGCACGTTAGAGGAATGCAGTCGTATGATAGCAGGGGTAGACGAAGACGGCGATGGTTTCGTAAGCTTCAACGAGTTCTCCCAGATGATGGATCCTCTAGTGTGATCGATGATCTACCAAACTTTTTGATATTTCCTTTTCTTTTGCCCTAATTTTGAGTTTCCTTTTCTGTGGGCTCATACATGAGTAATAGTAGTAAATAAAGAGTCTTTTCTAAAAATAATGAAGAGTTGTTAACCATTAATTTATCCTTTCTGACTAAAACAAATTAAAATAAAATAAATAAAAAACCATTTCTACGTTTTGAAAGTTTCGTGGCATTTTCTTTTTCAAAGAAAAGTAACTTATAAATGCATATTCTCATTGGTCATCTATTATCTGGGTTCTGATTTGATTGAAAGTCATTGTTTCCTTAGATTATGGTTTATATTTAGTTTTTTTTTGTGTGTTTTATCTTTGACTCTCATCTGTAGGCTTTAATTAGTTTCAGGGTATCTTTGTATTTGTCCGCCTGCTGAGTATTTCATCTTTGTTCTTCTACAAGATTATTATTGTTTGTTCAAAAATAATCCATACTCTCATTTTAAATATTATTGTTTGGTCAAAGAATCAACTACGTTTATATATGAACTGGTTTTTGTTTTGCTGCTATAGTCAAATTGTTATGAGAAAACTACATAAAATAATTATTAGACTGGCACAATTATCTTGAAAAAAATTTATCTCGTTAAAATACTCATTATTTTTTTTTGTCAACTACTTAATTTTATTTTAGTTTTATATTTTTTTTTTTGTCAACTTAGTCTAATAACTTTAATATTCCATTAAATATTATAAGGTATTGAGTTCGAACTTCAAACATGTATTATGAATTTTAGAGATAGTCACCATTATACGACATAATTCCAATGATAAAGTTTTTAATAAAAAGAACACAGATTTATAGTTTAAAATATATTAATGATCTGATTTATACATAAATTTAAAAGCATCGGTTGGATTATTGCGTACATATAATCCGTCGTCTTGCGCTTGCCAGAAACACACGTCAAGCTTTCTACTCCCGCATACATCATGTATGAATTCCTCATTCCCAACAAATGCATTAATTAAATCTTATATGATGCTCATAATCAGGTCCCTGAACAAGCAAATATATATATATATATAACATAATTATAAACTCTGATTGCTCTTGCCGACTCGGAACGAATATAGAATTATCAAATAGTTTAAACATTATAAGCTTGAATAGTTGTGAAATGCTGCGGAATAATCAGTTTTGGTCAGCATCAGTACCAATACCAAAACAGTTTTGCGCAATCGACAAATCTGATGCAAAGAAAAAATAAACAATTATGGCAACTAACCTTCCATATGTTGTACTATACCAAAATTTTTGGGTAAATTTTAAATTTGACTAAGAAACTGTTATTGAAGGGAAGAAATTCAAATCGGGTCGAGTCTCCTCTCTCTCTACAGTTAACCATTTGTTTTTTTTTACCAATAAATTTATTTAAAAATTGTTAAAAAGCCTAAAGATAAGAATATAATCTTTTAATGTATGTATATGTATATGTGAATATACATTACTAAACGCCATATTTGATAAATTATTAATTTCATTGACTTTTATATTTCTCTTAATAATTATCTCATATGAAAATTTTGAATCCACTAATCTCTCCTTCAACAAATCGAAATGGAAATCAGAAAGAAAATTATATGCTGGAAAGAACACTAAACACATATAGGTTCTTATCAACTATTTATTCTGTTCTTTTTTCGAAAGATGTATCATCCTTTATTTATATTATAACATAATAATATAAATTCATTCGGATTTGAATTTTATTAGATATTTTTATCCAAAATAATATTAGTAAATTTTTAAAAGAAAATATACATTCAACAAAATAAGTCAAATAAGAGAAAACTATAAACTATAAGAAAATAGAAGTTATGAATTCTATTTTGAGAGAAATAATAATATTTATACATATATTTTTTATTATATAATAATAAGTTTATGATATTTTATATGATAATGTTTATAATAATATATTGATTGGGCAAATCTAGTATTGAGAATCTTTCTCAGAAAAAAATCTAGTTTTGATAATATAGTTTTGGAAACTTTGAATAACTAAGTTACCCGTTTTTCCCTCCCGTAAGTTACCAAATGCGGTAAAACAAATAAGTTACAAAATCCATTGGCTTGACCAATATCTGTTTTCCATAGTTACCTTATTACAAACTCATATAAGCAAACTTGCAATCACACCAAAAACAAAACAAAAATGGTAAAAGAAAATATTATATTATTCTGACTAAAATAAAACTTATTTTTATAAATTAAAGTCAATTAATATTAATTTGAGTATTTATTTTATAGTATTCATTCTCCTATGAATAATAAAAAATATTAACTAAATTGGAATTTTATTTGTTATCAAGTTAAAAATATATATAGATCATTTTAATATTTTTAAAATTATTTAACTTGTAAATTAAATTTTTTAATATTAACTAAATTGTTTTATAACATTTACTTTTAATATATGTTCAAAATACATGAATTTGTGTTTGTTTCGGAAAAAACTTATTTTAATTTGATTTTATAATTTATAAAATTCATTAATATACTAAATTATTTAATAATTTAATGAAGGTTACAAAATATATTTATATATAATATCATAGATTTTTTAAAAAAAATTATTTTAAAAGAAAATAATTTAATTCAGTATTAATTTATTTAATATTTTAAAACTATTTAATAATTATTAAACCTTTTAGTGTATTAATTAATTTTAAGAAAAATTGAAGGAGAAAAAAATAATATTTTTATAAGATTTTGTTATGATAGAAAAGGAAATATATTTATATTAAAAGTAAAGAAAATATATTAAAAATATTGTGAATAAATGAATTAGAAATTTATTTAATCTTTTATTATCTTTAATGAAATTGTAATTAATAATAACATATATTATAAATAACATGTAAGAGTAAGGTTAGTTTCTAAACATGTATTCTGTTTTAATAATATAGATATACATCGTTTGATAGTAACAAAGACAAAAAATACATGACATTTGTAACTATTTTAGATGATATATAAAAATCATAACGTAGGTTAGTTTCTAAACATGTATTCTGTTTTAATAATATAGATATACATCGTTTGATAGTAACAAAGACAAAAAATACATGACATTTGTAACTATTTTAGATGATATATAAAAATCATAACGTTAAAACCCAAAAAGTTTGGTTTGGTTTGACTTTTTTTTTTACATGTATACTACATATACACAGGCATGATAATGAGGAGCCAAAGGTCATTTTCAATGTAACAAAGTTGGGGATTGTGATGTTCGTGGTTGCAGAGGAACTTCACATGTAGTATGTAAAAACCACAAGTGTACATGTGAACATGGTGCTCCTATTGGTGGTCAATGTGATAGAGTCACTGACTGTTATCTTTCTGGGTGTCCACCAAACAATCATGTCTTTTGCATTTCCAACGTTTGCACTTGTCTCCCCAACTGATTGGAGTAATTTAGATATAGGAAGACACTTCCAATATATTTCATCTATGAATGTGAGATGTAATATTTGTGGACATCATTAGTAAAACATTATTGAGTTGTTGACCAGAGTTATTACGTTTAGAAAGTCTTCGCTGCTTTAAGTCATTTAAGCAAAAGTAATAGATACATTAATGAAAAAGAGTAATATATGCTCTTATTTTAAATATTTAATGTTTTTTTTGTCAAATTTATTCTAGTAGTTTTAATATCATTTATAATATCGAGGAATATTGGGTTCAAATTCCAGACTTGTGTCATAAATTTTAAAAGTGGTTATCACATTATTCCGACCAATATTTAATGTTTGGTTAAGAAGAACATTTCTATTCAAAATTATATTATTTCTTATGTTTCTCTTCCTTTTGTTGATTTGTTGTTTGCCATACTTCCGTCTGCACTTGTAATATATCCCGTTGCAGGCTCCACATAACAGACTTTGATCTATTGAGATAATATATTAATTCTCCCTTGTAATGATTAATGGAGTAATTTAGATATATATATATATATATATGTTTTATTTACGAAGAAACTAACTTCAAATATAGTTCAACTATGAACGTGAGATGTAACATCTGGGACTCATACATGAGTTGTAGTAAATAAAGAGTCTTTTCTCAAAATAATAAACAAATAATTTATTCGTTCTGGCTAAAAAAATTAAAATAAAATAAATAAAAATATTTTTACCAAAAGTCTCATGGCTTTTTCTTTTTCAAAAGCTATAAAAAGTTATAATTTTTTTATATTTTATTTATAGCTATAAAAAGTAGCTATAAATAAAGAGTCTTTTTCAAAAGCTATAAACAAATTTTTTTTTAAAAAAAGTTATGAAATTTATAAAAAAATTATAAAAATTTAATTATGAAATTTCTTAAAAAATATAAAAAAATAAAATATAAAGAGTAAAAAATTTATAAAAAATATGAAAAAAGTAAAAAGTTGAAAATTTAACGGATCACCTGTTTAATTATATATATATATATATACTTAGAATTTAATTTTGATTTATCACCCATGTTTAGTAAAATTTTAAGAAATATTTGATATGTAATTATTGGATTTGATTACATAAAATCCTTATTTTGATGTTTTGAAAATATGAGATACTTTGTAGTGAGATAATTATTGTATTGTTTATGTTATTGTGAAATACTACTTTAGTTTTTTTGTATGTTTATATCAAGTTTTGGACATTAATTTAAATATTTTAGATATTTTTTAATCAAAATGATATTAATATAGTAATAAAAATATGTTTTATATAGCAAAAAATAATTATAAAATTTAGTTGAAACTAAGTGGATTTTTAAAAATTTAACAAATTTAAACGGACAAAACCTTAATAAACAACTTTTAAACAGACTCACTCTAAACAAACAACACCTAAACGGACATAGCCCACTAGTTTTAACGTTAGTAATTACTAACGTCGAGGGAAGGTCAATTTCAATGTAATAAAGTTGGGGATTGTGATGTTCGTCATTGCAGACCACAAGTGTCGATGTGATCTTGGTTCTCTTATTGGAGGTGAATGTTCCAGAGTCATTGACTGTAATCTTTCTGGGAGTCCACGAAACAATCGTCTTGCAACGCTTGCACTTGTCTCCCCAATTGATTTAGTTGTGCCCTAATAACGATTCGAGTTATTTTAGATATAATGTATGTCTATATAGGATGAAACTTCCAATAAAATTCATATATGCATGTCAATGTAATATCTGTGGATATCAGTAGTAAAACTACATAAATTTAACCAAACTTTATAGTTATTAAATTTTGAAAGTCTTCGTTGCTTTTAGTTTTTTTTTTCAAACAAAAGTAATATACACATACTCTTATTTTAAATATTATTGTGCGGTTAATAAAACGTTTCTATCCAAAATTATGGTATTTCATTTGTTTTACAATAATTACCATTTTGTGTAATTTGTTTATAGGATATTTAAAACAAAAAAATCGGTAGTCCAACTATTAGAAAGAAGTCAGAAATACGATAAAATTATAAAATCAACTTTTTATCTAAGGATAAATGTAGGCATATAGTTTTTTTTTTCTATAGCCAAATTGTTATGATAAAAAGAAACAGCAACACAATTTTACTACATGACATAATAATAATTATTAGACTAGCACTATTAAATTGGTTTCAACACAAATTGTCTCATTAAAATACTTACCTTTATTATGATTTTTAATGTAATCAATTTGAGATCTCGGTAAATAATGACAACATTTTTAATAAAGAGAAAAAGAAAATTTTTCTTGGTCAAAGTTTATTATCCCATTTATACATAAGCTTAAGGGCACCGGTTGGATTATGACGTGCCCATACACCGTCCTCTTGCACTTGCCAGAAACATACGTTAGGCTTCCGACTCCCACACACGTCATGTATGAAACTCTCACTCGCAACAAATGCGTTAAAGCTCATATGATGCACATAATCAGGTCCCTGAACATATATATATACAACATAATTACAAGATGAATAACATTTATATAAATTAGTTTTTAAAAAGTATAAGCTTGGATAGTTGTTGCGAACGCTGCGGAATAATCAGTTTTGGTTTGCATCAGTACCAATAGCAAAATAGTTATCCGCAATAGACAAATCTGGTGAACAAAAAAACACTAATTATATTGTAGCAAATTTTACCTTCCATAAGTTACACCATATCAAAGTTCTTGGGTAAATTATAAACCGGACTCTCAATCCGGTATTGAAGCGAAGAAATACAACTTGAGTCGACCCTTCTTTATCTCTACAATGGACCATTAGTTTTTTGTTACTTTCAAGTCTATTTAAAATTTCGATGTTAAAACGTCTAAAGACAAGAATAGAATCTGTTATTTTGACTGAGATGAAGATGAAAAGTAAACATATTAAAAAATTTCTCATCTTTGTTATATAAATTTATCTCATTATATGAATATATATATATAGTCAATTTTTAATTGTTCAAATAGTCAATCATATTTATTGAAAGAACATCAGTAATCTCAGGGAAATTTCTAGTATTAATTTTTCTTTTTTCTTTTTGGGTCTAACTTTTATCATATACTTTATAAAAGTAGAGATTCTACTTGGTATCTGTCGGGCCACTCCTCCAAATGATGTCTTTCAATCTTGAACATTAAATACAAAATTAATTATCACGAAATTTGTTATTATATTTTATCTTTTAATTTGTCTTTAATCATTTATTTTGAATTACCATTACCTTCTTTAAACCATTAATTTACGAACTTTGGTCAAGTACAATCAATGTGTTAAATAATCATAAAGCTAGCAGTTTAATGCGTAACAAAAATATAAAGATATGTTACAGTACTAACTGCTTATTTTACAGAACACTACAAAAGCAGATCATTTAGAACATTATAAAAGCAGATCATATTAGAAGAGAAGATATACATATATATATATATACCATATATCCTGAAAAAGTTATGCATATTTGACAGCACTAAAAATATCAAATCTAATAAATAACGATTTAAATATTTATAATAAAAAATATTATTATGATTGAATTTGTATATTCAAATAAATTAATAATAATGCATCCTCGTTTTATACTTTTTTAAATATGAGCTTTTTCTTTCACATTAATGTTACATTATTGAATAGAAAGAAAAAAAATCAGATTAAAGGTATTTCGGTTACATATAGTGTATAAAAGAGACCCAAAAACAAACTCATATAAGCAATCATCCCAAAAACAAAACAACAATCGAAGAAGAAAAACTAAAATGGAAAGAGTAACAATTATTTTCGTCGTTTTTCTCATAGTTTCTTCATGTAAGTCTTCCAAAATCTTGTCATTTCTTTTCTACTTGGTCGATGGAAAACACACGTTTTCGACTTTACATAGTTTTATTATATATATATTTATGTATGTTCCTTTAATCAAAATTTTTCTTTCAATTGCACAATTCTCTTGATCCAAAGTACTCTTCTTCTTAGAAATATTCATTTTAGGTATTGCTTTATTCATATACTATATTTTGAAAGCGTGGATATATTTTTTAATAATTTTCTTTTATCTTTTTAAATTAAAATTTTCTGATTAATTTAAGTTTGCGTATATATTCAATCTAACTTCACTAAAATTATATTTTGTTTATGACAAACTTTTATTTTTAGGTTTTGTTTACGCTTTTAGCTTTTTAAACTAATTTAGTTGATTATATAATTTTAATTTTTTAACAAACATTTCATTTTTAATATATTTTTAATTAATCAATCTAATTTTATAATTTTATTGAAAGTGAAATAATATTTCTCTTCATAAAATTTTCAATTTAAATTAATTTTAATTTATGTCAATTTAAAATAGTATAATTTATTTTTAATATGTATTTTGGTGGTTTAAATATTGTGCATGTTTGATGAAATAAAACACAAAAAACTGCAATCGTAACAATATTAGTTATAATATGTTCCACTATATAAACGAATAATATATATTAACTAAATTTTAATATTTTATTTTATTTAAAATTATATAGATATAATTTCTAATATTTTAACTTTATAAATATTTATTTTATTAATTCAAAATTTATTAAATAAAATTGCATAATTTTTTAATATTTAATTCATAAGTTATTCAACTATATAATCAGATAGTAGAAATATTTATTATTTTATTTTCATAAAAAAATATTATATTATTCTGACTTAAAAGTTAATTAATATTAATTTGAGTATTTATTTTACAGTATTCATTCTCCTATGAATAATAAAAAATATTAACTAAATTGGAATATTTATTTGTTATCAAGTTAAATATATATAGATCATTTAATATTTTTAAAATTCTTTATCTTATAAATTAAAATTGGTTAATATTAACTAAATTTTTTTATAACATTTACTTTTGATATATGTTCAAAATACATGAATTTGTGTTTGTTTCAAAAAAAACATATTTTAATTTGATTTTATAATTTATAAAATTCATTAATATACTAATTTATTTAATAATTTAATGAAGCTTACAAAAAAAAAAAAATATATATAATATCATAGATTTTCCAATTTTTCTTTTTAAAGAACATAATTTAATTCTGTATTAATTTATTTAATATTTTAAAATTAATTACGAATTATTAAACCTTTTAGTGTATTAATTAATTTTAAGAAAAAATTGAAAGAGAGAAAAACAAGATTTTTATAAGATTTTGTTACGATAGAAAAGGAAATATATGAAAAAAATTAAAGAAAATATATTAAAAAATTGTGAATAAATGAATTAGAAATTGATTTGATCTTTTATTATCTTTAATGAAAATTTAATTAATAATAATATATATTAAAAATAACATGTAAGAGTAATGTTAGTTTCTAAACATGTATTCTGTTTTAATAATATAAATATACACTGTTTGATAGTAAGAAAGACAAAAAATGCATAACATTTGTAACTATTTTAGATGATATATAAAAATCATAACGCTAAAACCCAAAAAGTTGGTAAAATTTGCGGGAAGACAATCAAATAGTTCAATTCGGTTTGGTTTGGTTTGACTCGGATTTTTTTTTACATGTATACTACATATATACAGGCATGATAATGAGGAGCGAAGGTCATTTTCGATGTAACAAAGTTGGGGATTGTGATGTTCGTGGTTGCAGAGGAAATTCACATGTAGTATGTAAAAACCACAAGTGTACATGTGAACATGGTGCTCCTATTGGTGGTCAATGTGATAGAGTCACTGACTGTTATCTTTCTGGGTGTCCACCAAACAATCATGTCCTCTGCATTTCCAACGTTTGCACTTGTCTCCCCAACTGATTGGAGTAATTTAGATATATATTTCTTAATTATATAGGAAGATACTTCCAATATATTTCATCTATGAATGTGAGATGTAATATCTGTGGATATCAGTAGTAATGTGAGATGTTCAAATTTTACCTTCCATAAGTTACACCATATCAAAGTTCTTGGGTAAATTATAAACCGGACTCTTATTCCGGTATTGAATCGAAGAAATACAACTTGAGTTGATCCTTCTTTATCTCTACAATGTATAAAAGTAGAGATTCTACTTGGTATCTGTCGGGCCACTCCTCCAAATGATGTCTTTCAATCTTGAACATTAAATACAAAATTAATTATCACGAAATTTGTTATTATATTTTATCATTTAATTTGTCTTTAATCATTTATTTTGAATTACCATTACCTTCTTTAAACCATTAATTTACGAACTTTGGTCAAGTACAATCAATGTGTTAAATAATCATAAAGCTAGCAGTTTAATGCGTAACAAAAATATAAAGATATGTTACAGTACTAACTGCTTATACTAACTGTTTATTTTATAGAACACTATAAAAGCAGATCATTTAGAAGATTATAAAAGCAGATCATATTAGAAGAGAAGATATATATATATACCATGTATGTTGAAACAAAATGATGCATATATGACAGCACTAAAAATATCAAATCTAATAAATAACGATTTAAATATTTATAATAAAAACTATTATTATGATTGAATTTGTATTTTCAAATAAATTAATAATAATGCGTCCTCGTTTTATACTTTTTTAAAAAGAGCTTTTTCTTTCACAATAATGTTTAATTAAATAGCTAGATACTTATTTTATGTTATGTATTAGTGTTAATTAGTCCATCGACCAATGCACAAAGGTAGATAAGCTAGAAACACCAATTTTTTATATATATAAAAGAGAACGGGCTACACATGCAGCTATACAAAACACCATTTATATATATGTTTTCTAATAATGAATGTGTTTGTGTTCTTCATTGCGGGAGCTGCTTATGCTCTTGTAATAGTCATGCACATCTCTTTCAGACACATCAAGAGATATTGCGTGTTTTGTGCGAATCTCGATTATTTATTAAACTGAAAAGCTCTGCAAGTTTCTGGAGATACTAAAAAAGATTCATCATATTGTTTTTCTGCATTAACAAAATCATATGTCTGTTTTATATTAGCACAATACTATATTATAATTTTGCCATATATATGAGACTTGTTCAATTTTATATAATAAAATAGTCAGATCAACACACAAAAAAAACAACTCAGGAAATAAACCATGTCTATACTTCATATAATGAAAAAAACTTGCAGCTAAAAATATTTGATAATCTTAAAACTAACAATAAGGAAGATTTTTAGTTGTTATTGTTTCATGATCAAAATTCAATTGTAAATGCAAAATAGTTTATACATAATTGGTCTTTTTATTTTATTTTAACATCGATTGTTGTTTTACTGGCACACGAAATCTGCTAATAGATATCAAAGCCCAAAATTTGGGGACTGGCCCATATGCAAACTGACATCAAAGCCCAAAAGTAACCGTCTCCCTTTCTGCTCCTCCTCCACGACTCCACCGTCCCCGCCGGTAAACTATTTTCCCCTCGAATTTTATCGCTGACTGAAATTCAGACGGCACTTCGCTGAACTTAGCAAATCCATGGTTTTTCAGCTGAGAGTTCACTCTCTCTACAACCGTGGAATCTCCTTCCTTATCTCTTCTTCCTTGAGAAATCTTAGTACGGCTTCGTTTTTGTTAAACTCCGACCAAACCGTTGCTGAGCCATTGGAGAAATCAGAGCTCGAAGCCATAGTTCTCAAGCAATACTCTCATGGGAATTTTTACAGTCTCGTTAAAAACGCCGTTGCTTTACCTTCCGTCCTACTCGCCGCCTGTCAGAATCTGTCTCTTGCTGCCAACTCGGGCGGTTCGTCCACCGAGTTAGCTGATCGCGTCTCCAGGAGATTCTCGATCGAAGAAATGGGTCGCGAGATACGGGAAGGCAGGTTTGATATCCGTTCCTGCTGCGTCGAATTCATCTCTTTAAGAGAAAATGGACGATGTGAATCTCTTGTTCTCCCCAATCTAAAACTAAAAGTGTTGATTGAAGCTATTAGGATGGTTCTTGAGATTGTGTATGATGATCGATTCGCGACGTTTTCGTACGGTGGGCGTGTTGGTATGGGTAGGCATACAGCAATTCGGTACCTGAAAAACTCGGTGGAGAATCCACGCTGGTGGTTTCGTGTTTCGTTTGCTCGAGAGATGTTCAATGATCGGAATGTGGATAAACTTTGTGGTTTTGTTGGAGAGAAAATCAACGATGGTTTGTTGATTGAGATGATAAAGAAGCTGTTCGAGTTTGGGATTCTGCGAATCGAACTTGGTGGATGTAATAGTGGAAGAGGTTTTCCACAAGAATGTGGATTGTCTTCGATCTTGATCAATGTTTACTTTGATGGACTTGACAAAGAGATTCAAGATATGAGGCTGAAGATGAAACTGAAGAATCCTCGTGTTGGTGCAGGGGAGGAAGAAGCGACAGGTAAGAGTGTTTTCTATAAGCCAATCAATATTTATGCAGTTAGGTATTTGGATGAGATACTTCTGATAACATCGGGGTCGAAAATGCTGACAATGGATTTGAAGAAGCGTATTGTAGACATTTTGGAGCAGAGGCTAGACCTGAAAGTAGATAGAGTGAACACAGCGATTCATAGTGCAGTGTCAGAGAAGATCAACTTTTTAGGGATGTATCTTCAGGCTGTTCCACCTTCGGTTTTGCGTCCGCCTATGTCTGAGAAGGCGGTCAGAGCAATGAAAAAGTATGAGAGGCAGAAGGAAGTTAGGAGACTGGAGCTTAGAAATGCTAGGGAGAGAAATCGAAAGACACTGGGCTTGAAAATATTTAGACATGTCTTGAAGAAACTCAAGCAGAGCAACGGCTTTAAATGTGAATATGATATAGAGGATGAGGTCAGGGATATTTTCCAGAGATGGGGAGAGGAAGTGATGCAAGACTTTATGGGGTCTCTCCAAGAGCGCTGGAAATGGCATTGGCTTCTCACTAGAGGAGATTTTCTCTCTTTGAGACATATACGAGACAAATTACCACAAGATTTGATTGATGCTTATGATGAATTTCAGGAGCAAGTCGACAAACACTTGGCACCGACCCAAGCTAAAAAGGAACTAGACGATGAGGAGAGGAGAGTAGAAGAAGAAGAGGAACAGAGGTATGCTGAGAAGACAGTTGAGGATTTGACTAAGTTATGCATGAAGGTGTCAGCTCCGGAGGAACTAATTAGAAAGGCTATTAAATTAGTTGGGTTCACAAACAACATGGGCCGGCCACGGCCTATCAGCCACCTTTTGGCTCTTGAGGATTCTGATATCATCAAATGGTATGCGGGTATAGGGCGTAGATGGCTTGATTTCTTCTGCTGTTGCCACAATTATAAGATGGTCAAAATCATTGTAAGTTATCATATGAGGTTCTCCTGTATTTTGACACTAGCAGAGAAGCACAGATCCACTAAACGTGAAGCTATTAGACACTACACGAAAGATCTTAAAGTGTCTGATCTTTACGGGAGCGAAGAGGTGCATTTTCCATTGGAAAGACAGGTTAAGATGATGGGAGACAAAAACCTTTCAGACCCGAGACCTGTGGATGGGACACTGTCTTTGCTTTTGATCAGGCTTGCATCTGAAGAGCCCTTGCATTCTTGTGCTGCTAGTTTCTGTGAACGATCAGATACAATCATGTACCGTGTACATCTACTGCAAAACCGTTTGCATATCAACCCACAAGACGAAGAGAAATGGGTTGGAGGCATGGGCACAATTCACTCAGCTTTGAATCGGAAATGTCTCCCTTTGTGTTCCAATCACATCAGTGATGTATACCTGGGTAAAATGACTCTTCAGGATGTCGATGGTAGTTCATTCATCGATTTAAGGTGATAGCTGTTACTTCTCTTCTCCAATCGGTTATTACATCTGCACGAGGGTAAGAAGTCGATGGTCATTGCTGAGATCAGGTGAAAATGCATGCGACAATTAAAAAGAAAAAATGTGTATCACACACACATCTGTCTCAGTTTCATCCCAAATGATGGCCAATTGGATGAATACTTTGTATACTGTTTCGCTGCGCGATGCAATGGAAGCTTCATATTTGTCTGAGGCGTTTGGACATTAGTTACGGTGGTTTCCTGAGAAACACAAAATTTGATGAAACAAGTTGTGATCATCTGCATCGAGCTGAACTGTTGCTTGCACAGATCGGTTCAGGTATCAAACAAGTTTGTTCCTTAATGATCCTCAGTATCAAACTCGGCATTGTGATTTACCAGAAGCGAGTATGCATGAGGTTTTGTGGTTAAGAGGATTAATACTTGTCGAACTGGCGGTTGGCAATTGACAGTTAAAATACTTAAATTCCAACAAATAAGTATGTTTCTCAGTTGTATAATGTATAATCTATATCTAAGTATGTTTCTTTATGTAGTAATTAGACTGATAGAAGCTAAGCACCTTGAAGCTCAAGGTAGCGAACATTTTGTATTTACAGGAACAGTTTATTATTTTGTATGAGGTCAATACTGTCACTGTGGTTAAAAAACTCGTGACAATGTAGGGGTGAATGTGTGAATAGAAGAAGTGTTAGGGATAATCTGCAAAAAGAGACGAAGAAATATGATGTGCCACGTGTCCGTCACATGGGTTGCCGACGGAAAGCAATTGAAGGTAATAAATGTGAGATCTTCTCCTCTTCTCTGTTTTTTTCTTCGAGGTTGAACTTTGCTTCTGTTTCAGTCACTCAATAGATTCACATGCTTTTAGTAAGCAAAGTATAAAGGAAGTAATCGAAGAGCGAGGGAGAGTAGTGGAAGAGGAAGAAGAAAGAGCCTGAGATTTCTTAAGAATACGAAGAGGAATTAAAAGCCATGGGAGGTTATGTGTTGGGTTCGGCCAGATCGGGACAGACGGCAATGGTGGCTCTCGTGCTGGTGGTTGGATCATTTTTTGCCGGCTATATATTCGGAAACAACGCACCTATTTACATTCCCCAAGCTTCTTCCAATTCTTCTTCTTCTCCGTCGTCATCTGGTTCGCTCTCTCTCTCTCTCTCTGTATTTTCAATGTCTCTCCTTTTCTCTGCATATCGTTAGGTTATCGTCATTGGCTCAGTTTCTTGGATTTTGGAGCTCAATTGATCGAAACCCATTGGGTTTCAGTTCTACCATCGAACGCTTTCGAAACTTATTTCTTCGAGGAACATAGCTCTCAGTTTCTCTTTTGACCCATCAATTCTCTTTAGGTTTTCAGTCTGGAATTGTTTCTTCTTCTGGGAATTCACATATGCTGCAAGTTTTTGCTTTTGCCCATCTGGATTACGACATAAAACGATAATGCAACAGTTTTGTGGTTGCAGGTCCATCAAATTTTGCCAACAAAATAGAACTTACTTACCGGAGAACTCCTGTTGTGGTGCCAGAGAGTGGGGTGAATGTTTGCCCGTTGGAGTTCAATGAAAACATCCCTTGTCATAATGTCACTTACGTGCAACAGCTTCTCCCAAGCTTGAATGTTTCTAGAAGAGAAGACCTTGAGAGACACTGCCCTCCACTTGAACAGCGTCTGTTCTGCCTGGTACCCCCGCCGAAAGATTATAAGATACCAATACGTTGGCCTACCAGCAGAGATTATGTATGGAGAAGCAATGTGAATCATACACATCTTGCTGAAGTCAAAGGCGGACAAAATTGGGTGCACGAACAAGGTCAGTTATGGTGGTTCCCGGGTGGCGGTACTCATTTCAAACACGGTGCTCCAGAATACATCCAGAGGTATCCAAAATTATCATTTATATGGTTTCTTAATAACGTCGGAATTAAGAAGCTTATACCGGGTTTTATACTTAGGCTTAATGCATTTCCCTGAATTATTGTATGCAACTCCAGGTTAGGAAACATGACGACCAACGAAACAGGAGACCTACGTTCAGCTGGGGTTGAACAAGTTCTTGATGTTGGATGTGGAGTTGCTAGCTTTGCAGCATATCTTCTTCCTTTAGGTATACAGACGATGTCTTTTGCCCCAAAAGATGGTCATGAGAACCAAATCCAGTTTGCCTTGGAGAGAGGAATTGGCGCAATGATCTCTGCCATTGCCACCAAGCAAATGCCATATCCCGCGGCCTCGTTTGATATGGTTCATTGTTCGAGATGTCGTGTTGATTGGCATGAAAATGGTACGCCTCTTGTGATGTTCATTCTATTTGTCAATGCCTTGCTTGGTTTTGTATTAATGAGTGCCTGCTAATGACAATAATTTGCGCTTGATTGTGCAGATGGTATCTTGATTAAAGAGGTTAATCGTCTTCTCCGACCCAATGGATACTTTGTTTATTCAGCACCACCTGCTTACAGAAAGGATAAAGATTTCCCTGTGATTTGGGATAAGTTGGTCAACCTAACTACTGCAATGTGCTGGAAGCTCATTTCCCGAAAGGTACAGACTGCAATATGGGTGAAAGAAGATGACGAGGCTTGTCTTAGGAAGAATGCTGAGCTTGAGCTTATAACTATATGTGATGTTGAAGATGTTTCGAAAGCTTCATGGAAAGTTCCTCTTAGAGACTGTGTGGACATTAGTGAGAACATACCACAGAAACCCTCTTCTTTAGCTGAACGTCTATCGGCATATCCAACTAGTCTAAGAAAAATAGGTGCATTTCTTCTATTCAAATTCATTGTAGAAATGACATTATGTTCTGTCTGATTCCTCTAATTCACTTGGAAAAACTTTCACCAGGCATCAGCGAAGATGAATTTACATTGGACACAAACTTCTGGAGAGAACGAGTGAATCGTTACTGGGAGTTAATGAATGTTAACAAGACGGAAGTGCGGAATGTGATGGACACAAACGCGTTCATCGGTGGATTTGCTACAGCTATGAACTCATATCCCCTTTGGGTCATGAACGTTGTGCCTGCTACGATGAACGATACCTTATCCGGAATTTATCAGAGGGGCTTAACCGGTGCTTACCATGATTGGTAAGCTAAGTATGATCCATTTTCTCATTTTAATCGTTTTTCGTTAGCACCAATTGTTAAAATTTTCTTGCTCTTAGGTGTGAGCCATTCTCAACATATCCCCGCACATATGATCTGCTACACGCGGACAATCTCTTGTCTCACTATCAAGACCACGGTGAAGGTTGTTTACTAGAGGATATCATGCTTGAGATGGACCGCATCATACGCCCTCAAGTATTTTACATAGCATTAACCTTGAGCCATGCCTTATTGGTGTCACTAACAATGAATCATAACCCATCTAATTTTTTTTGTAATGACTGGAAGTAGTGTTTAATGCGGATCTTGGGTTTGCAGGGATTCATCATTATTAGAGACGAGGAATCAATCATCTCAAAAGTCCGAGACTTGGCTCCTAAATTCCTTTGGGAAGTTGAGACACATGAGCTTCAAGACAAATTCAAGAAGACAGAAACTGTTCTATTTTGCAGAAAGAAGTTCTGGGCAATCCTCTAAAACATCAGCTTGTCAGATTTTTTTGCAGAAGCATATCTCCAAAGAAAATCAAGAAAATAGAAATTTTTTTTTTTTTTTTAACTCACTTTGGTTTATAAGAGAACAGAAATTGAAGATTACTTATGTAACTTTTGTTAATTGATTGATCACAGTCTGTACATGTTTTATTTCGTCACATTTATAACCAACTCTAGAATTAGTCAAATTTTAGGTGAATTTTGAATCAAAAGAAAGCTTGGGGTTTTGTAATGTAATTTGACGAAGTTTATATTCATAAAAATTTCATATAGGTCCTTGTGGTTTTCTGCATTTGCTAATTGGCTGTCTCTTCCTTTAGTCGTCAATTCGCTTCGTTTTCGTCTTCTTCGTTCTTCTCTTCCTCGAATTTTGTCTATGACGGACAAAACTCATCGTTCCCGGCTTCGTTTTTCCCGGTAAAGCCTGATACTCGAATCCAGCAACAGTTTAAACCGTTTGAATTTTTTCTCACCACTCCGTGACTATGCTTGGAGTTCGCAGGACTACTTTAGTCGACAGATTCTAAACTGTTGTTCGGGTAGATGAATTTGACTCCAATGGATTCAAAGTAAACACTTTTGAAATGTGTTCTGCAGTAATGGAAAAGCTGAAGGAGGCTTTGCATTTTATCTGCTCGTCTGATTTCTGGAGGATGGCTTTGTTTTGGAACATTTTTCTCCTTTTTTCTTACTTTCAATTGCTTAAAAGAAGTATCTTTGGCTCAAAATCAAGTTCCTCTTCTTCCTCCAATCATTCATGCAATACTTCACATAAAGCTATTTGTGTTATCACTGGTGTAAGTCATTCTCTTTTCTCCTAGTTAACATTGCCTCAGACTTTTTTCGTTTTGTTTATACTTTCTATTGTAAATTCACTGCAGGCTACTTCGGGGCTTGGTAAGGCTACTGCGTTTGCTCTTTTAAGGAAGGGTTTCTACGTCGTTCTTGGTAAAAACTGTTGCTTTTACTTAGCAGCTAGATTGTTTTTCTCTATGATTCTTCTGCAAGTGTATGGATATTCGAAGATATATTGAAAAGAGCTCATTTGGATCTCTTATGGAATAGATGTGATTCATATGAACCAATGCATCAGCAGAGGATAACTTGTTGGAACATGTCTTCTTCATTGGCTGAATCTTTCTTGATTTTTGTAGTTGGACGGTCCTCCCACTTACTATCAAAGGTTTTCTACGGTCCCTTTGATTTCCAACTTCCTTCATCGCATTTTTCCTTGATGCAAGAATCTTTGTGGTTGCCACTTTCTGTTGACAGACGCTCAGTGAAATTAAGAAGCAGAATGAAGATGCCCAACTCAAAGCTTTTGAAGTTGACATGTCTTCTTTTCAATCTGTTTTGAAGTTCAGAAACTCTCTAGAGCAATGGCTTTTAGAATCAGATTTACATTCTTCTGTCCAACTTTTGGTGAACAACGCTGGAATACTGGCAACATCGAGTCGGCCTACTCTTGAAGGCTTTGACCGGTAAGGTTTTCTCTATGGTTTCATAACTATTTGAACATTAAAGGTTACACTCTTTCTTTGTCAGGATGATCGCTACAAATTATATTGGTGCCTTCTCTTTGACAAAACTTCTTTTACCGCTTCTGCAAAACAGCCCTGTGCCTTCCCGGGTCGTGAATGTTACATCTTTTACACATCGTTCTGGTCAATATTTTCTCACAACCGATCGAATGTTTTTTTTATCCTACTATGAGTAAGATATATGATGTCTTTTATTCCGGGTATACTTTTGTCTGTAGCTTTTTCTGCGAGGTTTGACAAGGATTCGGAGTGTACTCTTCGAGAGCAAAGCAATATCCATGTGCTAGGACCTATGAGTATTCTAAGTGTAAGCCAATCCTCTTACAGTGACAAGCATCTTTTTTTTGCTTTATACATGATGATGATGATGCTGATAAAATTGCTTCTTATTGTGAAATAGTATGCCTGCTTATTTTCTCATACGAGCTCCATAGACAGCTTCGCCTCACGCATGATTCACATCACGTCTCTGTTGTGTACGGACTCTATTATTCTTCTTTTGTTTGAATGATCTTCTTGCCAACCTTGTAAAATTTGGGATTATGGCTCGATTAATGTGTGTGCTTAAACTGTGCTTTTTGGATATTGTTTCTCTTTTGTTGCAGAGCTGTAGATCCAGGAGCAGTAAAAACAAACATAATGCATGAGCTTCCTTTATATATACAAGTCTTGGCCTTTTTCTGCCTCAAGATTCTTAGACTCATGCAGTCCTCAGAGGATGCAGCAGAATCTATCATTGACGCTGCTTTAGCCCCACCTGTAAGACATCTCTTTTAGAATTCTTCATCAACTCTTTATGTGGTTGATGAGTTTTGTTTGATCTGTTGATTAACATTTTGCAGGAAGCATCAGGCAAATATTTCTTTGGTGGAAATGGGAGGACCATTGAATCCTCAGCTATTTCCCGTGATCCGAAACTTGCTAAAGAACTCTGGGACACTTCATGTCACATATTTAACGAATTGCAGCAAACTCACACTTGAAGATCAACTTTTTCTATACATTTGTAGTTTATTGTTGATGAGATAATCATACAATCGAAACTGTAGGAACTTTCTGATGTGGTCTTGTCAATTTTGAAGTCTCTTAGTTCAGTGAATAATAAAATCGAAAAGAACTTCACTAGATTACATTCCTTTGCCCCAAAAAAAAAAAAAAGTAGTACTGTACATCTTATTACAGTACATTGTTCCACCAATGTTGGGAGAGTAGCCTGGCATGGTCATGGGTCTAAGATGGGCCTTTTCGACTATTACGAACCTTTTTGGGCTTTCTTCTCCTGATGGGCTAACTCCTTCAATCAAATAATTAATCATATTCGATAATGTCTTTTTCGTAGTTTTAATTATTTCAATGAAAAGTAGATTATTCTTCTGAAATTTTGCAGAGGCGATTCGGTTGTCAACTTATGACTAGACCAAGATTCTGCTTTAAATCCCATTATGATTTCAAATCAACATTAAACTAAACAACATAAGGGTAACTATAATTTTTTGTAAAACTAATAAAATTAAACCTATCATTTCAAACTTTGATTTTCTTAATTTTAATTTTTAAAACCTATAATTTTATCACGGAGGGAAATATATAAGAGAAAGAAAAACTAATTAAAGTCGTAAACAAATTGAAAAAAAAGGTGCTTGGGCTAGTTTTACTCTATTTATTTTCTTACAAAACTCTCCAATAAGACGGGACGAAGACAAGCCAAGAAAAACAAACATGTGTGAAACCATTGTAAATAAACCTCAAAAAGAGAAGTAAAAGTCTTCTTTCCACATTTAAAAACTTAGTTTCTGCAGTAGCCCCTTCGTGAAGGAAGGTCTAAAGATATAAACGAATAAGCGGAAAGTCAGAAAAAAAAAAACTAAAGAAGAATATTTCATATGCCATTACCACCATTATCATAGATTATATAAAGAGAAGTATCCTCACAAACAAATGTTTTATCTTGTAACCAAACCAAGAATCATATTCCCGAATCACACAATCACAATCCCCTTTTGTGTGTTTCCACTTGCGAACTGAAAGAGCCAACACAAAGAGAAGAGCTTCTTCTGTAAGAAAAGATGCAGAAAGACATAGGAATCACAGAGGATCAACATCTTCCACCAGGTCAGGATTTGTCTAAGGGGTTTCCTGTTCGTTTATTTTTATCTGAAGCAAAGTAGAAGATTTGTAGTACTTACGTCTCTAGACAGGATATCCAGCTGCAGAAAAAGTCTCTGAGCAATCCAGACAAGACGAGGAGAAGAAGAAGAAGAAGAAGAAGCCACCGTTTTTCGAGACAAAGCAGAAAGGAGACAGAGGCTTCATTGAAGGATGGTAAAAGGCTAAAAGCTATAAGTAGCAAACAAAATCATTTATTTTCTGAAAGCAATATCAAAACTACAAAATGGGAGTTTTAAGGCTTTCTTGTATCTAATAAGCACATATCATAATTCATAACTGCATGGAAAAAAAAAAAACTCAAGAACTCAACTATAAACACAAATTAAATACTCTATTTCTGTTTCAGACCCAATAAAAAACGAGACTCTCTTTCTGTTTTTCTAGCACTAACTCTTGTGTATGTTTTTTTTTTTTTTTGTTTGCATCTTCCTATGCAGTCTCTTTGCACTATGCTGCTGCTGGATTTGTGAAATGTGTTTCTAAGGCTACAGTGTGTCGAGCTTTCTTGTGTATCTATAAGTGGCTTTAATATAATTACCTAGAGAGATTCCAGGACTATGTAGTAGCTCAATCTGAAAATTCCTATACTATGTGTGTGGTGTTTGTATGTATCAAAAGATGATTATTATTATACCAATAATGTAAAGGTTGTCATATTTTCTAAGTTGGTATAGGATTAGTCAAAATTTAAACAAACCAGATTGATACTGGATTTATGCTTGCTCTATACAACCGGCTTAACATTATAAGAAAAATTCAATAACATAAGTTTCACAGACTACATTCAAGAAAATCTGAACCCTACTTATGGTGGGTCTAACAAATTTTACACAAAAGTTCAAATAAAAATCTAATATCATATAATGACAATCAAAATTCTGCTTCTAAATATCTATTACTAAAACCAAAACTCTCCACAAAAGAGAACAAATAATGTTAGTATACACCATACTTAAAAGTTGTCTTTCGAAAGGCAATAATGTTTATCTCTATGTACACTGACCATGGGATTAAAACCTGCATGAAATTGCAGAGGTCAAAAGCAACCATGATGATGAAGTTCACCATATGTAACAAACCTATTTGCTCTCGAGATTTTCGTAACTGAAGCCTTCAGATATGGTCCCCAATCTCTCGTGGTCTCCTGTAATAAAAAAAAAAAAATAAAACCCTTAGTTACTTACTATTCACTCTTTTCTTTTCCTGCAAAACTTTCTGATGTCTTTATGAGAATGTTTCAGCTCTTTGCATAATAGCTGAGATGAGTCAAATACTCTCAATGCAGTCTTCTTGTTTTGTAACAATCAACACGCTCACCTTGATGTGCTATCCTTTCGCTAGAGTCCCGGAAATTTTCAGCATCAGCCAAAAGGAATGGTGATTTATCGTAGCTCTTAAGAATCTCTGGTATTAACAAGAAATTAACGGTTAAAAATACAATCAATTTCAAAATAGCAGTTGCCAGGGAACATATATTAGAATGAGAACGACCTGAACTCTGGGATAAATCAGCGGTCAGATCAGAGAGGCTGAAGTTTCGAGGAATTTGACCAAAGAACCCAAATGTAGAAGCGTCTGCATCATTACGTGGATCATTGAGGGATTGGCTGCTGGAATCGTTTCTGAAAGACGCAATGGAGGCATCCCCAACTGTGGAATGTGTATCACCACTATAAATGTAGGGAGCACAGTTTGAATATGGAGTCTCCGATTTGATCATTCCTTGCATCAAAGGCATACTCATCGCCTGGAAGGAGAGCATGTTTGGTGGAGGATCAACTCCTCTAGAATGGGTTGAAAAGTTCACAGAAGAAGGTATATTTGTGTTCAATGCTCCTCCATTGAGGTACACACTTGATAGATTAGGAGAGGATTGATTTGAGCCCTTGGTTGCAAAACATAATTGTTGCTGATTCACTGTTGAAATAAGTGATGTCAGTTGAAATGTTAAACTATTCCCAACTCATTACTTCCCCGTCGTATCCAACCAATAAAACATAATAGCCTCAAGCAGAAAAAAGTATTTGGACTCGGTTATAGTTGTAACTTAAATGGATAATGAATCGTTATGCTTGAATGGAGGGATGAGTGAGTTGGTGAAACACGACTATCAATGCTTCAAACAAAAAATCTTTGGTCCATCTAAATTATTCAAAGAGACGACAATTATGTGTTACTAGGCTAAATTTATCTTTAGAGCATAATTCATGCAGCTAGTATTCTCCGTTGGAATTGAAAGAAAAGTTTCAATGCTAGAAATAAGAAGTGGCATAGAAAAGGATACAAAGAAAGTTTCCTAAAGACAATTTAGCACCTTCATTTTTGAATAGACAATGTAGTTAAACAAGATGACCTCTCATATAGATATGAACATATTATATAAATCTATAGAAACGAGGAAAGACGATCTAGTTCCAAACCAAATCTTACTTGATGGAACATGGGAATTCCTGTTTTGGCCTGAAACAACTCCGGTCGGATGAGTCTGACGCATGTGGTGTAGCTGCTGCTCAAGCAGCTTGTTATATTCCACAATCTGTTGCTTCACCATGAGTCTCAGATAATATGCCTTGAAAAATTCCCGGTTCTCTTCTTCAAGCTTCTGCCAAACTGTCAAATCAAAAGGAAAATATGCAAATATAAGTATCTACCATAGACACATCACTTCAACCATGATAGATCTAATTGCTAAGTGATCAAGATACCAGAACCAACACTGAAGTAAGAGACTTACTAGAACAGGCACTAACTGTTTCGACCAAACCCGATAAGAAGTGTTGAGGTTACCTATTTCTGTAAAACCAGGTTCGATCTTAGCCTGCTCCAGTAGAGTGTCCACAACTTCTTTCTGGTTCATGTAAAGCTGGAGGCATCGTTCTATTAAATTCTGAACCTGCAAAATTTTATTATGACTATAAAGATACAAAAATCTCTAACAGTTATAGTTGTTGCCATGTCCACGTTTAGGAAAGAAAATCTGTATCGGATTCTTAAAGACGACATAAAGATACAAAAATCTCTAACATACCAAAAGATGGAAATGAGTATTAACTTGAAAACTTGTTTGTAAAATGCAAAGTATTAAGACTCAACACCCCTCATTTGTATATGTTACCAGTTGTATATCTTCACGGGATACCCTTCTTACTGTTACACTTGACATTGCTGAAATTCTTGTAATACCTTTTCCTGTCAGAAAAAGGAATTTTTTTTAGTAAACTTTTATTTTTATATCCGTTTGACAAAAACCCTATTTGCCAAAAAAACTCGAAACACAGATGATATATAAGAGACGCACTCAGAGTGTTAAGCCATAAGAACATTATGAACAAAACGCTAATACTATGAACTATCTCGAGATATGACATCAGAGGAACATGGATTTATGAGGAGAAGCTTAATCGAATCGAGACCATCCATTTTTACAAGTAAAACCCAAGACTTGTAATTGATTTCGTCTTTTACCTACAGCCGGATCTAATTAATTAAAACCTTGACGAGAATGACCAACAAACAAACAAAAAGAATCGATCTTTCAAGACAAAAACCTCAGTGATCATAGAAACCCTACCGAAATCTGGACTCGAATCCGGAAGAAAATCGTGGATAGAGAAAGATGGACCTAACCCCTCAAGACTTTTTTCTATTTTTTATTTAATATAATATATGGGTCACTTTGATTCTTAACCAGACAAATAATTTAAAATATAGTCTTTTTTTTGTCAACAAATATAGTCATAATAAACAAATGACCTTTGGACGAAAATATTTTTTATATAATTATCTCTTTTTCTATGCTATTTTTTTTTTTAATATGAATTATTTATTTTTATATTTTAGTTTTTTACTATCAATTAATTATTTTAATCTCTTAATTCTACTTTGAAAATATTTTTTTTGTTGTATCTATCATTTATCATAAAAATTATTTTCATTTTACATGTGATATGATTTGTATTTTTCAAATAAACATGAAATCGTTAGTTTGGTGAATAATAATGCTACTGAACAACACATTGTTCTTTACAAACATAGATAAATAAAATAATATATTATACTTTATCAAACATATTATTATATTTTATTTATGCCTAACAGCATACTATTCAGTAAAAAAGTATTTGTCAAGTTAAAATATCTATGTCGGTTTCATAAAGTATAAATTATGTTATATGTGAAAAAAATCCGTTTTCTAATATATTAACAAAATTTAGTGAATTAATAATCTCATATTAATACAATAGAAAAGATGAAATGGAGTAAAAAAATTTGTAGATGAAATGGAGTAAAAAAATTTGTTGTGAAAATAACAGTATATTTATAATATAAAATCTCAATTTTTGGTATATTATGGAAAATTTTAAGATAATTGATTTGATTATTTATGTTACCAAATTATATTTATTATTTTGGTCATTTGTTCTAAAAAAATCGAGTTAAATTTTTAAATTGAAACAATTAAAAAATCAATGACCTATTGAAAAATGATTTTGGATACAGATTTAGTGAAGACAAAGTTTTCAAATGTTAGTAAATACTGAATTTTAATAGATATTTCTTTTTTTTTAACACAAATACAATACCGTTTTTCATTAAAATAATATCAAATCACAACGCCAAAATTACAGCCATAAAGACTAAAGATAGACTATACTAATAGTTTAAATTTTAATAGTCTATCACGCCATTTATAACGCTATTTATAAAATAACCAATATAAAAATGACTCTCTAAAAAACAATGGTCATATACTCATATTTCTTGAAATCTCAAGACTAAAGAATCCAAAGCGGTTACGTATGGAGAAGCTTGACCAGACCATGTCCTCGTCAGATCTGGATTCGCTAAACGCAACCACCGCATATTTACTAGTAAATCATCGAGATGTCGTAAGAAATTCTTGCTGGAGACTCTCCAACGAATTCCGAAATCGTTACCGAAGCACGTGAGACTTCCACATCAGACCGAGAGATAGGAAAAAAAACAGATATGAACCCAAAATCTTGTCATCATCAGATCCAAATCCGAATATGATCTTTCCAAGAATCCCATATATGCAGAACCACTGATAGCATCACCAAAACGAAACATCTTCATCACCGAGAACACCACCAACATCCTCCGTGAGTAGGACCACAGTGAAATCCACTGAAGATCTCCCCACCATCGCGAAGAAAAGGAAGAGTTACTAAAAAAGAAGAGGAAGGGAACTTTTTCCGACGCCGGCAAAGAACACCAACCACCGAAAAAACAACATATCTAAAAAAAAAAATTGCTAAGGGAGAAAAGGGATTTCTTCAAAGAGAATAGAAGAGAAAGAGGTTTTTAATCGCAGTGATATGAGGTTTTATAGATATTTCATTAGCTCCACATGAAATATTTTGTTATAGTTGTACTTCTAAAAAAGAATTAAATCTATTCATTAAAATTTTTAAAAATTTCCTTCTAAGCTTGTAAATAACATCTTTTAAATAAAATTAATATTTTAAAAATAATAATTTTTCATCTGGATGGAAAAAAGACAAACTATCATATGTAGTCTAATAGTTTATACTGGAAAACATCTAATGAATAAAAATATCAAAAATAAAACTATAATGCTTATAGATGGTTTAGTTTAATTTTAACTTTAATTTAGAATTAGATTGTAGTGAAATAACCACTAATTTACAACAAACTTTGTTTTTACATTGCTTTTTTCGTGATTCAAATTTTGGATCAATTTTTCCGGATTGGTTCTAATTAGATAGAACCACTTATTCTAGATTGAACACTTTTGCTAAAACGCATCCAAAAGTTTAGATACATTAAAACATCTATAAATTTATAGCATTAAAATTATAATATTTTATTAATTCAACGACATTAATTTATTGAAAGATTAATTGGATCAAAAACTTAATTTATGACTTGAAAACAGTATTAGTTTACCAAAATATTAATTTATCAAATATTATAGAGGTTATACTATGCTATTTAAAATTTTGGGTTGGATACTTGAACTTTTGCACTGAATAGAGAATTACAAATTAGACAATATTAATAAAGAAACATGGTTCAATTTTTGGATCGATTTTTGGGATTGGTTCCAATTAGATAGAAAATTCAGATTGAACACCCCTCCGAGCACATCCAAAAATCTATATACATTAAAACCTCTATAAATTATAGCTTTAAAATTTTATTAATTTAACGACATATTAATTTATTAAAAAATTAATTGGATGAAAAATCTACTTTAGGACTAGAAAACTTTAATAATTTACCAAAATATTAATTATCAAATATAATAGAGGTTGTACTATGCTATTTAAGAATTTGGGTTGGATACGCCCTAAGTTTTAAAAGGCCTCAAGCTTGAAGAAAGAAATATACTGTTTTAATAGGGACCGTTATAACTTATTAAAATATATTATAAAACAAATAAACAAAATTTGAAAAATTAAGACTTTAACTCACTATTTTGTCAAATCAAAAAGTATAACACTATTAGCCAAATGAATTTTTGTAAAAATATGGCCGAACTTTATTTATAAAATTAGTGGGCGGAAGCCATTGATTAATTAGTTTAGTGGTTGGATACTTGAGCTTTTGCATTGAATAAAGGATTACAAATTAGAAAAATATTAATAGAGAGTCTTTGATGCCCATTGAAAAGTAGAAAGGATAAACCTAGACTTTTATGTCCTAGTATCCCCAAAGGATCTAAGATTATAAAGGTTGCAAATTCGAAATATTCAAGATTGTTAGTGAATCAAAACCCTCCAAGGTTTGTGAAGAAGAAAACAGCTAGGTATTTAGTATTTTGAGAAAAACACATTTGGATTGGTGCATCTTCCCTATAAGGATCTCTCTTAAGAAAATCCTATGACAGAAAAGCTGACGGGAAAAAGGAACATGTTCTTGAATCACTACGTATCAAGAACTTGGAAACTCGAGTTACTAGTAGAACGGAGGAGTGAATATTACCTGTAATCCCTCGACAAAATATGCAACAGTGAAGCTTATCGACAAGGCCTTCATCCAGCTAAGAAGTGATCATTGTGGTCATCGTCGCTATCGATGTGGTCAGCAGAAGATTTAGCAAGCAATCTCATACGGTTGATGAGGAAAACATTATAATAGTAACTAATGAGATCCTTTTCACTTTTCCTTGGGAAAGCCTTGGAAGCAAGTTTCCAAAATCCTTCACTACTTGACAAAGGATTATTTTTCACAAGAGCTTCGAACCTTCGCTCTTCTTTGGCCGTCCATGATTTTGATCCGACTTCTTCGCCCATTTGATCAAACTTCCAAGTATAAAAAGCACGGTCAATATCTTTTTCTAGAAGCTCCCGTGCTTCATTAATGTGTCGTTTTATGCAATTGGTTGATCTTGGAATAGCACAAGAACAGCAGTCGGATCTTCCTTCGCCGACATTTTTGTAGCGAACTTTCTTCTTCAGGCTATATGTTGGCCAAACACCAGTTCCAAGCCACCTAAGAGTGTCGGAATCTCCGGGACTACCATAAAATTTTCCCTTCTTGGTAGGCGCAATCCAAACCGGAATCTCAGCCTGGAAACCAGGACCGACAGGGATAACTGGTTTTGTTTTGTTTGAGCCAGGAGTTACACCTTTGAGAGTATTGACGCTAACATCTTTACGGTTTGGTGAGGGTTTTGAAGCAGCATCAGTTTTTCTTGAAGAAAAGCAGGGATCTGAGGATGGAACAAAAGATTTCACTTTTTGGCGTTTCTTCTCAATGCTTGAATCACAAGTATTTTCTAACGACTTTCTAGAAGCTGTAGAGACTGCACCATCACACCGAGGCTGTTCCCGTGTCCTTTTGCTCTGGCAAGAGATAGAGATAACCGTCAGAGCCACCGAGAGAATGTCTTTTTGGCTGGTAAAGAGAGGAATCTTTGGCATTGGCATGCTCATAAGGAGTCACCAATGTTTCGTTTCCATCCGATCTTTTGCATGTCTTTCTGACAAACTCTCACGAGCTATCGCGACTCTAGTTTAACAAGGCGAATAAAATCCCAAAGTATGGCTATTCTCAAGCATCCATCAGGAGTCCGCTTGAAGACGGAATATTGCTGCCTTATTGCCCAGATATAAAACTGTAGGGGTGGATCTAAAGTCCAAGTATGTATTACCTGGAAACGCCTGCCAGGACCATCTTTTGCAGCGCCACCAGAAGAATCTCCTCTGCCTATAAAAATCTCTGGAGCCATTGGAAAAAAATTTAATTAAAACTATCTTGTTTTCCTTATTCTACTTCTCACTTTGAATCTATGAGGTTAAAGCTCTAGCCACTATATGCTCAAGAACTTTAAAAAGTTTTACCCTCAGAATTTATTATTGGCACTATGTGCCTGGTTCGTGTTTGCCATAAAGCAATACTCGTGATGGCCAGTAGGATCCCGGCAAGGAGTTTCCTACAAGCTCACCACAGGTCAAGCACTGGGCCATTGACCCAGTGATTCTTGTTTACAACCGTGGGGTAAAGCACTGGGCCCTGTGCCCCAGGTTTCTCCTACCACTTGGGCAACACATGTGGTAATCATATGTACCAAAAATTCATCAAAAAGAGCTCATGTTCTGACTTCCTATTAAAAGGCATCCTCATGAAGGCTAATACATACCAGGTTTTTCAGAAGAGCAATTGGTCAGTTTCTCAGGAATGGTGCACGGCGTTGATACATTTTTTGATTTAATCACTTCTCTTGCCCTCTTGACAGCCAATGCAGTCTAGAAAGAGAAAGAAAAAGAGTCGCCAGTTATATTTTATTGGTGAATCAATTAGAAGTAAGAAAGTAAGAAAGTAACAATAAAAATTAGAACTGTGGATGTCTTGAGATGCTTTGTGTAACTGAAAAATTGAAGATACAGCAGTATCAATGGGCATACCTTGTAAGCGTTCAAAGATTTGGAGATAATGCTCTCAAGTACATCTGGATGCAATTCAAAATACTCCGTTAGGTACTCCTGGACTGATTGGTCAACAATTTCCCGGACATATGGATTTCCTAATCTCGTCTTCCAGATAGTAGGAGACAGATATATTAGCGCGAACAATTGATCGAAGAAAGCAGCAAAATATCACTGCTTTCTGAACAGATATCATTGCCGAAGAAGAGACTCACAATCAATATGGTCTTACGTACCTGTGTTTGACCTTCAAACTCAGGGTTTGGAACAATGACCTTAACAATGCAAGTCAGTCCTTCCCTAACATGCTCCCCACTGAAGGTTATATCCTCGTCCTGAATCGCCAGCAATATATATTACCATCAGTTATAGTAAACATCGGAAATGCAAGATGTTTTATTCTCTTTAAAATGACGCAGTTAATAAACTATTCAAGTTCGGTCCAATCTGCTAAGAGGGGATTATATCAGCAAATGCCCCATGCAGCTTTTCATGAATAATGATGGGAAATGATCATGAATAAAAAACGTTCAACTCGTTAAAGGAGAAACATAATCACAAAGACAAAAATGATTAATGATGTGACTGGTCTAATACCTTGATAAGCTTCGACTTTTTCCCAAGGCTGTTAAGAGTTCTTGTTATTGATTCTTTCACACCATCTATGTGTGTTCCACCTTCAATGGTGCGGATGTCATTGGCATACCCTAACATTATGTCTGAATATCCATCTACGTACCTGGTACAAGAACAAGACAACAACATTAAATCAGATCAATAGGATGTTGTTCAGAGTAACTACAACATCCACATACATCAACAATAAAAAAAAAGTAGGAAAAGGGACATACCATTGAAGCGCAATGTCAATAGTGATACCATTTATCTCTTTTCTGAAACCCAGCACATCATGAAGTGGTTTCTGAAGAGAAGCAATCAGTGAATGATTTCAAAGAAAAACAAAATTAATATCACTCAAAATATCTTTCCATCACATTTGCGTTTTAGCATCGTCCAAGATACAACACTTTTACAGGCTTACTACAACTATAGAAAAGTTACTCTGGATGCAAAGTCTCTCACTTTATCACCATTTAGCCAGCTGATATGTTGACGTGAGCCTCCAGCATTAAAATTTTTTTTATAAAGGTCGTCTTTTGGGTCGTTATCCTCCATTTCCATAGAAACTTTAACCTGCACACATTAACATCGAGCACTTAGGAAAGCCAATGTCTATACAAACCCAATCCTTTTACTCAATAAACCTTGATTTGCCAAACTCACCACTTTTATATCTTGCCGTGATACCTTTCTTACAGTTCCACAGTTCATTGCTGAAATTTACAACAGATGTTTAAAGAGCAAACAAACATGTATGTATTCACAAAAACGAACAGAGCAGAATCAATCAGATTTTAAGACATGAATCAAATCGAATTTCAAACGAAACACACACCGAACAAATCAAACAGCATAACATACTCGATAGACGATAGGTCTGAATAAAGAATTAACCCAAAGAGATTAGACGAAAACAAAGAGAAATTACATCAACCCTATCGGTACACCCATCGGCACCTTAATCGAATTAGAAAAATACGCCATAATATCTCGAGATCGAGGGAGAGAGAGAGAGAGAGAGAGACGATAAAAAAAAGAACCTACCTTACATATATTGAATCATCAGCGATGTCCCTCTTGAATTAAATTGTCCCATTTTTAAAGAAAAATATGAAACAGTCAGTTATTTATACTGACAAACATCGAAATGTACACAAGAAACCATAACACCGAAAGAAAAAAAAAACTTATTTTTCAATAATTATAAAATAATATTTTTTTAATTTAAAATATAGATTTATTAGCTATAATGGTAAATTCATACACACACTCGTCTGTCCATTTAAAATCGGCCCATTTAAACTCGGCTCATTTAAACCCGGCCCATTTGAAATAAATCTGCTTAATTTTTGGATCCGTTTAGATCCAGTAAAATTGGCAGCCGAAAATAACAAACATGACCATAACCAATTTGGCGAAAAATAAGAGTACATGCATGCATGGTAGTCTCAGGACTTTTCCTTTATTTTTATTTTTACTGCATGAGGATCCTACTTTTTTTTTTTTTTTTTTTTTACCAATTATTCACACATGGACTTTACCTCATGGCCGCTCAAGTAAAGTATGAGCATAGTCTATATATAATTAATGGTTAACTAGACGTTGCTCTTGACTGAACCAATTTTGAAGGAACATATGTTAGGAACTTCATTCTAACGACCTAACTCTTAAATATATGTATATTGTATGTATAAAGCAAGTCTAGAAGAAATGTGTTTTTGTAGTTCAAGGGTTGAATTTTGGCCGCACATTTTGCGGTCACCAAAACTGATTTTTTCTTAATTATTGGTTTAGGTGTGAAGATATTCATTAAAAATTATAATTATTAACGTGATTGATTTGTATTAAACTATATAACGTATAAAATAATGAAAATAATTCAATAAGTTTTGAAAAGATGGGTTAAATTCCAAATTTAATACTATTGTGATCTTTCAGGTCAATAATTTTGTCATGTTTTTTTTATTAATATCATGTTGTCTTCTTATTATATACATGTATGCGTGATTGAGAATCAAGACATTATTAAGGCTAAATAACACAAATGCATATAAAAGAAAAAAAAAAAAGAGGAAAGTGATAGGAATCCTTGAAGATTGGATTCAAACAGTATAAGCAACGCTGTGAATTTGTCTTTTCTCCACGTGGTTCGTTTCTGACATCGTCACATTTCTTGGAATCTCTGGCAAATTTTTTTTTTTTTTTTTTTAAGTCTGATTCAACCGGACCTGAAACCAAATTAAATCAGTTAAAGAAACCGGGATATTACTTTTGTTTCTTCTTCAGATATCGTTCTTCTGTCGGCGAACTCCCACATCTTTTGGGTCAAGTTACCGTTTCTTGAGTCCATTTTCATTTTTATCTTGATAATCGGTGTCCTTTATTAATTCAAATATAATTAACTATTATGGATAATTAACCATATCAAAAACATAATTTAAGTTGTATAGGTATATATTATCACTCAGTAGAAACTAGAAACTATGTGGGAAGAGAGAAATCAAATGATGATTTCGAATTTCAATAGCGAAACATAAACTAAATATGGTGTTTTTATAGGGTATTCTATTTAAAATGCTAGAATATATTACAAGGTATGATATTAACCATATATTTAATAAAAAACTTATCAAATCAATCCAAAAAGTCCAAGAAATACTCTGGGCTAGAGTTGAATGACGAAGAAAACGAGCCCGACTTAATTATTCTATTTGAGTTAGTTTTTTCTATCTCTTTTGTTGGTTATTCAGCATAATCTTTCTTAATAGCATTACTTTAGTATTTGTTTTTTTAAAGATCATAAATAGTTAAATCCATGATTATTCGTTTCCTGAAATGTATATACATAGCTGATTATTATTTCGTGTTATCGTCTACAAATATTTTTTTAGATAATAGGTTCAAATTTAGTTTTCTTATTAACACCGAATATCAGGTGTTTAACCTAATTAATGTTTGACTAAATTCACCTTCAATAGAAAAGAAAGAAGTTTTAAATTCAAATTGAATACTTATGTTATCTGCACGGTTTTGAACAATGTCGAATCTTGAAATGTAATCCAGTTTAGGATGATAGCACAAAGTCACAGACGATTAAGCATGGCCAATTCATAGATTATAGAAAACATATGGCGATATAGGTATAACAAAACGAGATTCTTTCCTCCATGTGGCAAGATGCTATACGACAACCGATCCTCATTGTGAGGAAGTGAATCTAGTTATTATTTCCACATGACCTGTTTTTTTAATGTCCGTTATTGGTTCTAGGCTTCTAGCAAGGTGCCTAGCTTTTTTTATAAGCTAGAAAATATTACAAGTTATGATGGAATACTTTATTACATACATACATATTTAAAGGACATGTTAATTTCTTCATGTGCATTTTTTATTATATGTCGTCTGCTAATCATGTACAGGAATCTCCATGATTAGCTTTTTATTGGTTACTGTAGATTATAAGTTACATAGTTATATAGATACATATATATATACGTACATATAAAAAACATCCCTAATTTTGTTTTCCAAAACGAGTGTCAAAAGTATAATTAGTATATACAACATTTTACAGAAATTATATATAGTTAATACGTTTTATCATTTTCTTCAATTTATCATCTTTTGCACGTACCATTTATATGATATATTACTATAATTTTATAAAATTAGTTGGATATTAAAAAAAAAGTCAGCTGGAACTTCGATTTCGACTGTTCATCTAGGATTGCGTTTATCTCACGTCGACAGTCTTAACGTGTGTTTATCTTTTGTGGTAAAATGACTATTTTTCAGTATATATTTTATGAAAGATTATTTATAAACTGTAAACACAAATATGAAATGTAAATATAACGATAAATGTTGTTTACGTTTAACATTTAGGTTTCTATTCTACAAAAAATGGTAGATCACCATAAAAAAATATCAAGTTAACAAATAAACACAAACTTATATTTACCTTTGAAATAACAAAATCTAAATTTTAAGAGCTTAGAAGTTTTTCTCAAAATATCGAGTTTCAAGTAACAAGGTTAGTTCTTTAACTTTGTTGTGTTATCCGTTCCAAAAAAGTTATTTACTGTTCGATTTATCGCTGGTCAATGAATATAACATGAATTAGTGTATATAAGATTCTAATTTCTAGGAGATCCTCTACGTATTTTCTTTGATCCTGTAAAGGATCCGATCTGAAAAAAAGAAAAAAAAAAGTTGAAATATCGACATCACACGTGATTACAATGCTTATACGATCAAATCATTTCTCTATATAATGAAGTATTTTAGTAATTAACAAATATGACCAACATTATCAATCGATGAGCTGCCATAATTTTAATTATGTGGTCCCCAAAATAGATTAAAAAATTAGAAACTAAAAAATGGTTTTTTTCTTTCCTCAGGTGAAAAAGGTTATAAAAGCAGAGAAAGAGAGAGCATATCGACTTATCATAATTGCAAACAACTCTCTTCTCTCTTATTCTTCTTTCATTTAAAATTTCACTTTTCGAGACCAAAACCAAGACCTTCCCCTTCCAATAGCATGGGTCATGAATGGTATATATTTAGTATATTTCGTAACATACACTAACTACAAAATATTCTGATATATATATATATATATATTTTGCACGTATCAAAACACATAACTTTTTTAGCGTTATATCTTCTTTGTGAATAAAAATTGTTAATTTAGTTGTACTATATATATTTCCAACGTTCCATTAATTAAGATGAAAAGTCCATAACTAAACAACACATTTTTAGAGCATTGATCATGAATAACTGATGTGAGAGTTCGGTTTGCATGTTTATTAATTATATGCACTATATGTTTATATTCATATAAATTATATATAACAACATAACTGATAGAGAATTTATAAAAAAAAATGTAGTATTGATGCAACGAAGGAGTACAAATGGAGTAACGATGTCAAAGAAAAAAGTGAAGTGACTGAGATTGTTCTTGTTCGCCATGGAGAAACCACTTGGAATGCTGCCGGAAGAATCCAGGTATCTATACATACAATGATATACATGTAAAATCGCATAAATATACATAAACATATTTTACATAAAATTTGCTAAATGCAGGGACAAATTGAATCGGACCTTAACGAAGTTGGACAAAAGCAAGCTGTTGCAGTTAAGATCAAATCCTTTTCAAGTTTTTCTCTCCTTCTATATAAATATATATATATTTCATACACATGATTATATATATATATTTTTTAACACATGCATGCATGATCATTTCTCTAATTTGGTTAAAATAAATCATTAGATCGCTGAGAGATTGGGAAAAGAGGAGAGACCCGTAGCTGTGTATTCATCAGACCTCAAGCGAGCCAAAGACACTGCTCTGATGATCGCGGAAACTTGTTTTTGTTCCGAGGTCTGTAAAATTATCTCTCTATCTACGCTAAATAATAATATGAATGTACATAATTTTAGGAAAAAAATAGAGCAATTCAATAAAATTCCACATGTTTTTTATTTTTTTTTCAAAAACACCAAAAACATTTTTTCAGTATAAGGGTTCCAAACTTCTAGGGAGTTCCGATATTTATTATGTCTTTCTATTAAGATGTAGTATTTAAAGTATATTAAAAAAAAAATCACATATGTAATTAAAATAAGAGAACGTGTACAGGTAACTGAAGTACCTGAGTTAAAGGAGAGGCATGTGGGTATTCTTCAAGGGCTGTATTGGAAAGAAGGAGCAGAGAAAGAACCTGAAGCTTACTCTGCTTTTTTTTCTTCCCAAAATGACCTCGAGATTCCTGTAATTTTCATTCATATTTTATATCTCCTCCTTGCTCTATTCATATATTTATTTACTAAAACTATATTCTATATTTAATGTGTTCTTATATATTTCGAACGCATGTCTATTACACATTTCAAAAGGGTGGAGGAGAGAGCTTTGACCAACTTTGTGAAAGATCCATGAATGCTCTTGAGAAAATTGCAAAGAAGCACAAAGGTACATTTATATCCATCTATCTACACATTATAAATTCGATATTTGATGACAAAATATTTCAATAGGAATTTTGAATATACAAGTTAGATTAATTTGATAAAATTTGGTAGTATTCTATCTCACGTCATCATTGTCTGTATAAAACAAATAACAATAATATATAATATGTTTATATAATTACAAAGTTGCAACTTCTTTACCAAAAAAGTCTAACACCTTACGTGTAAATAATATATGTTTATATAATTACAAAGTTGCAACTTCTTTACCAAAAAAGTCTAACACCTTACGTGTAAATAATATATGTGCATGTGTGGAAATGAAGGGGAGAGAGTGGTAGTGGTGACTCATGGAGGAGTGTTGAGGGCAATTTACTTGATGATCACGCAAGCTTCCTCCGCCGGGAAGCTCCTTAATGCTTCGGTGAATGTTGTTCACTTCCGTGACGAGAAATGGTTCATCGATTCATGGAGCGATGTTTCGCATCTCTCATCCGTTGGATTCCTCCAACGTGGCTTTGATGGAGACGCCAAGCCCTAGAGAACCATCATCCATTGTGTGTATCTCCTCCATAAATAATATTCTGTGTACTTATTTGATGTGTCTGTGTGTTTGTTTTATCAAGATATGATGCATTTCCATTGGTGAGATCTATGTTATTGTGGAAAATTTTTCTATCTTCTTGTACTTTGCGTTAATCGATTAATAAAAAGGTCTCTTATATAAGGGTCTTCAAAAGATTAAAATAACCTAGTTTTTAAGCTTTTTCTCTTTGAGATAAAATATACAGAGAAATAAAAATTAATAAAAGAGTCCCAAAGGAGAAAGCCCACCACATGCATTTTGCAATACCATAAACTTTTACACCGAGAAGATAAACGTCACAATTGTAGCAGTGGTGGTTACTTTTGCTGGCCAGAGGAAGAACTAATATGATGTCTCTTGACTAAAATAATCTTAAGGCAAAATATGATGTCTCCGATAACTTCTAATGTCCTTTACCAGATGAATAAATTACTTTGACCAGCCTCCAGCGGTTTCCTGTTATATGTCCAGATGCTGCAGATTGATCCTAGTCGCTGCATTTTTTATGAGCTCTTTCCGGACATCGACCTGAGATCAAAAGCAGATCAAAAGCAGTCTAAGTTTGGGATTATGTCATCAGTTTTTTTAACTAAAAGTATCAACCAAGTTTGGGTGTTCGTAGCCTTACCCTAGCACCCATAAGAGACGAGAAAGTCATATTAGCTTCTGCTATGTCATCGACAACTAGTTGCTTCAGAATCCTTGTTTCTGGATTCATTGTTGTTTCCCAAAGCTGCTCAGGCATCATCTCTCCCAAACCTGCAAAAGTAAAACAATATCATAGGGGTCAATAATATCAGCAAGTGAACTCTAGAATTGGTTATGTAAGGACTCGGCCTACCTAGTTCTTAATCAGGAAAAAAACCTACACTAGTTTAACTTCTTTGAACTTTTTCTACCTTTGGATCCCAACGAGTTCTACAAATTCCCTCGGCATACTCATATTATGTGAGTTTTTTTGTTTAAACATTTACCTTTGAACCTTTGAATGTTGTAGGATGCGTTTGCAGGGAAGTTAGCGGTAATCTTTTTGAGATCTGCATCATCATAGCAATAGTGTGCTTGTTTTCCCCTCTCAACCTGGTCGTTTTCAAAGACAAAACATTTTTTTCTTTGGTCAGAAGTTCCTAAATCTTAATCACAAAATGTGCTGAAGATCATAAAATATATTACCTTGAAAAGAGGTGGAACTCCAACATAGATGCAACCCGCGTCAAACAAGGCTCTCTGTCGAAAGAAATATATAGTTGAGTTGACAACTAGATTAACTCCTTTTTGCTTAATCCTAAACTGATTTACCTGATATCTGAAGAAAAAGGTCAAAAGAAGTGTCCGGATATGTGCACCATCAACATCTGCATCTGTTAAGATGATAATCTTATGGTACCGCAAATTCTCCATCTTGAAATCTTCTCCCTGACACCAGTTATTTATCGCATTGAGCTTTCCACAAATACCCAAAAGAGAGGAAAGGAAAAAAACAAGAGATGGAAAAGGGAGTATTATATCACCTTTACTCCAAGTCCAAGGCCAAGAATTAGATTTTGAATTTCTTCATTCTTATACATGGCTGCTTCATCCTTTCTTTCAATGTTCAGAATTTTACCTCTCAAAGGAAGAATTGCCTGCATATATCCAAAATATGTGTTACACATTGTAAAACAGAAGCACGACACACTGTTGCCAAAGTTCATATAAATTTAACTTTGACTAATGTAGTTAAGAAATGGCTGATATCTCGATCACACCCCCTTTACCTTGCCTTTCCTCATCCTTCTTGCATAGTTACACATTGAAATAGAGGTAGAAGTGTGTTTACCTGAAAACGTCTGTCACGGCCCTGTTTTGCACTGCCACCAGCAGAATCTCCTTCGACGATAAAAATCTCTGGAGACATTGCAAAGACATGTCACTAAACTGAATTAGCAGGGCTTACAGATGTTAACATAGTTAAAGCATACGTTTTCTTTTTTAACGTCTCACTTTGAACGTAAGAAGATCATATCTTTTCTGTCATGTTTAGCTTTCATCAATTATACAAACAACATTTTCATGCTGGCCAATACATACCAGATTCTTCAGGATTTGTTGATGAGCAATCAGACAGTTTCCCAGGAAGTGATGATGACTTCAAAACGCTTTTCGATCTGACCAACTCCCTTGCCCTCTTGGCAGCCAAAGCAGCCTAGATAAAGAACGCGTAGTGAGGTAGACTTTCATGACAATTTGGTTGAAAGTTAGCAACTAACATACATGCGTTTACAGCAAAAGCATACCTTGTAAGCGTTAAGGGATTTGGAAATAATGCTCTCAAGTACATCTGGATGCAATTCCAAATACTCCGTGAGATACTCCTGAACTGATAGGTCAACAATTTTTCTCACCTCGGGATTTCCTAATCTTGTCTGCAAGGAGAAGGAGGATTAGGAGACAAATTATATTAGTGGGGGTAAATTTCCACAAATGAGACAGAAAAATTGCTTCCCGTTGACCAGAGATCATTGCTAAAGAGACAATCATTACGGGTTCAAGTACCTTTGTTTGACCTTCAAACTCAGGATTAGGAATCTTAACTGAGACAATACATGTCAATCCCTCTCTAACATGTTCCCCACTTAAGTTAATATCCTTCTCCTGAAAACACAGCCAACAAGATTATATACATACTAAAAAACAAAAAGAACATTTAGGAAGGTGCTCCCTGAACCGCTAACAATAAATGCTTAAATTAGTGCAAAAAGCAGGTTTTATAACGTACACGTTTCTACAGTTCAACCACGTATAAGTACATTGTTCATTGACAGTAAAAGAATGGAGGAACTAAGAACGTTTTGCAGTAGACTACAGCCTACTATACTGTATATGTAAAGGTTTTCAAATTCAGTCCAGTTCACGAAGAAGAGAATATAGTAAACTACCTACATCATCTCAGAGGACTCTTTCGAGTTTCAAGCAAGCTATGATCCAGAAAAATAGTAGTTGAAAAGCCCATGAGCTTTTCGTGAAAAATGAGAAAAGATAATGGCCAAAAGGGCCAAAACCTCATAAAAATAGAAATAGAAATAGCTACATAAGTTAAACTGGTTACTGATTTCATACCTTAACAGCCTTTGACTTTTTTGAAAGGGCATTAAGGGTCCTTGTTAATGAAGCTTTCACACCTTCGATGTGTGTTCCACCATCAATAGTGCGAATGCTATTGGCGTATCCCAGCATTGTGTCTGAATATGCATCTGAACACCTGATACAAAAATGTGCCAATTCATAAGATTATATCACTTTAGAATAGGCATATATTATATTCTTTCTTGTGTAAAACAAACAACAGCAGTGTCCAGAATAAGATGGACAAAGGTTAACTAATTTTATTGATCCAATTTACAGGTAAACAGTAACCCAAGAAAACATGCAGCCAAAGTGTTCAATTTTGTTGGGTGCAGTAAAGGCGGGCAGACTATCTCGAGACAGAATATGAGTTGGAAACAGAACATACCATTGAAGGGCAACGTCAATGGTGGCACCATTAATCTCTTTCCTGAAGCCCAGCACGTCATGAATCGGATTCTAAACAAAAGAATTGTCAGCTGATCTTTTCAAGTTATAAGAAAGTAATGTAATAATTATGATAATGGAAACATTATTTTATAAGAGTTCACTTCTGTATAACTTGAGTAAATAAGTAGTCCATACATATGCTAGGATAGAGGCCTTGATAGCAACCAACTAATCCGAGAATAGTGTTCAACATATCTTGCTAGCTTTAGTAGCAGAGAAAGACATTTATATACCACTGCATCACATATTTGTTTCACATAACCTTTTCAGAATTCTAGTCATGTTAGCCTACTTAATCAATGAACCTGAGAAAATGTGATTTCAATGTGTAGATTCTCACCTTATCAGTGTTTAGCCAACTAACATATTCATTTAATCCTCCAGCATAAAAATATTCAGTATATTGGTTCTTCTCAGGATCATCATCCTCCTTTTTAAGAGATATGGTAACCTGCAAACACAAAGATAGAGCAATTTGTTAAGACTAAAGAATCATACAACATCAGCATCTGCCAAAAGTAAACCAGCTACGGATGCTCCATGAAGTAAACTATAATGAATTATCATGTCTTGATGAAAAATTGTAATGGTTGACCTTGCTTTAAGTAAAGTAAATTCACCTTTGGATTCAGAAATGCAAGCTCCCTGATTCGTCCAGCAATAGTGTTATGGTCGAACTCAATTGCAGTTGTGAATACTGAAAAACAGTTCATTCCATAGAGGAAAAAATTAATCATCAAATCGAGGGAGGGAAAAGTAGTAAAGAGTGGAAAACAGGCAGAACCTTCTTTGTCAGGCCAAAACCTGATGCTTGTCCCTTTAGTCTCCTTTGACTCTAGCGGCAGCTCACTGCGTATGAGTGTAGTTATGGGTTTTCCACACGAATAGTGTTGCTTATGCTCCATCCCATCTCTCCAAACCGTGACCTCCAGGGCCTGCAAATCAATAGATAAAGGAAGCTTCTAAGTTAGCTATACTGCTAATTATAGTCATCGGCTGGAATCAAACTGCAAGTCATTCCAAATGTCATGCAGGTCTTATGGTGGAAGAGTATTTGACATCAATATGTCCAAGAATTCGATGAGAAAACATTCTAGCTATTTTTTGTAACAATCCCAAGTAGCTTAGGGTTTCACAAATCACCGAGTGAGTATAAAGAATTAAATTATTCCGAAAAGAAGAGAAGAAGCAATGTGAGTAAAGATTAGAACACACCTCGGACAAAGCATTTACAACTGATAAACCTACACCATGTAATCCACCAGACACACTGTAACCACTACTTGTGCCACCAAACTTGCCACCTGCATGTAATACCTGATGACAAACATGGCAGATAAATCGCGTGATCAAGTTACATGATAACTAAGGAACGAACAAACTGAGACAATTCATGAGATAATAATAGTATGATAATGAAGCTCCAACTAAAATGAAAAACATCGAGCAAAGTACAATCGTGAAAAAATAATAGTTATCTTTACAGTAGCAATACCGTGAGCACAGTCTCCAGGGAAGATTTTTTTGTCACAGGATGAAAATCCGTGGGTATCTGCAAGAAAGCTTTATATATCAACGACAATGACCAAACGAGATTACATTATGGTTCACATATGTGTTTGCTCTCCATATGTAAGTAAATGTAAGAAAGGAAATGCTAATTATCACAAAATCTGTAAGATTAAAGAAAGTTGCAGGCAGCATATAAACCAGCAGTGAAAACTAAAATCCTTATTTTCATGGTTGAACTGGTAGCATGAAAAGGTGTAACATATCACATACCCCACGCCCATCGTCCATAATACTGACTGAACCATCTGCATGCAGAATAACATCAACCTTTGAAGCATAACCAGCTTGAGCCTCATCAATTGCGTTGTCTAGTATCTCATAAACCTAGGAAAAGAGGTTACACTAGAGAAACATAAACAGGATGTCAACAGCCAATACGAACAGGGGATTAAAAAGGAGAAAACATTTACCAGATGGTGCAAACCACGAGGTCCGGTGCTCCCGATATACATCCCAGGGCGTTTTCGGACAGGGTCTAAGCCTTCCAGGACCTAATGTATAAAATTACTGAAGTTAAAGAATGACTTGGAATAATCCATAGTAGGAAAGAGACCAGCAACTATAGCAACAAAATGTGGTCCAACTATTCAGCTAAAGAAATAAAGAGAAGGATAATTAAAAAGATTACTTGGATTTGCTCGGAACTGTAACCCTTAGATGTGGCGCTCTCTTGGAAAGCCTCGGTGGATATGGTTGATGACATAAAGGAGCTCAATGAAATTGCGTTTCTTTGTATCAGCCCTTGACTCAAAACCTTGGTTAACTGAAAATTTATCCTGAAATTGGAAGAAAACACAATTAAACACCAATTGAGTAAAGCCTTCCTAGAATGAGGCCAAGGTAGAAGAACTTTCACTTAAGCCATAAGAACCCATGATACTACAAGTGAAGACAACACTCTGATTTCACAGGAGAATTTTCTAAAGCAACCTAGCCCAAATAGTGTCCAAACACATAGACTTAATGAAAAAGCCAGAATCAAGAGACTCCAAGTAAGGACTGCCAAATTCTCAGAAACTTAACATTAAGGTACAATCGCGAGAGCTTTTGGCAATTTCAATAACCCAAAGCCAAGTCTAAAAAACCCTTGGAAAAGTTAGTATTGAACAAGCAATGCGAAGCTACTCTCTTGTAAAAGGAAAACGAATAAAAGAGGAAAAGCAAGGAACCTGGGACTTAGGGAGGAAAATAGAGGCGAGGAGAGAAATGAGCTGTGACGGTGAAGAGTTGGAGAGAGTGGGTTAGAGAAGAGACGAGGACGAGAAGCCATGAGTCGTGAACAGAGACGAAGATAAGGAGGTCTCTGAAGAAGCCCCATGGAGGAATGGAACTCAGAGGTTTTTCTTCTGCTTCGATTTTTTTTCTTTTTTTTTTTCTTTTTCACCCTCGCTGTCTAAAGATAAGAACCCTAAAAGTACTTTCCTTTCTGATATTTAAATAAATAATTACAGATGTACGTAAACAGTAAAATTAGTTACCGAACAAAAAAATGAATTTTGCCGCCGTTTCAAAAGAACTTAAATACCCCCGAGATTCAGAGACTTGGGCTAGCATTAAAAAATTTGGGCTTTATTTTGCCAAATTTTTTGAAGTATGAGACATATGGAAGTCAATAATTTTGGAGCCCATAAAAATCATAAAGAGATTAACAAAAAATGTGATTTTGACCGTAAAAAAATCATAGATATCGGGGTAATATTACAAGTAACTCATGGTATATATTATCAAATCTTCAGTCAAAAAATTTATACATGTGAAGATTATGTTATCTTATACACATATATATATTGGATAAAGGTCTACTACAATTCGAAAAACATGTATTTTTCCTATGTAAAATTTTGCGTATTTAGGTATTAATTACTTTATGCGTAACATGTTGTCTTCTTTTACGTTCGCCTTACGCGCATAACATATTAACAATATTGAATAACTTCATAGGAGTTTTTTTAATTGTGTTTCATGGAAAGAGATTTTATTAGAAAGACTGCTTTAATCAGATTATAAAATTTCAAAAGATTATAAACATGTTTACATAACGATATATTAACTTAGTTGAATACAAAGAAACCTAAAAGATACATTTACGTATCCCTTTTGACAAAAGAAAAAACAGATACATATCTATATTTCTTATGTTTAAACGTTCACTGTTAATATTTATGAGTTGTGAAAATTGAAAATCAAATAAACCGATATTTGACGTTGTTCCGTAAAGTGACATAAAATGGCTGTTGTACTAAAGAAAATTTGGTAGATTGAAACAACAATAAAGATTTTTATCAGACACCCTGTTATCTTATGATCCTTCCAGCAAATGTATCTGTCCAGATTGGTGCTTGTGTTCCCTCCTTTTTTGGGTGTTCGTCTCGTGATACGCCAACTGACGATAAGCTGTAGCTCTTATCTTATCAAAAGCGAGAGCTAGGCAACGGGAATGATATGGTAGAGAGATCAGAGAGAAGGTGGCTTCTAGAACAACTTTAAGGTCATTTCATATCCAAAGGCTTCTTTAAGAGCTCTAGATCATTTTAGCCACACACACACCCCTTAACCCACACCTTATTACGTGTCTTTTTCGTAAGTTCATGTATATTTAAATAGATATAATAAGTGTCAATGTATACACATATATTTCTTATTAGTATCAATCACCTAAATCTCAAATATCAGAAAAAGTTGACCAATTTAGACAATGGGAATCTATCTATTCCAAAATGATATATACATTTATAAAGTCAAGATCGTCCATTGAAAAATTTAGTATATATCAAAGTTGGCTACACATTTATAACAACTTTTGAAAACATATATATAAATGGAATTCACATATTTGAATAAACCTATATAACAAGATTTGATTCTATCTTGTTTTATATATTTTCAATTTGGTAACAAGATCTCTCTTCTGATTTTCAAAACTTTAAGATATTAATTTGATTTTCAGGTTTTTTTTTCTAAATCCAGAACTTATAATCTAATGGTTTATACCTACAACCTAAATTCAAATACGGTAATATGTATATACCAAGAGACTATAGAAGATGACAAAATTTCAGTAGTTTTTTATATTATAACCCTAACTTGTTTAGTGTGCTGGGAATTATAAGAGTATTCACCATCTTCTTTCTATTACCAAACAAAAATTCACAATTATTTATCCGTAATTCATGTATCAATCCGGTTTAGTGACCAAATTTGCCGTATATAACCGGTAAAAGCACCCGAGCTCTAAAATGGCGGTCACAGATTTCCGACCGTTACCACTCGAAAACATTTGTATTTTTCTTCAGAAAGAAAATTCGATGTTGTGCACTTACTACAAACAATGACATATCCCGAAAATACCCTTAGTGATTCTTGTAGCCAGACACTTTTTTTCCAAAAGCGATTTTTTTGTAAAACGAATAAAAATACGAAACAGAGAGAAAAAAGAAAGGAAGACGCTCAAGCAAGCTCTCATCACTCATCTGTTATCTTCCTCTTCTTTCATCATCGTCTTCTTATTTTCCATTTTTTCTAAATTTTATCTTTTTATTTTCCTGGTTTTAATGTTAAACCCATTTATCTTATTTTCCACACACGCCTCTCATTTTTCCTTTCAATGGCGATGAAATCCCTTTCCCCTGTTCCTAAGCTTCTCTCCACAACACCAAGCTCTGTTCTTTCTTCCGATAAAAACTTCTTCTTCGTCGATTTCTTTGGATTGTACTGTAAGTCTAAGAGAACCAGACGCAGACTTCGTGGAGACTCTTCCTCTTCTAACTCACGCGCTTCTCCTCTCTCTCGTCTATCCTCTGTTCGTGCTGTTATCGACCTCGAACGCGTTAATGGCGTATCCGACAAAGATCTCGCTTCTGCGTCCTACCTAAAACCTCAGGTCGGTTCCCTGAGTTATTTTCAAACACCCAACGTGAAAATTTACGCCCTTTTGGGTTTTCGATCTCTGGGTTTCATTGTAGCTCTCGATGATACGTTTCTTTGAGTATCTAAGGGATTTATGTTCGGTTCTGGGTTTTGATTGATCTGAAAGCAGGTTGCTAATCTGGAGGATATATTGTCAGAGAGAGGAGCTTGTGGAGTTGGGTTTATAGCCAACTTAGATAACATTCCTTCACATGGAGTCGTCAAGGATGCTCTTATTGCTCTCGGGTGTATGGAACACCGTGGAGGCTGTGGAGCAGACAATGATTCTGGTGATGGCTCTGGTCTTATGTCTTCCATTCCTTGGGATTTCTTTAACGTCTGGGCCAAGGAACAGGGCCTTGCCCCCTTTGATAAGCTGCATACTGGTGTTGGAATGATCTTTCTTCCACAAGAGGATACTTTTATGCAAGAAGCCAAACAAGGTGACTCCTAAATCACTATCAGTTTTTCTTGCAGTAGATGGAGGCAATATGGATCGATCAGTATGTTACTGAAGTATTTTCTTCTTCTTTTATTTGTAGTTATTGAGAACATATTTGAGAAAGAAGGATTACAGGTTCTTGGGTGGAGAGAAGTTCCTGTAAACGCTCCCATAGTTGGTAAAAATGCTAGAGAGACAATGCCTAACATACAGCAAGTGTTTGTGAAAATCGCAAAGGACGATAGTACCGATGACATTGAAAGAGAACTTTACATCTGCCGGAAATTAATCGAAAGGGCAGTGGCTACTGAGAGTTGGGGAACTGAACTCTATTTCTGTTCACTGTCTAATCAAACCATAGTGTACAAAGGCATGCTTCGATCCGAAGTTCTTGGATTGTTTTATCTAGACCTTCAGAATGAGCTTTATACGTCTCCCTTTGCCATTTATCATCGAAGGTACAGCACAAACACTAGTCCCAGGTGGCCTCTTGCTCAACCAATGAGGTTTCTTGGACATAACGGGGAGATCAATACCATACAGGTTCCATTATTTCTAGACATTTACTTATGACTCATCGATGTACTTTACAACCAAGTCTCAAAGTTCAAGAAGATTCTTTGTTTGAATTGTGCAGGGAAACTTAAATTGGATGCAGTCTCGAGAAGCTTCTCTGAAGTCATCTGTTTGGAATGGCCGTGAAAATGAAATCCGCCCATTCGGTAATCCCAGGGGTTCAGACTCTGCTAACCTTGATAGTGCTGCAGAGGTAAGTAGTGTTGGCTTCTTGTGTATAGTGTATTCTATATGTTCTAGACTAGAACGTCTTAATTTGTTCTGAAAATCATATATCAGATGTATTATGTAATATAGTTTTTTTATACTAACTCGCCGCTCATTTTGATATTTGGCAGATATTAATAAGAAGTGGCCGAACTCCAGAGGAAGCTCTAATGATTCTTGTCCCTGAGGCATACAAAAATCATCCAACTTTATCTATCAAATATCCTGAGGTAATGTTGATCATCGATTTGTTCTTTTAGACTAATTAGATATGCGACACCTTTGTCTTCTTTGCGATTTGTTCTTCAAGAATCCATTGCTTTATTGGTTTGTTTTTCTATCATGATCTTTATTGGCAACTGGAAAACTCATGAACTTTGATTTTTTAGAGACCAAATGTTAGTGGTAATAATTGCAAATACTTTTTCTTACATGTGTTTAACATCCCCGCATGGCAAGCAGTTTTATTATCACTTCATGAGATTTTCTTTTTCCACTGCAGGTTTTAGATTTTTATGACTACTACAAAGGACAAATGGAGGCTTGGGATGGTCCTGCATTACTTTTGTTCAGGTATATCTTTTGAGGACCGACCGTACTTTCCCTTCTTACTAGATCAGTTTTAGACAAGGTCATTTAATCATGTTATCTATTGTCTGGAATTAGTAAAGGAACTTTTCTTATCACCTTCGGGTTGAGTCACCGCATTCTTGTTGTGTTGCCTGTCGTGTCTGAGCTCAGACTTCTATTCCCTGTCGTTTCTCCATTCTTTTTTTTCGACTTCTCCTCAGGTTTATCTGACACTTGCTACTTGAATTCGTCACCTAGTGATGGAAAAACAGTTGGGGCTTGTCTTGACCGCAATGGACTTCGTCCTGCTCGGTATTGGCGGACCAGTGACAATTTTGTCTATGTTGCATCTGAGGTACTTCATATGTCCATTAATCTATACAAGTACCTTTTTGATTGATCATAATGTCCTAAGTCACTCTACCACCAGATTCACTGGTTTTACAAGACTCGCTAGCTAAGAGAGGCCTATTCATCTTAGTAGCAAAATAGGTCAGACTTGATTCTTAGCTGATGAATGAAGTATATATTTTGTTCTTTGGGAAAAATCTTTCATTTTTCAGGCTGTTTAGATAGAGAAACTCGCAGAATGTATTGCATCTCAAATTGATCTTCTTGTAGCCAAGGAAATTGACATAATTCTTGATTGAAGTAACCTATCTTGGTCCTTGGAAAATGCTATTTCTGATGACTACAACCTTTTTCTCACATGAAAACTTATCTCTATCACGTGGTTGTCTTGCTTAGGTCGGAGTGGTACCAGTTGATGAGGCGAAAGTCACCATGAAAGGTCGTCTAGGACCTGGAATGATGATTGCTGTTGACCTAGTGAATGGTCAGGTTGGTATATGGCAGTCCAAATCTTGATTCTTATAAGAATATAACTCTTAATTGATAGCACCACCCGAGATATAACTCTTAGCTGACTCACAACTCGTCCAATTTACAGGTATATGAGAATACAGAGGTCAAGAAACGAATATCTTCGTTCAATCCATATGGAAAGTGGATCAAAGAAAATCTCCGGTTCTTGAAGCCTGTGAATTTCAAATCATCAACTGTAATGGAAAATGAAGAAATCCTAAGAACCCAACAGTAAACATTTCTGAACTTTTGTTTAAATATATGCATGTTTCTTTAGTCATCCGGAAGGTAATACTAACAAATCACATGTAATCAGGGCATTCGGTTATTCAAGTGAGGATGTGCAAATGGTTATTGAGTCTATGGCTTCCCAAGGAAAGGAACCAACCTTCTGCATGGGCGATGATATTCCGCTGGCAGGATTGTCTCAAAGGCCACACATGCTTTACGATTACTTCAAGCAAAGATTTGCGCAGGTACATACAGCTCATAGCAATCCATGTATTGCATTCATTTCTGACTAGAGATACATTTTTTTCATAGCTTCTATTTTCCAACAGTTTTATCAAATGTTGATCCTCAACTGAAGCACATATCTTGGTTTCAGGTTACAAACCCTGCCATTGATCCCCTTAGGGAAGGCTTGGTTATGTCTCTTGAAGTAAATATTGGAAAACGTGGAAATATATTGGAGCTTGGGCCTGAGAACGCGTCGCAGGTTTTTTCAGTCTTGATTACTCTGTTATAAGTCAGAGTACCCACTCTGTTACATGTTTATGTATGGCTTTGTCTTTTCATGAACCAGGTTATTCTGTCAAACCCTGTGGTAAACGAAGGAGGGATTGAGGAGTTAATGAAGGATACATACTTGAAACCCAAGATTCTGTCCACATTTTTCGATATAAGAAAAGGAGTTGATGGTTCCTTGCAAAAGGCTCTATATAATCTTTGTGAAGCAGCTGATGATGCTGTCCGAAGTGGCTCTCAGCTGCTCATTCTTTCAGATCGGGCCAACAGCTTGGTAAATGTCATATAGTTGATGTTACACTCTCTGCTTTCTAAATCTGGTCCAAGGTATCTAAAACTCTCCGGTGATATGGCTCTTTCAGGAACCGACCCGGCCTGCAATTCCGATAATGTTAGCTGTTGGCGCCGTCCATCAACATCTTATTCAGAATGGCTTGCGAATGTCAGCTTCCATTGTTGCTGATACCGCCCAGTGCTTCAGCACGCATCAGTTTGCTTGTTTGATTGGATATGGTGCAAGGTTGGTCTCTTTGGTTTTTTTTTTTTTTTGGGCAAGTGATAGTAGCGAACAAGTCTTAGTAATATTATCCATTTCGTCAATAAGTATGCCTTTGTAAAAATTTCCCACAGTGCTGTATGCCCATACTTGGCACTGGAGACATGTAGACAATGGCGCTTAAGTACCAAAACTGTAGCCTTAATGCGAAACGGTAAAATTCCCACTGTAACCATTGAGCAAGCTCAGAAGAATTATACCAAGGTGAGGCTTTCACTACACTTTGTTAACATGTTTTCACGAGTAATTGACTCTATCTTTTAGTTCATAAAGGATTCTGATTTTCACATCGCTTTATCTTGCAGGCGGTTAATGCAGGGCTTCTTAAAATTTTGTCTAAGATGGGCATCTCATTGCTTTCAAGGTTCCATTTATTCTCCTCTAATATATTCTATCTATCGCTTATAGATATACATTTCTACAACTTCTGACTTAGCATTTTCCTTGTTCAGTTATTGCGGTGCTCAGATATTTGAGATATATGGTTTAGGACAGGAGGTTGTTGATCTTGCATTCACTGGAAGTGTGTCGAAAATCAGTGGACTCACCTTCGATGAGGTGAGGAATACATGACATTGGTTTTCTTATTACACCTGATCAAAATCCACATTGCTTCTGAGAAAAATGCTATCTTCTTTCAGTTAGCAAGGGAGACATTGTCCTTCTGGGTGAAGGCCTTTTCTGAGGATACAACTAAGAGATTAGAGAATTTCGGGTTTATTCAGTTTAGGAGTGGAGGTAAAAAGATTATAACACAACCTTAATGTTTGATCAAAGTCACTATGTTCTATGCATTTTTCATTTTACACGAGTCTTGTTGTTTTTAGGGGAGTATCATTCAAACAACCCAGAGATGTCAAAGTTGCTCCACAAGGCTGTCCGTGAAAAGAGCGAAACTGCATACGCGGTCTATCAACAGCATCTCGCTAACCGACCTGTTAATGTAAGTATATAGTTTCTCTTTATCAAAGCCTTGTTTAGTATTTAATTACTAGATGACGTTCACTTATGTCTGAGCATTTGGGCTATGTTCTGTTTCTGTCTCTGTATCTTTAGGTCCTACGTGATCTTCTTGAGTTCAAGAGTGATCGTCCACCGATCCCAGTGGGGAAAGTCGAACCAGCTGTATCTATAGTTCAGAGATTTTGTACTGGTGGAATGTCACTTGGTGCTATTTCAAGAGAAACTCATGAAGCAATTGCCATTGCAATGAATAGGATCGGTGGAAAATCAAACTCTGGAGAAGGTGGAGAGGTAAACATATCCATTTTCTCTTTCAGATGGCACACACCTATGAGTAAGAAAATCACTATTATTTTCGTTTCCCTATGTAGGATCCTATTCGCTGGAAGCCGCTTACAGATGTGGTTGATGGATATTCACCAACATTACCACATCTCAAAGGTCTTCAAAACGGTGATATTGCAACGAGTGCTATCAAGCAGGTCATATTCTCATTCTTGTACTTCAAATAACACTCTACTTCTACCTTTTTGCAGCTATAGAAACTCATCATTGAATGCATTTGTCTTCTCTCAGGTTGCTTCAGGGCGTTTTGGAGTCACACCAACATTCTTGGTAAATGCAGATCAATTGGAAATCAAAGTTGCACAAGGTGCTAAACCTGGGGAAGGTGGTCAGCTTCCTGGGAAGAAAGTCAGTGCGTACATCGCAAGGCTAAGAAGCTCTAAACCTGGTGTTCCTCTTATCTCTCCGCCTCCTCACCACGACATTTACTCAATAGAGGATCTTGCTCAGTTGATCTTTGATCTACATCAGGTGATCAATCTTTTCACAACTCACTAAAAAGTTAAGCTAAACAAAAGGAACTTCCATATAATATAATTTCCAACTGAACAAACAGATTAATCCAAACGCAAAAGTATCAGTCAAACTCGTCGCGGAAGCTGGAATCGGAACAGTTGCTTCGGGAGTTGCAAAGGGTAACGCTGATATCATCCAGGTATCAACTTGAAAATAAAACACTAACACTTGTTGCTTCCATATTCTTGCACCTTTTCGCTTTACATCCGCCAACAAGTTTCATTGTCCAACTTGATATGAATCTCAGATATCAGGGCATGATGGTGGAACCGGCGCTAGTCCAATAAGCTCCATAAAACACGCTGGTGGGCCATGGGAGCTTGGACTAACAGAAACTCACCAAGTAAGCCTTTCGGCCACCATGTGGTACTAATTATCTTGGACGTTCTGATCCTTTAAATAAATAAAAAACTGAATCATTCTACTTGCTTTACTCTCTTTTGCAGACTCTTATTGAAAATGGGCTTAGAGAAAGAGTCATTTTAAGAGTCGATGGAGGCTTAAAGAGTGGTGTTGATGTTCTAATGGCTGCAGCTATGGGTGCTGATGAATACGGCTTTGGTTCATTGGCAATGATTGCTACTGGCTGTGTTATGGCTCGTATTTGTCACACCAATAATTGCCCAGTGGGTGTGGCAAGTCAGGTAAACTCAGAAGATCTCGTAAATTTTCCTTGGCTTCTTATTCATCTTCTCTTGAGTTTCACTGACGCTTGTTTCACTCTAAATGGTCTCAGAGAGAAGAGTTACGTGCCAGATTTCCTGGTGTTCCTGGTGATCTTGTCAATTACTTCTTATACGTAGCAGAAGAGGTTAGCCACTTCGTACTATCTCAGTCACTAAGACTTCCCATGTCCTAATCTCATCTGAAGGAAAATCTTTTCTCGGACAGGTGAGAGGTATCTTAGCGCAGTTAGGATACAACAAGTTAGATGACATCATTGGACGAACAGAGCTACTGAGACCACGAGACATTTCGCTAGTGAAAACACAGCATCTCGACCTGAGTTATCTTCTTTCGGTATATGATTATATCCAAGACTCTATTTCTTCTACATGAAATGATTACATCATTTTTTATCAGTTGTTGTAATTTCTCTCCTTTTTCACTCTTTTAGTCTGCTGGACTACCTTCAATGAGCAGTACTGAAATCAGGAAGCAGGAAGTTCATACAAATGGCCCCGTTCTTGATGACGATATTCTTGAAGATCCATTGGTAACAAAAGTCTTTCACGGCTCTTTCTCACTCGGTTCCTCCGACGACTTTAGTTGCTAACAGTTTTAATATCTTCAGGTGGTAGATGCGATAGAGAACGAAAAAGTGGTTGATAAAACCGTCAAAATATGCAACATAGACCGTGCGGCATGCGGTCGCATTGCTGGGGTCATCGCAAAGAAGTATGGAGACACTGGTTTTGCCGGACAAGTGAATCTAACGTGAGAAATAAATACCAAAGCTTTTTGTAAATCTGATATGTTTCAATTCCAAGTGATAGCTAAAACAAGCTTCACTCTTTTCTTATCTGCAGCTTCCTTGGGAGCGCGGGACAGTCCTTTGGGTGCTTTTTGATTCCTGGTATGAATATCCGGCTCATAGGAGAGGCAAATGACTACGTAGGAAAGGTACATTAGCCTTCGTATGCATCAAAATCAGTTCTTGCATCAAAAATCACTTGTTATCAACTTAGCGAAATGTTTGATCTTTTTTTTTTCAAGGGAATGGCTGGTGGTGAAATAGTAGTAACTCCTGTGGAAAAAATCGGGTTTGTGCCCGAGGAAGCAACCATAGTCGGTAATACTTGCTTGTATGGTGCAACAGGCGGTCAAATATTCGCTAGAGGCAAAACTGGAGAGAGATTTGCAGTGAGAAACTCACTCGCTGAAGCTGTAGTTGAAGGCACTGGAGACCATTGCTGTGAGTACATGACTGGTGGCTGTGTCGTCGTGCTTGGAAAGTGAGTAAACTTCAATACTTCAAAACCGCTTGATGAGATTTTTGGATAAACTATGTAAACTGAAATTTGAAATGTCTTCCATTGAAACAGAGTGGGAAGAAACGTAGCTGCTGGTATGACAGGAGGGTTAGCTTATCTTCTTGATGAAGACGACACTCTTCTTCCCAAGGTTTCTTTCTTTGTATCCATTTCCTCTTTAATATGGTAAAATTTAGATTCTTTCTTTCGACATTTGTCTGAAAAAACTCTGTTACAGATTAACCGAGAGATAGTGAAGATCCAGAGAGTAACAGCGCCTGCGGGAGAATTGCAGCTGAAGAGCTTAATCGAAGCCCATGTCGTAAGTTCTAAAAAAAACCTATACATACTTTCACAGATATGCAGTAAACTTCATTATAAATTTTTTTATGTATATGACCAGTTTCACGAGTAGTGACTTCATATGTAAACCTCTCTCTTGTTTTGGTTAAAAGGAAAAAACCGGAAGCAGCAAAGGTGAGACGATTCTGAAGGAATGGGACAAGTATCTACCCCTCTTCTGGCAACTAGTTCCACCGAGCGAGGAAGACACTCCTGAAGCTTCTGCAGCTTATGTAAGAACAGCCACCGGTGAAGTCACGTTTCAATCGGCTTAGAAGAGGTCATCATCATCACTATTCAAGCATGTTGCAGTTGAAACAGAAGGATTGATACATAATGGTGGACTATGGAGGGAGAATCGAGAATCATTATCATACATAGATCAATGTGTGGGACAATATTCGTAATTGTCCTGTGATCTTAACAGTACCATGATTGCTATAACTGTACAGTTATTCAGTTAAATAACTGCATTCAACTGCCATAAAAATTCCACAAATTTGCATATTCTTTTCATTGAATAAAGTTTCCGAGTCAAATATTCATAAAATTAATAATAATAAAAAATGTTACACAAGAGTACAGTTCTAAAATCTGATCAAAGTCTAACATTAACTTACAAGATTCACTTCTTGAAACTCTCATCTGAAATATGATTGACGTAATCCGAAGAGCATACCATCGAGTTCCTCCAACCTCATTCTGCAATCTTTTCTCATCTGCACATATAGCAAAAAAGAAAAAAAAACAAGGGATCAGCTTTTAGATTCTCTTAACTTTATGCATTTTAAGTATCAAGAACACCTTTAGATCTCTTTGGACAAGTACCTGAAGATGCAGAGTGTAGAAGATCCTTGCGGTGGAAGAAACTGAAGAAGAGACGCTTATGACAGTAAGCCCGTTTTCTTCTAACCTAAGCAACATGTCGGAGATAGATGTCCAGCTCGATGTAGCAATCTGGACAGCTATCTCTGTGTCGGTGATCCAATTTGCTGCAATCGTTTGGTAAGAAGAATCCATTGAGTCCATCATTGCTCTATTTCTCAGCTGTTGTTGGTGATGATTCAAATTCGCTGTTTTTCTGGAGATTCTCTTCAAAAGCTCTTCTTTCCTCCTAGACAAACGTTGAAGTTCTTGCTTCTGCTCTGGTATATACTTCACCACTCCCGACACCGTCATTGGAATGCTCAGCTTCCTCTGCAAAAATAATCACAGATCAAATAGAGTTTTCTTTGGTTATAGTCCCTTTAGTATATATTATATCCGCCAATTCATCAAGATTATAAAACCTAATTATCTTAATGGATTTTGTAGAAGTTAGAAACAGTTTCTTTCAAGACAAACCTTTTGATCAGAGGTAGGCAAGAGAACACGAAGTGAAGAGTATAAGGCGTTTAGCTTTCTACGGCGGTCGCGTTCGCTTGCGTTGTGATTTAGTTTCTTTTCCAAAACCGACCCTTGATCTTCTTCTTGATCATTGTTACTGTTACTGTTACTACCATTGCTGTGAGTAAGGTTCATATGATTATGATGAAGATTGAAACTATAGTTCTTGGATTCATCTAAAGAAGGATAAGAGAAAGAAGGAAGAGTAGAGAAGGAATCAACTTGAGACAGCCATGGATAGTCCATTGTTGAAGCAGAGTATCATTCTTGTTGCTTACTAGAAAACATTGGTGTTAAGGCACACATTATGGTCCTCTCAATTATCAGAAAGAATAAATAGAAAGAGAAAGTAGAGAGAGAGAGAGAGAGAGAGAGAGAGAGAGAGAGAGAGACTTTGATGATGATGAAGATAGAGGAAGATGATAAGACCGAATTTGAGATGGAATCAATGTATGTAGCTAGTTGTGTCTCCAAGTAGTTAGTATTTATAGCTCCATGTTTCACGGAAGGTTTTTTTAAGCTTTTTTAAGTTCTGTCGTACACTCCACACGCAGTCTCGTGTCGGAACGAGTAGGGCACGAGCCTTTTCGTACAACGTTATCTATTATCCTATATTTCCCCTTCTTAATTTATATATCAATTAATGATCAAACTACATTAATAACATTTTTTACCAAACTACATTAATAATATCAATTTATATTCCAAACTACAACTGGTAATTTTTTACCCTGTTGATAATCATAACAATGGCTAATCAATTTTAATTAATAACATTTAATTTTATTTAACATTTAAATCCAATAAAAAACTATAACATTATAAATAAACTTATTTAAATTTAGTTACTTAGGTTTAAATAAAATTAATAAATGGGTTAAGATTTTCTTAGTTGTTTATCAATTATTCAAATATTGTTTATTATGTAATACTTTGAACATCTCAAGAAAAAAAAAGCGTAAAAGGTACACAATTCATTTATTATATTTTGCAAATGTGAACGCAGTTTAAGGGTATCTGGATTTGATCCTTTTCGCTTGGTCAGTTCACTATATCAACAAATTAACGTACGTAATCATACATGTATGCATATACAGCATATGAATTTTCTTTTAGATTTCATCATCCATGTATTAGTTTTGTTGATTTTCCAAATGATATTTTATGCATGGTATTCAATTAGTAATCCATAATGTGTCCGTATAAAATTAGACAAAGGTTTAAAAGAACCGTCAGAGATTAAAAAAAAAACATGCACAACCAGAATTAATTATGTTGAAACAATTTAACGGAGGAATTTGGTATTTTTATGAAGAAATACTAGAAAATTTTCAACTTATTTACCCATCCATCCATCACAATATCATATATTTTTTATTTTATGTACGCTTTTTTCTGTATTCTTTCCGATATTATTATTTTCATTTTTGTTAATTTGATCTAGTCATTAATTAAGCATTTACCATTCAGATCCATATAAATTAAAAAGAAACATTGTACTACCATTGTTTCTAGTTTTTCTTTTATTATTATTGGATAGTTAGAGTAATATTAAATTTAAAAAAAAAACAAAGTTAGAAGAAATGACATTAAATGATCTAATCAATGACGTTTAACATTTCTGTTGTGATCATCACTATATCTCATATTATTTAATTACCCTAAGGAGGTAAGAAAGTACTATCATATACATTAAAAATTTAGAAGTCGATCCATAAACTGTTGATTTAACCAATTTAGTTGTACTTTGATCCCATACTGTAAGCTTATGATTTTATATTTTTGTAATATTGTTCTTAATATATTAAGGTTTATCAGTTTTTACTAGAGTCTAATTTTTATTAGAATATCCAATTTTAAAGTCTTGAAAATTCGAAAAATTGCAAATGAATTGAATAATAGGCTAAAAGTGACGTAAAGAGAAACAAATTAGGTTAAAAGTCTGTTTAGTCCAACTAATTATAAACAAATTAGATTTATTATCTATTCTAGGTGTTTGATTTCAATACTCATCTTTAAAACGGTATATTTTAAAAATCATTAATTTTCATATTTTCTGTCATTTACTGTCTATAATATAATATAAAAGAAAAAAATCTCTTTCTTAATAATAAAGCTGGTAGCAAGAAAAGATTAAACTAACCACAAATGGAAAATCAAGCTCGCAAGCCAAAAAGCTGCGGAAAACGATTCACATTTTATCATACCGTAAATTTGGATAACTTTGAGTCTACAGTAATCTGCATCAATTTGATCTAAAAGCTTTCTAGTTTCTGCATACTCCCATAATATTTATTTTCATTAAGTCGTTAGGACAATCGAAATATGAGAACTTCAAACAGATAAGTGGAAAGTAATAAAAACTGAAATTCTTAGAACGGTGCGTGAGGGGAAGTGGCTGATGTGTAACATGTAGTTGTCGCTCTTTGGTTCTAACCCACAGCTGACACGTGCCGTTGACCAAAGAGTGCGTGCGTTATACCGTTTTTTTTTTCTTCTTTTTTCACTCGTCACATGTGTATGTGAACAATTACATTAAGTGGGATCTTTTTTTTTTTTTTGAATTAAGTGAGATCTTCTTTATTTTACTTTGAAATGCATTGATTTTGCGGTTGGTTAATTAATCTTCCAAAAAATTCTTTATGTTTCGTGTTAATAAGTTAATGAATTTTAATTTCACCTATATATATATGATCATGTGAAGGATAATTTAAAAAAACAAAAACACAATTGCACAATACGGTTAATAAGTAGCCTGTTTTTATCTTTTAACCTGACTTTATGCAAAACAGTCTATACGTTCAAATAAATTAATATCATATTACAAAAGTATTATCCCTCGATTTGCGAATAAACGACTAAGATATAGTCGTTGTGGCATCTTAGATATTGTGTTTGGAACCCTAAAATGTACTATCCCTCGATTTTGCAACGATACTTAAGATATTTAATTGCGGCATTTTATATATTGTTTTGCAACCCTAAAATGTTAGTTGTAAAGAACCCTAAAATGTCTACAATTGCACTAAAGAAACAATATACATTTAAGCATATTATAATAAAGCCTTGACCACCTAGGGTCCCACCTACGTTGACATTTTAACAACTAATATTTCCAAAATAAAATTAAGAAAACAAAATAAAATCTTCAATTTTCTTAAGTTCATACGAATATGTAAGAACATAAGAAAAAATGTATGAAACTAGCTTTCTCTACTTTTTCATTATTATTTGATTTATTAATTTCAAATCAGTCATGGTTGTTTTCTTATAAGAAAATTATTAAAAAACTATAATTAATGACCTCAAAAACAAAAGAGAAATATATAATTACGACCATCTTCCCCTTAATTTGATGATGGTTAGCACGTCCGCGACAAGCCAGGAAATATATTCCTATGCATAAAAGTAAATGCAAGCTAAACTTTTACTTTAAATGTTAAGCCATCCATTTATTTATCGACCATAGTGATTTATATATAAAAATCTGTCTGTAATATAAGCTAGCTACTTTAAGAATATCGAATCAGAAAACATTAAAATATATAATTAGTAAGTGTTCTAGAGAGTTTTTCAAGCATTAGTTTACAGTAGAAATATATATTTACGTTTGAGTTGAAAAAGAATAAGTTACTATAATACATTTATTTTACATATTGTGAACATAAATATAATGAAAACAACACATTTATTTTACATATTGGGAACACAAATATACTGAAATTTTCATTTTTGAATTGTCTCTGCCATCACGATTTTAGAAACGATTTTTTTATTACAGCAAAAAATGCTGTATGTTATTATATCATTTTAAATATAACCTTTTTAATAAAACGCAAACACCAAAAGTTTGTACTATTTTAATAGAACCATAGGATAGATTAATATTCTTGCATCGTAAATTTAAAACAACGACTATGACATCTCATCATAGACACAGAGACAGAGGGAGTTGTTTGGAGAACAACAACAATGACATCTCAACATATAATCTTAGAGAATCTAATCATAGTCCGATATATAGTACATAAATAATAAGAATAGTTACAAAAAAATCACTATTGAGAAAATACAATCTCTGAAATCCCCAAAATTTGAAGGTCCTAATTAAGGAGTGTTGATGAAGAGAAGAAGAACCAAACATAGGGAGTGAAGCTATGTTGCCGAGTAGTTCATCTAAATCTGCGTTTTGTCTCTCCGTAAGCAACCACCCCAAGGACGGTTATGGAGTACCCGCCAATCCCCATAACCGTAACCGGGTTCTGAAAGATCAAGATCGAAATCACCACTGCAACTGCTCCTTTAGCATTCCCAAGAACCTGCATTAAAATCAACATTGTTATCTCCAAGATATCTTCTTGGATAAGACAAGGAGATAAGAGACAATTAGGTTTACGTACCTGGAGAGTGAGGGCGCTTGTGTGTTTAGTAACCAGAAAATTCAACAAATTGGCTGAATAAGCCATTACCGAGTTAACCAGAAGAAGTATCCACATGTACTGATGTTCTTTTGCAAGCGTCAAGGTCACGCTGATCACTTCTGGTTCCATGATTAGCGTGACCGGAAGAAGAGCAATGACTGCTATCGGAGACATATACAACATCAAATTCATCGAGTTCAATTTTTCCCTATAAAAAAAACAGAGATATTATTATATATGTCAAACCCGCTAATCTTTGGTTGGTAACAAATTCATTTCTATGAATTAAAATCTTAACCTGATATACAACATCCTACCTACCTAACCATTAATGAGATCTCTTGATTAGAGATCATCTAACTGCTTGCAGAAATCACAATTCTACATGATAAATTAAGGTCCTTTTTCTGAAATTATTTACCCTTCTGAAGAAAGTAAGATGCCTTGAAGAACAGATTTAAAGGCTCTTGCCGCCGTTGCACTAATGCACATGATGAAACCAAACCAGTGAAACCCTGGCTCGCCCTGCGACATAAAATGGTGCTTACATCAAAGATCAGACAACATAAAATAAGAACCGAGATCGTCGCTTCGCAATGGTACAAATCCAAAAACCAAAAACAAGGATATAATGTAGTCACTTGTTAAGCTTCCTAAGAAATACAATGACAGACAGTAAAAAATATATCACCTTGCAGGAGAAATAAGGAGAGCACAAAGGTTAGATGAGATCCCAAAATGATGTTCTACCAAATTCTACACCTGATTAAACCAAAAATGCTGAAGCTTTTTAGATAACACAAGACTCAAATTTCAAAGTTTCCCTTGGTCAAAGTTTTAGTCTTTTACAGAACATATACAATCTCTTTTAAAGCTATCATCTTCCAAAACTGGAAAGCACATCTCCTCCAGGAACAAAAACTGTTGAAATTTCAAATCTAGAAAGGTCATATCACTAGACATTACCCAGAAACCCCAAGATTCAAACCAAACATTCTAAACATTAACGTTATTATAATTATTAAGAGAATCGAAACAGAGGGAGTACAAAAAGCTTTACCCCACTGGCGATGACGACGCCTGCAACGACGGGGACGAGAGCACCGTAGGTAACCCAAGCTTCTCTCTTCAGGGTCATGAGATAAGCGAAGAGAGCGGTGAAAAACGGCGTGGTGGCACCGACGGCTTGATTGAAAGAGACGGGGAGGTAACGGAGAGAAATGTTGCCCCCGACGACGGAGGCACAGAAGACGATACTGAGAGTCGCGACCTTGAGGAATTGGGAGCGAGATTTGAGGGATTGGAGAGGGACGAGCTTGAGGAAGACGATGGAGATGTAGCTGAGGATCGCGCAGGCGGACATGTGACACATTGTGAGGAAAATCGGGAACTTGAAGCCGTAATTGGAGAGGAGGAACTTGTTGAGGAGAAGAACACCGATATTGGAGGAATACCAGGAGATGATAAGGGTCAATATGAAGAGGGTTTGCTTCTTCGACGACGACAACGACGACATTGTTGTGTTTCCTGATCTGGGTTTCTTCTTCTTCTTCTTCTTCCTCGTCGAGATCGAGATTCGTTGAGAGAAAAACGAGAGAAATCAGATCCTCACGGTAAGGACAAAAGCCCATGAAAGCAAAAAAACTGAAGCCTTTACTTTTCCTTTTCTTTTTGTCGCTACTTTTTTTTTTTGTTTCTCTGCTAAATCATTGAATATTTTTAGTAATAATATTATTAGACTTGCGAATTTTGCATAGAATAGAAGAAGGAAAATAATTACAGTCGTAAATGAAAATTTGTTTCTCTAGTGAACAAATAAATAAGCCAGCAAAGTATATGATTACCATCGATAAATGAAACTCAAAATTGTTAATTATGTTAATTCGTATAAACTTTTAACTAAAAACTAATTGATAAGTAGAAATAATATGGTATAATAATAATTCTTTATGAAATACATCATATATCTAAGGTTTAAATTTATTCTATAATATTAAATAAATATTAAAATCATATGATTAAGTAAAAAAAAACTAATTGATAATTAATAGATTTACTTGGGATATCTAAAATTTTCTTTTGAGATAGTGGATCTTTCAACTATTTATTATTGCATATACTGTAATCCATGGTATGATATCAAGTCATATCGACCAGACCAATTTTAGTTTGGTTGGTTTTAGATTAGATCGGTTAGACAAATTTTAGTTGGGATTGATTATGATTTGGATTTTATATCATATTAAGTTTTATGGAATTCTGATCTGTATATATTATTTCAGGTCTTAATTCAATGTATGATATCTCCAAAATAGCATATCAATTCATTTATATTTAAGAAAATTCGATATGGAAACAAACAATCGAACTAATACCATACCAAATCATCCCAATTAGATATATTATAAACCGAACTCCAGTAAACCTCTAATTTGATTGCCGGTTAGATCCCCTCCCATTCCCAATGGCATAGTTTGTAAATACTGTGAAATTAGAGAACCAATTCCTAAGAGTATCCTCGTTTGGTCTGACATAGCTTAAGGTCAACCAAATCACAATCCAAACACTTTTTATTCTTCGATCTCTTTTCGAAGTTTTTTTTTTTTGGTAAAACGTTTCAGCGATGTCAGGTTACCCTCCGACGAGCCAAGGTTACGGCTACGGTTATGATTACGGTTACGGCGGCGGAAATCAACCGCCACCGCCTCAGCCACCTTACTCCTCCGGCGGAAACAATTCTCCGTATGGATCATCAACCTCCTCTCCTTACGCTGTGCCCTACGGCGCACCGAAGCCGCCATCCTCTTCCGCGCCGCCTTACGGCTCATTAAAGCCCCAGTCTTCGTCTGCTCCGTCCTACGGCGCACCGCCTCCTTCTGCACCTTACGTGCCTTCTTCTCCAGGGGACTACAAGCCGCCGAAGGAGAAGCCTTACGGAGGTTACGGAGCTCCCGGAGATTATGGAGCTCCACCAGCGCCTGGGCCTTCAGATTATGGGGGTGGTTACGTTGCTGCACCCCGTCCAACGCCGTATGGTCACGGCGGATACGGAGCTACTCCACCGCCAGGAATTTCTGAATATGGGGGTTACGGTGCTCCACCTCGTCCAGCGTCGTCAGGACACGGTGGCTACGGAGGTTATCCTCCTCAGGGATCTTATGGAAGTCCCTTCACCTCTCTGCTTCCGTCGGGTTTTGCTCCCGGTACGGATCCGAACATAGTGGCTTGCTTTCAGGCTGCGGATCAGGACGGTAGCGGATTCATAGATGACAAGGAGCTTCAAGGGGCTCTCTCTTCTTATCAGCAGAGATTCAGCATGAGAACTGTTCATCTTCTTATGTATCTATTCACCAACAGCAATGCCATGAAAATCGGTTAGTTTTCTTTCTTCTTCGAATCGGCGAATTTGAACATAGTTTTCTATAGGAGATTCGACAAGTTTTGTTGGTTTCTCTAGTTATCCATCTCTGTGATCAGTTCTTTCTCAGTCTTCATTCCATTATCTGCGTATTGAGTTTGGTACTTACAAAGTTGTAAAAAAAATGAAAATTTTCTTCTTCACACTATTGGGTCATATCGTCAGGATTGGCCATTACCAGGTGGGGCAAATTAACAAAGTTCTATATTTTCAATTCCATTAATTACGTGCAAAAGAGTACTCACCGTCTCTCTTGTGTATTTGGATCTTTTAATATCATTTTATAGTTCTAGTTGAGGTCATAAATAATCATTCTAGTTACATTATCTTTTTCTCTTGCTAGCCTGGTTTTGAATTGGTGTCATGTAGTGACTTGAGAAATCTCCTTGTTGCAGGACCTAAGGAGTTCACTGCACTTTTTTACAGTCTTCAGAACTGGAGGGTAAGTTTTAAATTTTTAATGGTTTCATGAATTTAATTTTGTTTCTGCTAGTGATTTAGTAGGATAGCAAGATTGGTTGAAGTTGACACTCATGTTGGTTGGTTTTGGGTTTGGTTAAGTCCATCTTTGAGAGGTCTGATAAGGACAGGAGCGGGAGAATAGATGTAAATGAGCTGAGAGATGCGCTTTTGAGCCTCGGGTTTTCAGTTTCTCCTGTGATTTTGGATCTTCTAGTTTCCAAATTCGACAAAAGCGGAGGCAAGAACAGGGCCATTGAATATGACAATTTTATTGAGTACGTTATTCGTTCCATACCCTCTCTTTCCTTTTTCTTTTGCTCTGATTGTTGCTAATTATTCAGTCTGCTTTGCCTTGATGCAGGTGCTGTCTCACTGTTAAGGTACGCTATCATTTACTCTGTTGCTGTCTCATTCATACAGCCTCATAGATAAGTGCTTAGCTCAAATGACTGAAATCTTTCTAGTTCTAGGAATTACTCCTGGGGAGAGTTAAACTCAAACTTATCTCTTCACTTGTATATCAAAGTCCATTAATTATGCTAAGTTTGTTAATTTTGCCAAATGTGTTGAGGATAGGGTGGTCAGAAACAGGAATATGTTGCTCTTTAACTTGTCTTCCTGATCATCAGCTGCAAATTCTTTACTACGATGTGGTTTGGTGATATGAATTGGGCTTTAGAAGTTAGTTGTTTTGATTTGTTTGATGGTGGAAATTGCAGGGACTGACAGAGAAGTTCAAGGAGAAGGACACAGGATACTCAGGCTCAGCTACTTTCACTTACGAAACCTTCATGCTCACTGTCCTCCCTTTCCTCATCGCATAAGGTTTTATAACGGTAACCCTTTTGCACATTTTCAGTTTTTTTTTGTTGTTGTATGTTCGTCGATGTGTGAATGCTTTTGTTACAAGGTGATTTTCCAGTTTACTTGAGTTCCAGAGATTGAAACAAATGTGAAATGTAAAGATCTTGTGGTATAAAAAAGAATCAAACAACTCATATTATGGTTGAGTATTACATATTGTTTATTGTAATACTGTACATATGAAAAAAGAAAAAAGAAGAGAGATGTTACTCATTTTATTTTACAACAATATAAATATATTTTTGATTAAAAAGTTATAACAAACATCTTCAAAATTGACGTTATGAATTTTCCTTGTTTGGAAACCAGGGCTCGGAGTTGCCTTGGCCCATTAGACCAATTTAGTGTTCTGATGGAATGGACTGTTCGTTTAGATAAACCATACGCCTATACAGCGGTTAAGCCGGTCTTGTGTTTGCCTCATAACCCTAATTATCAACAAAACATGTATACAAGAAAAGGACAAAGTTCAGTTTGGTTCTTAGTAAATGTCTATGTGAGAGTGGTTATATTCTTACCCCACGGCGAGCATCGACTAATACATCAATTTGCCGACGTGATAACAGTCCCCACCTGCATTAAGATAAGAAATCAAAATTTGCGTCAAGTGATTTTATAGATTTTTGGATTCTCACTGCAAAAAAGGTTTCTAATTGGATATACTATTTGCTAGAATACTACCTTGTTGATGATGGTCCACATGACATTTTCCGTGCAAGAAGGAGTCGTGAGCGATCCTCTATATTCAATATACCTTTGTAAGATCCCATCCGAACTCTCTTGGATCTATCTTGGATGTCTGCAATCGAATTGATCTTGTCCATTATTTTATCGAAATTGTTAATAAGCATGAAAACACGGTTAATTATCGTAGCACAGTAGATAACTAACCGTGAAATGAAAGCATCCGGTGCACCTTCTCTGAAGAGAATTCCAATATCATGCGAAGCTCCATGGCCAACCTTAAAACAAATCCAAGCTTGATATTATTAGCTCGAATGCATGTAAATACTAGGAATGATGTCAATGTTTTCTTTGTTCCCCTTACCTTTCTCCATTGAGGAAATGCTCTGAAGGTGCGTGCCAATGGCTTTAAACCAACTTATAGTCGGTATTATTGATCACGATCTTCCCTGCGTCGTCTTCCTGCTCCATCTCAAGGGAACGGCTTTTTTTTTTTTGTAATGAAATTCAGTCTCTGTCTCATCTGCAAAGGATGAGGCAGAAACAAGTGTCAAAATAATTCATAAAGTCTTGCATTACTGAAAATATATCATATGTAAATCAGACAAAATGCTCAAAAGATTAACACAAATTAGATTGTGAACTTATGATACGGTTTAAAATCATCGTTTCAATAGGAATCAGATCGCTTAATATCCTATCAATTTGTTGATCCAAAATGGTAACAATCGTATGACGTTC